>JAOQGH010000023.1:5943416-5994945 GCA_025769975.1 Gallinago jamesoni | reverse complement strand
GGTGTCAAGAGGATGGGGCCGGTCTTTTTTCAGTGGTGCCCAGGGACAGGACAAGAGGAAATGGGCACAAACTTGAACATAACAAGTTCCACCTACAGATGAGTAAGAACTTCTCTCCTTTGAGGGTGGCAGAGCCCTGGCAGAGGCTGCCCAGGGAGGTGGTGGAGTCTCCTTCTCTGGAGACATTCAAAAACCCCACCTGGACGCGTTCCTGTGGGACCTGCTCTGGGTGGACCTGCTTTGGATCCACCCAGAGGGGGGTTGGACTAGATGATCTCCAGAGGTCCCTTCCAACCCCCATGTAATTCTGTGATTCTGTAACTTTGGATGTGTGCAGAAGAATGTGTATACTCCTTTTTGCGAGGCTGGGGGAGCACCTTCAACATAAGTGTTAATGTGTATGTCTAAAGAAAAGTTATGTGTTGGTTTTATTTTCATACTCTATTAAACACAATTTCTTTTTCCCCTATAGAATGAAAGTAAAATACATGAAGCTGAAAAAATACTTGAAAGAAATAGATGAACGACAAAAAGGAGCTCTTCTGCGAAACCAGACCTTTTTAAAGGAATTCGACCAATTTGAAGCTCACATGAAGACTTCAAGTTCAGAGATGATTCAGAAGATGGAAGTAACTTTGTTAAAACCTAATCCGTTAGTGTTTGCTCTTACTACAGGATTGCTACACTAGTTTTGTCTGAGTATTATGTGCATCAAGACTTCAGATGCTACTGAAACCTCATCATATGTTTTGGAGTGATTAAAGTGGAAATGTTTGGGAATTTGAAAGGAACCCAAACTCTGCAAATCTCTGATCTAATAGACCCTACTGTAGCTGCAGAGGTAGTCAGCAGTGCTTCTCAGAACTCTGCCTTTGGTCTGTAGTAAAATGCTCTGTACTTCTGAGTCTCTTGGAAGTGAGGGAGAACTGAGATTTAAAAAAAAATATGCGTAAATGGATCATGTCTTTGGAGTATTAGTGATAAGATAATAAACCAGTGTTATCTAGGTTAGCACAAAAAGACAACTTTAGTTGAGATAGTTTCATGAAGACTTTGTTATAAAACTGTATTTTAGTAGGGCTTTTATTACTTGAAAATGCCTAAATGCATTTTCAGGGAAGGTTTGTTTCAGGCCGTGTTTTTCATTTTGCTGGTTTGAACACCCTGAATCGCCATCGTTAGTCTTGCCCGTGCTTATTGCTGTGTCTGGGTTAGCAGTAAGTGACTTCTCTTGCACCAGATTACTGTGTGTGAGCTGTCTGTACTAAAGCTGAGCTATAGTGAGGTCACACTCAGTTCTATTACTAGAGACTATAGTAGAGCTCTGTACTAGAGTACTAAATGACCACTTCTAAAAGAGCCAGTACCCAGTAGAACATACTTCTTCCTATTATCTTTGTAGCACCTTTGTTATCCAAGATGACTGTGAACGTGCTCTTTTCCTTTCTCTACTCATAGCCTTGACTGCTGTCAGCTCCAAAGGTCTACAGTTGTAAAAGGGTCTTATTACTGACTTCAGTGAGTGTCATCAGTTTGAGAGCTCAGGCTTGGGTGAATTACCCTTCTGAAAGAGGCTGTTCAACTAATATATGCCTGTTCTGGTTTTAAATTACTAATTTCTTAAAAATTATCGTAACAGGTAGAAAATGTGCGTGGTCATTACATCTTAAAAGAAAGAATAAAAGTGAAGACAAATGAAAGGGACCATTCAAAAACTACATTAGCCATCCTCTGCTATTTGTTCTGCCTGTTACAGTTGGTTTGGTCTGCAATTCTCATTGCAGAAACAGCTGTCAACAGTTTGACTCTACAGTGTTTTCTTTTTGGAGAAAAGTATGTGTCTTCAGGCAAGCCCCTATGGGAATATCTCTCCTCATGATGACTAGAACTGACAATGAAATGGGGATTTCTGTACCTCCAGTATGTAATCAATCTACCTCAATAACTTAAAGTAGTATGGGAGAAAAAAGGCATCGTGTGGATTATTCTTCTTCATTACTATCCTGTAATGTGGATTACATTATAGTAATTTCATTTGTGTTGATATAACAAGATCATTTATCACTAGGCCTGGATTGTTAGGATGTTGGGGGTTTTTTCATGCTGAAGTAAATTTGACGATTCTCTTAATTGTCCAATCTTTTAGACCCTCATTTGCAAACGTGAACAGACTTTTTGCTTTTCCTGTTTAGCCCTGTTGGGGTAAATGGCTTCAGTCTTTTCCTTATGGTTATGTGTAACCATATATGAATGCTGCTTGTAGGTTGAATTGGTCTTGCCCTTTTTATAATTGGTGCAGAAATAAGATGAAACTCTTTTATACTAGTAAAGAGATTTCTGCATGTCTTATAGTGATGTTTGAAACAAACTTGATGAGGATCTGTATTTAAGGTTATAAAATAGGCAGGCAGGATTTTTTTATCATACCTTGTGACTGAAGTATTTTCAATTTAATAGGTTAGTATAAGAAACAGCCAAGCTTTGAGGATTTTCAAATCATGTTATTAGTGTGTTGTCTTGCTGTTCACTGAAGAACAATTTGGGAGTTGCAAATTGATATAGATTAGTAATGATCTCAGATTTAAAAAAAAAAAAATTGTGGTGTCATCATGCCACTAATATGTGGAGTTAGATTTTTGAGGAGTTAAAAACTGGAAATGTGTTTATATCTACTTTCAAGAGTGTTAATGTTTTTCAGAAATACTTGGCAGGGGTTATTTCTTTCCCTCTGCCGCTCCCCTTTTTTAATCTGCTGGAAGAAAGGAGGGAAGGAAACAAATTAGTTGAGGTATTTTAAGCCCCTGTGATGTGGTACTGACACTTATTTTTTTGTGGCTTTCTAGAACTCAGTTGTGATTGTTCTTCTCTGAAATGCAGTTTGAATTAAAACAGGAGCGGTGTTTTTGGAGGATACTGTTTTCTTCACCCTCTTCAGGGGCACACACTGAATTGTCTCCTGATCTGAGACAGTAAAACTTACCCTGTGATCCTCTTAAAAGGAGGGGTCCAAAAAGCCTGGATCCGGGTTCCAGAAAATGTGGATGTGCAGCAGTACCCCTGGGTCACAGTGGTACAGGAATGAAAGAAAAATGTGGGGTGGCAGAGGGGCTCAGATACAGCAAGTACCTATTCCAAGTATGTGAAAAGAAATACAGGAGCACTTCTGAAAAAAAAAAAAGCTAAGGGGAGGAAAGAGTCAGACTGCAACATGGGCAGCAGAAGGGGAAAAAGTGTAAGATGTGTAAGTTTGGAAACAAACAAGCAAACGTTACGTTAAATTTTTTTTTTTTGAAATTTCTATCTTCGTATGCTGTAGAAACACTGCGCTAGGAAGTTAGTCTGAAGCAGGGATCTATAAGCAGCAATGTACTTTGGTTCTCCGACACACGCTGTCCAGTTTGACTTTCATTAGGTGCATCAGAGTAAAGGACAAGAAAGCTTTTATATGCAGTTCTTATGTTAGAAATGTTCCCTTTTTTCAATAGATGCATGACCTGAAGTGCGAGCTGTTGTCCTTTCCAAAAATCTATGATGGATTTTAACTATGGGCGTTAATGCACTGTGTAGTCATTTTTGAATCCTCGTATTGTACTGATTTGACAAAAAGCTTATGTACTATGGCTAAAAAAAACCCAGCCCAACAGCCAACATCCCCCCTCAATTTCATTGTTTTTAAATTAGTTGTCTCTGATTTTATTGAAAATATCTTTGTCTTTATTAAGAACAGCAATGGCTGGCTGGCCCCAAACAACTCTCCCTGTGTTAGCTGTAACTTGCAGTGTTTTAACTCTGCCTTCCATCTTTCATATTAAAGTAAATAGCCCCAATCTTTGCTTTTCTCTGCTCATGTGGAAGATGTTTATGTATGGTATTTGAGATGGGGTGATGAGACCTGTTTGTGTTAACATTCCCTCTGAAACACCAGTAGGTTTACATGTACATTTCCCATTTGGGACGTGCTGTCCTTGACTTCAGTGTAAAGAGCTGGTGATCTGGGGATGCTCTTAGCTGTCCCTGTGCCTTTGGAAGTAAGATGTGGCAATTGATTTCAGGTGGGCTGGCTAACATCCTATGGTTGCATGCCCATATTAATAAATTCCTTGCACAACTGCAGCCCAGCTAGTGCCTGGTCATTTTAAGCCTGTTGGGTCTGGTGATGTGCACAGAGTATCTTTTCCTTGCTTCAGCTTAGTGATCTGTACTTTGTAGACTGTCCTTTTGTGTGTGTGCATGTGATTCCCCACTTTTTTCTTTTTTTTTTAATTTTTATTTAAAGCAGAGCAGGAGGGTTTATGTTGTGATGCTAGGTTTACCCTGGTTTTAAGAATTTTTTTTTTTTTTCTGAGCAACCCTAATGCACATCAGTTTGACTAGTGGTAAGTTGTTACAACATATTGATGCGAGTCACAGTTGTGCCGTGGGTGGACCTGCATGCAGTGTTTTCATTCATTGCTTCCATTTTGATGTTTCTATGCATCCATTTTATTTTTGCCAGGTTAGACTTACTTTTTTTTTTTTCTGAGCTGTTGAACAAAGCACAGATTACATATCCTCTATGCTACAGTTATGAAAAGCCCCCTTGTTGGGGATTGCATAAGAATTATAGAGCATGTAATCATTTAATCCATCACAGAAGTACACAGAAAGAAATTATTGCTGTTTTCTTTTTTTTTTTTCGTAGAGAGAGAATGCCCTTTAGGACTGCTTTATCATAACTATGTCCACAGTTTATTATGTAGCTGACAAACTTCTTTTATTTCTGGAAGATTCACTTTATTTCCATGTCTATCTCTGTCTGCAATTTGTTCAGTAATTTTGGGGAGTACAAGTAGATTCACTCAAGCTTCCAGGGAAATCCAAGAGTTAATTTGAGTTTATTTTGACCATCTTTAATTCTAATGTGGCTAGTTTTTGTTTCTTAAAATTTCACATTTACAATTTCACGAACAGTTTCTATTACCTGGGAAACAGCAGACTTGTTAAATGCACCATTGGAGTGAAGTGCAGAGCTGGTTAAGTTAATTGTTTTAAAGATTTATTTCCATGCATATTACCTGATGCAGAATAGGTATTGAAGTGCTTTTATTCAGGGCTGATATAACTTGTTATTGGGGTTTACAATTACTAACAAACAGGATTAATTATAGGTGCTGCATGTGCTTGGCTTTTAAGCAGTAGTCCTACTATGAATGCATTACATTTGGTCAATTAAACAATGTAGTGGAGGTGAAGATGGTTTATGTGGTTGTTTGTTAGTAACACTACAGCAAGTTGCCTTTCATGCTGGGTTGCTCTTTATAACATCTGCCATATATTTTTCCTTATAATAGCTCAATGAGTTGTAAGATGATGTATGTAAAGCAAAAACAAATTCTAAAGCTCGTTTCATCCAAAAGCAGCAGAGTCATTGTCTGGATACAGCAGAAGTAATTTGGCGTTACAAATCCTAGTTGGGATGAGATAAATTTGAGTCAACAAGTTATTAGTATTTTGTAGGATTCTAAATTACATGAATAAATAAATAAATACGTATTGAAAAACTGCAGAAGATAGTGTACAGGCCGTGTCATTTGTTCAGGGAAGCAGAAAAATTAGGAGAAGATGGGATCTCTGGCTTTTTAAATATAGTCAAAGTGAAAAATGCTGCTGGGACATTATATTTAAAAATGCACGATTTGCAAAGTAGTTGTTGATTTGGGGGGGGGGGGGAGGGCTTTTTTGGCTTTCAATTTTATGTAATGGATTTGTTCCCATTTAGGCATGGTACGGAACAGAAATTAAAAGTGTGTTGCCCCTTCGAGAGGGTAACTTGTTGGCAGAAGGTGACCAGGAAGAAGAATACAGCAAGCAGGTAATGCAGAAGAAACGTGGGGGGGAATGTGTTTTACTGCATTGGGCTTTCTTCTGAGCTGCTGCGTGAGGAGGCAGGCATCGCTAAGCAGTCCTTGCGTGGGGATTTTTTGTTGTGGCAGTTGTAGTGTGAAATAGTGTTTAGTGCCTGAGTGAAGTAGAATAATCTGGGGGAAAAGTGCAATTATTTCAACCAAAGAACTAGAATTAAAAAGCGGGGAGAACTCCGTCTATATTCATCTTCGTGTTGGTTTCTGTAATTCCTATGCCGAATAGTGTGAAAATGGTCTTGACTGAGGAGGAAATATTCTTAATGAAAGATATTATTTTTTTAAATGCAGCAGTTGATTCATACGGTGTTTTTATAATTTTGTGCGTTTTGACCTTTTCTCAGAAGAAGCAAAAAGAGATTGCATATCTAAGTAACAGACAAAAAGACTGACAAGGAATACTTAAATATATTCTGGTATATATCTGCAGTAATGCAGGCTTCTAATCCCTCCTCCTATCTCCATATAAATGATACAGTTCAAGACCACGGCTGTTTTCTTCACTAAAAGCAGTAAAGCTCTTTTAGATGAAATGTCTAAAAACATCTTGTAATAACTTGGAGCATGCTGGCAAGAGTAGTCACTTGTGACTATGTGTGAAACCCCCTCAGCTAGTCGATATTGTAATAAGCAAAAATGGTAGCATCACTCCATTATTTAGAAAAGCCAACAGCATGCTTGTCCCTTAGGCTACAGCATTCATTAAGAAAAGCTTACTGGGCTGAAAGCTGGAAACAGATGATAACGGGATATGATTTTCATATTTAATGCATTCCTTGGAAGAGTATGTGTGCTGCAGATTGATAGAAGAATCAACTGCTACTTTACTAAAAGACTTTCTAGTTTGCCCTATAGCTACCGATGGAATCATTCAGCCAAGAAATTAACTTTTTCTCCTTTTACCTGCTTTATATATCTGCTAAGCAGGCTGCCTTGCTGCCAGTAAATGTTATTATGCAGTTAAATGTTTGGTATTTAAGACTCTTATCAGAAAAGAAACAGAGGCCACACTATTTTGTTTTTATAGTAGGAGGAAGGTTTTGGGTTTTCTTTCTTCAGTGCATTAGCAGTCGTTAATCTGAGTTTATAGGAAGTTTTCCCCATAGATTAAAAAGTTAAAAACCTTGAATTTAGAGTATTCTTTAAACTGTAATATACAAAGCAATGAACCCGAGCAACCTTGACCTATATAAGCAGGCCTCCAGCAGTTTGTGAATTACATTTTTAATTCAGAGGTACGTGGAAAGGTGAGTTTATTTTTGAATGCTAGATTCTTCCATTAAAAGCAGTCGCTGTAGGAGACATGATTTCTAACCTATGGAAAAGTTAACATAAATACTAGAACATCAAAGGCTTACAGTGTGACTTAAATTTTTAAAAACTGTTAGCAGGTTTTGGGCAGTACAAGAACTTAGTATGTACCAAGTCACGTCGCTTTATGTTGCCTTACAGTTAATAGCTTGATAGTGGACTCTTTCCTCCCCTGTCTCCCTTCTTTGTCCTTCTCATTCCCTTCGTAAATACAAAGATAACTTCAACTGAATTATGCATCCTTTGCCTTGTTTATATGCTGTGTGTCAGATCTTAATCTGTAATTACTTTTTTTTAACTGATGTGCCTTCACCTATCTTAAAATCCACTTATTCTCCTGTCCAAAACACAAGAGTTTGTTCTTGGTGATGTGGCACACAGTAATTGTAGGGAGCATTTGTGGTTAGCAGGTGGTATATCCAGGATGCAAATAATTGCAGCTTGGAACCAGTGTTACTTGCCAGTAATGGTTTCCTTCAGCCTAGTCAGCATGCCAGTGACTGTGTGATAACCCTGTTAGTGATGCATCTTGGAGACCAAGAAGGACAATCACAGAAGCAATCTGGGGTCAGTATCCCAATGCTCCTGAAGCACCAATGTGAATACCTGGTCCTTCTCTGAGCCATGGGATATGCACTCTTTCGGACTTTCCATTTTTACAGGAGTCCTTAAGCTTAGAAATCTTATTCCCAAAGAGTGTTTGACTAGAAATCCATGATTCTTCATAGAAAGTACTTCAGCACTAGTCTTTTGAAGTCCAGTGTAACAGGAATCCGGTGTTAAAGAGTTGAAGGAGAGGTCCTGTACTTAAGAGGTCCTTCTCAGGTGGCATTGCTGTGTAACCTGGGCTTCTGAAGCCTTTGTGCATTGAAGGCTGGCTTCTTCAACTTTGAAGCACTTCTTTGAAGTCTCTTGAAGATTTTTGGACTTGTGCATCTTGGCACTGCCACGTCTGTAAGGCACAGGGCATAGGGCACCTCTCAGGAACACCTATGGGTGGCAGAGCATCCTTCCATGAGGAAGGAGGTGTCACTAGGTGGGAGTGACACTGCCACCTGAAAGTAATGAGCCTCTGGCCTGACCTCACCTCTCTAGGTTTCACGTGGTGGTCTACTGCCAGGGGAGACTGTGCCCTTTTGTAAGTCATAATGGAAGGCATTTTTTCCTTATCTTTGTTCTCTTACAAACACTTTAATGATAATAAAAAAAGATTATATTTGTTACTGGAGGAAGAAGTGGGGAGCCTGCACTCCAGAAGCAAAAAGAGGATTGTCAAGTGTGCTTTGTGCAGAGACTTCATTTAACTCCCAGCTGGAGCAACATGAAGTTCAGTAATTGTGTTGACTGTTTTAGGTGGGTCATCTACACGTTTTTACTGTTTTGTTTTTGGTGGTAAAAACAGTAACTAGACCAATGTTTTCTGTCATAGTTTTGCTTTGAGAATGCAAAAGCGGTGAAGAGATTATTTTTTTTTTGCAATCAAAGAGGAGCTTGTTAGAGATATACGTCTGCTATGACTCTGCCAAGCACTTGTACCTGCTTGAATTGCATTTGTTTTGGAACGTTACATCCAGGAGCTGCTAAATCCATAAAGTACTTGCTAGATGCATTTTAAAGCAGCAAATCCAAGACCTGAGAAGTAATTAGGAGGAGCCCGAGAGCAGTGGTAATGGAATAAGCTGTGAACTTAATCTGAGTAGCAAACCTTTACTCCTCCTAAAATAACTTCATGGGTTTTTGTTCTGCTGCTTGTTATGTGGAATTTGAGCTTTTTTTAATGAAACACGGTCACAGACTAGACAAGATGCCTTTGTTTCCTTCAAGCTGAGCTTGGCGGCTGACTTTGTATGGTAGGAAGAGGTCAGGCAATGAAAGGGAGGAGAGAGGTGTGGAGGTGACTGTAAATTTTCTTGCTGTGATTTGGGGCTGAAAAGTAAGCCCTGCTTAGTATGAACAATGGTATTACAATAGCTAATTTTGGCTTTGCATAAACTGGTGGTGACCTTTTAGTAGTAGTAGTGGCAGTAGCCCCTCCTAAATTGCTCTGAGTAGATTTACAAAATAAAAAAGACAAGTACTAAAACACTGGGATTTAGAAGTGGAGTGGTTATGCTGTTGGAACTATTTTTATGCAAGTTCAACAGTTCCTGAAGGGAAGTGCCATTTAACATATTTATGCTTGGTGCCCAAAGTTGCTTTGTGGAAAACGTGATTTCATCTGTGTGGTGTTAGCTGAGTAGTCATTCTTCCTCTTTAGCATGATTCAACAGATGGGAACAAACAGAAAGAAGACAATGAATAAAGTGATTTTTTTTTCCTTATTCTTATTTACTTTATTGATGGGCTGTGAGCAAAGCCTGAGATATAGACAAGAAGTGATGGCAGATTTACCTTTCAAACTCTCCAAGGACCCTTCCTCATCCTGTTGCCTTCTAGAGAAGACCATGTGTGGGAGGAGGAAGTTTTTCAGAGCTGCAGTTGCAGGTGGCTCCAGAAAGGCCAGTTGTGCCACGCACACTGCAATGGGGTCCTAATGGTCATGACTTGGCTTCGGGATGCTGTGGTACCTAAACCACAGGCTACCAGCAGCTGTCCAGAGCCATGAAGTCGGCAACTTCAAGGTATTTTCAGTGACATTGGTGAGTAGATCTGTCATACTTTGGTTCAGGGTTTTAGAAGCCTTTGAGGGAATCTGATTTTAAAAGTTTGCCTGCTTGTAAAAACAGTTACTGTTTAGTTTAGTTGGAGTCCTTCATGTGTTTCAGTCCCTGGTAGGTTGGGTGTTTGATGAGGTTTTGGCACTAGTTGTTTTGGTTCATGGAGCTTCACTTGAGGTCTGGGACCTTATTTTCACACTAGCGTGCAAGGAAGGGATGTTAGGTGTTTGTGTAATAATAATACTATACAAAATACTTGAATTCTGTTACAGTTTTCTGTCCAGAAACCAACATGTGATCCTTTAGAAGTTCCATTTGCAACATGCTGCCTGTTTGTTTCCTTAAGCCATCTCCCACTTGTGTTTTTCAGATTCTGCAGGTTCGAAGACAGGCAGGAATTGGCGTTAAGACATCTGTGCCAGAAGGACTGTATCATCCAGCAACAGTCTTTATGGGCCTCCACACGTCAGCTGTCTCAGCCACTGGAGGTTTGGGCATGGGGCAGAACCCCTCCCAGCCCTCAGAGAGCCACTTGGTACCTGATTCTGCTTCGTGCTCTCCATCCCTTGAAGGAATTGGTCCAGAGAGCAGAAGTGCCGATTTAGAGTTTGATGCATCCGTGGAGGGAGCAGCAACACGTGGGGACCTTGCCACCAGTGAGGAAGGCTCTGAGCAGCTCATCTCCTCGGGATCTGATCCCAAACCTGAGGAGGAATGGCTGCAGGGAAACATCCCAGGTATGGTGGAGCACATGCCTGTCTGCCTCTGGTGCTGGGGCATGTGCACCCCAGCCAGAGTGATGCCCACAGCTGCTGGGTTTCCTTATGCGTGTTACAGTCTGGTTGAGCATGGCAACATTTCTTCTCCCCACCCCCCCTTTCTTTTTCCTTTTTTAATTTTTCTTTTGACTCCTTTCTCCAGGCTATCTATTTGGGTATGCTGGGGGCTGAGCCTGTTCAGGTTCACTACTAGAAAGTGAAAATTTCTTCACTGCTGTTTCTATGGTTGTCTTGAAGTAGTCTAGGCCTTGTTTTAAGAGGTTTTCTGTGGACCTACTTTGCTGGAAGAGTATATCGCTTCTGGTTCAGATTGATCCCTGGAGGGGTTCAAGGCCAGGCTGGATGGGGCTTGGAGCAACCTGGGCTGGTGGGAGGTGTCCCTGCCCAGGGCAGGGGGGTTGGACCTCCATGATCTTTAAGGTCCCTTCCAACTCTTCTGAATTATTTCCTTCTCCCTCAGATGCTTGTGCCCAATAGTTCACCCATTTCCAAAACTGGGATTTGGCAATGTAGACTGAGGATGGGTATGTCTCTGTACGTGCTGGATTAACTCCTCCCCAGTGGTGGTTCTCTGCCTTCTTCTAGACTTTCCTGAGAACGGCAGTGCATACCTCCCAGCCAAGATGCTTTTACTCTGGGATGAGACGTGCTGCTCTCAAATGCTGTGCTCTTTCTTATCCCGTTTTTTTTCTTGTTTTGATTTCTTTTTCCCCCCCCCATCTTGGCAAAATGTGTTCTCTCCTGTTTTACTGGCATGGTTGGTTACTTTGAAGTAAGATAATGGACTTGTTTTTAAAGTCACAGTGAAATATTTGTCACTAAGTAACAGTTTATTCCTTTTTTAAGACCTTGCAGAAATACTCTCCCATGCTTTGCCAGTTAACATAGCAATTTTCTTCAACTTAAACTAGTTTTCCAAGCCCCGTAACAATTGCTAAAATGGAGCTATTTATAATAGAAACTGGTGGCAACCCTGCTCTCCTGTAGCGATTGTGCTTTTCTTTATAGATGAAAGCTGGCATCCCCATCAGTTGCTCTTCTGTGCTATTTCTTGGGGTTTCTCTGGTTTCTCTGACATCCTCTTTCTTGTTTGTTTTTTTTTTTTATTCCTTTTTCTTTCTCTAAGCAATTTATTTGCCTCTCATTTTCTTGCATGTGATGTATTTGCCACTTCTTTATTTTAATGAAAGTATGTCCTTTCTGGCACTGGAAGGAGACCAATCCAGCCTGGCTTACGTTAGCCCCAGGTTCTGCCTGTGGCTCTGCAGAGCGCTGGTTCCTCCCCGTGGGGCAGGCTGAGGTGGCCAGCATCGTGTCTGGGGAAAGAAATACCCATTTTAATATCTGGAACGCGATATCTCTACCTTCACAGAAACCGTGCAGTTGGGTTCAAAATCAAAACGAGCTTTTTGTCAAATGGCACAGTAATAGCTTCAGGCTGCCCAGGGGGCTTTTTTATATCTGTTTGCCAAATGCGTGTTGCGTAGCGAAAGGACTGTGCGGTCCAGCTTGGAATGTGTGGAGGGTACTGGTTTATTCCAGCTTTCCTAAGCTTGACCTTCCACGCTGCAAATGGTGAGAGCTGGTGAAGATGCTTGGCTGTCCCATACTGGGAGTGGGCACACGCCAGGCTCTGCTGCCCGGGCTGGTGCAGAGTGGTGCTTGCCAGCCTCTCCTGCTGCTCCCTGGCTGCTGCTTGGCAGTGGCAGCACAAAATATAGGAAGGAACAAGTCTGTTTTCCCGCTGCTTAAAGAAGCAAGAAAATAGTCCTTTTCTACACTCCACCTCCTCACCCCTTGCAAATTGGAGAACAGAATTCTGTTCCTCTCTATCCTCATTTCCCAGAAAGTGCAGTAGTGACACTTCTGTTGCACAGACTTGCTTCATAAATTTGGAAACAAGGCTAAGAGATGCTGTCCTGGCATCAGCTGCTGTTTGGCATAAACCTAAAGTGATTCAGTTCCAGTGAAATTCCGTGACCAAGACAAGCAGAAATGCTGGGTGCTGTAGTGTTAGCAGGTGTGCAAACGCTGGTTAATTTAAACCCACAGTGAGTTTGATGGGAAACTGGGAATTTCTGTAGCAATACTAATCTGTTACAGCACTAGCTGGTCCATTAACTGTTGGCATTCTATAAAAAGATGAGTAGCATGTATCTGCTGTCTCAAAAGCACAGTTCAGCCCTGTACTCGCCTCTTTTAGAGAAGGCAGTTAATGTGCAGAGTTTAAAAGCCTCCAGGCTTCTGTTTCTTCTGCAAGGTTTAAAAAATGTGTACAATAGTAGCCTGTTCAGATGCATGCTTTTACCCCTAAGAAAAGCTTTTTCCAGCTTTTCTGTTTCATCATTCCTCCAGAGATGGTTTAATGCAGTAGCTGATCTTCATGCCTTGTGACAGTTCTTGGGGAGTGCTAGGTTTGTATCCCATTGGAGAGCTGCAAACCCAAAAGGCCTGGGCACTGAGGCTGGAGCCTCCCCGGACTCCCCCTTGCGAGAGGAGCGCAGAAGGACACGGGGCTGTGGGCAGGGAAACCCAAAGTGAAGGGAGAGCAGAGGGATGCTTGATCACACATCAGTGAAAGAGGTGAACAAACAGCATAGGTAATCTTAGTTTAATTCTTTATGCTATGGTGTCCTTCTTGACCTACTAATATTTTGGGAATGATTTATTTATTATTTTTTTTTACAGGACCAAAGCCTTGCCTCGATAACTGGTGGACTTCTAAGGAGGCAAGCTGGGAGAGCAGCACTGAGCTCCCAGTGCCCACGGGCGCCGAGGAAATGATGCTGAGCGGTCCTGACATGCCGCAGGGGACAGCCTTGCCAGCAGCCAGCAGGGAGTGGGGCAGTGATGCCTGTACTGCAGAGGGCTCCAAGCTGCAACCACCAGACCTTCAGGCAGTGCAGGAGGTCAGCTCAGCACCAGACAGGTATGTCCTTCCATATTTTCTCTCTGCTGATATTCATTTGTTAGCATATGCCCTGGAGGCTGTTTTCACAGCCTGGCTGATAGAAGCTTGCATTCAGGTGGGCAAAATTCTTACTTATTTAGTATCTCACTAGCCTTGAGCTAGTGGTTAAATGGCTTCAGGTATCTCTTTCAGGTCAGACTTGGAGGAGGTAAGTATGTTTGTTGTTGAAATGCAATAGACTTTAAATTTTACCAAATCTTATTTCAACAAGTTCATTTAATAGTATCTATGAGAGTTTTGTTTAGAAATAGCAGAGAGAAAATAAGCAAAGCACAACACAGATGCACAACTTGTCCTCTGCTACTGTGTGGAGGTGGTAGGGTTTTAGTGCCAACAAGTGCAATACCAGGATATCACCTGTAATAGCAATCACAGCTGGATTTTCAGCCTTGCAATGCCCTTGTAAGATAGGGGAGCGTATCCCTATCTCGGCAGAGCAATACTCACCATGAGATGGTCCAAGGAGTTTGCCTGGGTTGCTTGGAAAGGCAAGCAACCTTTGCTTTTGCTGTGCTTGAACAGTCCTATGCCATCATACCTTCCTGTGTCGTCACCTTGTTGTGCTCTGCTGCTGCAGCAGCATCCCACCCATCTGTATCTCCTGTCTTAGTTCTTCTGAAAGTCAGGTTGCTGCCAGTTCTGTTCATGTCCCTGTCACCTTTCTCCCAGCCATCCTGCTACTACCTGACCCCATAATTTTGGAATGTATGACTGCTGCCTTTCTCCTCCCTTAGTAGCATGCTTCTGTTTCCAGGTTCTCTGTTATCCTCAACACCCTTTTCCCTTCTCACCAGCTTTTTCCTGCCCTCAGCCACAAAAGAAATATCAAAAGCCTTTTCTGCAGACATATGCTGTATTCCAGCAGGTGTTGCTCCCCTTGGGTCTCCCTGCCTTGTGGGGGTATTGTTCACGTGCAAAATGCTCGTAGCTGGAGTGGTTAGCTAGGTACAAGGTGGTTACGTGGTGGCTGTACATTGGGGAGGGACCACATACAAAACAAACCAGCATTTTTACCCCTGAGGAGTACTCTTTTGTTGGCTGGTTTTGTTCCTTTTTGGTTGTTTGCAGCTTTTTAATCTGCTTAACGCATCTGTTCTTCCCACAGTCATGATCATGTTGTCTTAGGTACTGATTTTAATATTAGTTTGTATTTTAATAGGTGACAGTTGAGCAGAAACTAGCAGCCATCAATATACACTTCTGTAACTTTATCATTTCACATTTGCATCAGACTGCTTGCTATGGAAACATCATCTAATTTACATCTAAATAGCTTTTACCCAGTTTTTCTTTTGTATAACACCTGTTAATCATAGCACTTTGTAGGGAAGTTGCATAGAGTGCCTGTCTTTGCTAGAGAAGTCATAGCTGAGCAATGGTAACTTAACCTTTTGTTCTGTCCCTGTCAACGCTAGGGATGCCTCGTTGTTCATAAACTGATGAAAATATTGTGCAATGCTCTTGAAGCCCAGCTAAGTTATACGAAAGGTTTCACTGCTTGTATTATCTCTAGAGTATGACTGAAACCAGAATGTGGAGGTTTCCTCTTGGATTATGCCGAGCTGAATACCTCTGTTTCTCAAGGCCATGGAAGTGGGATTGCCACTGTTAGCTGTTTCTGCAGAAAAGGGACAAATTTTAATTTGTTTTACCTGAGAACTAAAACGCAGATTAAATGTCAAAACCAGCAGACAGAGAAGGTCTTGTGGAGGGATAAGCAGCCTTTTCCATTGTTGCACTTATAACCAGGTGGGCTTTCCAAGTTAATCTTTCCAATACACGTGAAATTCAGCGTTCACACTTGAGTCTTGCAAAATTATTCAAAAGCTGAAAATCTTGGGGAAAGTTTCCAAGTAATTAGTACATGAATTTCAATTATGAATTACACAACCTATAAGAATGCAGCTTTTCTGGTCTGAATGTATCATGCCAGATTCACAGAATGAATAATATCACAGGTCTTGTGAAGTCCCTTCCATCCATGTGTTTTTCTCTTAGGAAATGCCTATGC
The DNA here is from genome assembly GCA_025769975.1 of Gallinago jamesoni. NCBI lineage: Eukaryota > Metazoa > Chordata > Aves > Charadriiformes > Scolopacidae > Gallinago > Gallinago jamesoni. The sequence goes on along the minus strand of JAOQGH010000023.1, from coordinate 5,979,316 downwards.
TGGCTGAAGAAATATGCAGAAACTTTGCAAAACTATTTCTATTTGTTGTTCTAAATTAAAATATCTGTAGCTTGAACTTTCCCAGCGCAGCAGTGTCGCTGCTGTGGTGTCCAAAGGAAGTATTGTTCCTCACCTGTCATCTTTGGGCCATTTGTATGCTTTTGGTGTCTTATTTGAAACTAGTACGAGTGATGGAGGAGAAAGGAGCTGTCATGTGCAGGGATCATAGCTCACTCGAAGGCAAAGCAAAATCATTGTTCCATGTTAGGAAGTCATGAGTTTGGGTGGTTTTTTTTTTTTTGAGAAAATGCCTTTCCTATCTTATTGCAGAAATACCAGTTCTGGGTTGTTTTCCCCACAGTGTTTGCAAGTCATATTTTACCTCTGGGTGAGTTCAGCCTAATTTCAAACTGCCTTTTCCAGCTAGAGGAATGGTTGTCATGATAACATCGTTAGGTTATTAACCCAAGGAAAGTGATGTTGCTATAAAAGGTTATTTAGTATAAGCTTTGCACCTTGGCCGCAGTTCACAACGGGGTGCTGTGATTTTTTTGGCTCCCTTATTTTCCAAAATCATCATTTATAATAACTAAATTCTGTGTTTAATCCGCGTTGATCAGAGGTTGTACATGTGCATCTTCAGACTCGTCCTGGCAGCTCAGCCCCGGGCGAGAGCTGTTTGGGTCTGCAGCCCAGGAGACCCGCTGGTGAGCGGGTGGCTTTGCCTGGCTTGTTCCAGTGGCACCCCGTCTCCCCTCTCTCGCCAGGTGAAGCCACCTGATAGTTCTGCTCCTTGGGTGCTTGTTGCCAGTCTGAGCTGCTGAACTGGAGGTGAAAGGCTCTGTATCTTCTTACCATTCCTTATAGCACCCGGCCCTTTTCTTTAAGGGCTTAAACCCAGGGAGTGGGAGGGGGGAGAGAGAGGGTCTCTGAGAATTAGCACGGAGAAAGATGATGACTATTTTAAGGCCTATGCTGAGGGGGTGGAAAAAGGCAGAGCTTATGCCTGTGCTGCTTCAGCTGCATTGAAGAGGACTTAGCACAGATGGATTGTGCATTACAAAATGTAACACATAATTCAAGCTGTCAGCTTAATCAGACTGTTTCCAGGAAGCAACCTGTAAAAGAGAAGGACCTCTTGTTTGCTGACCTCTGATCCGTAGCCTGCTGCAGATTGTCATACATTTTGTTTTTCTTTATGTTGGTGTCCCTTCCTTCCCCTTCCCTTTTTATTATTGTATCCCTCTCGAGTGGCACCCTGGAAGGACCACCCAGTGGGAGGAAAACAATGGGAAACTGGCCGGCCGCTAAAATACAGGGTTTGTAAGACTGGGGGAAAAGAAAAAGCACTGTTTAACTGCATATGTGATCTCCCTGGTATTGTTTTGCTTATTAAATGTCTAGGAAACTCGACTAAATGCGCGGCAGCTCCCACTTCATTGTTTGCTGTTGCTCAACAGTCTGATGGAAAACACAACTTCCAGTATAGCTTGACATGATTGCAGAAATGATGCAAGCTTTCACGAACAGAGCTTTTTCACTTGAGGGAGCACAAACCAAGGTTAACTGTATAAATATGTCAGCTTTTACATATTGGGGGGGGGGATGGGGAGGGATCTTTCCTTCGCACGTGGGGCTCTGCAGGCCAGGCCCAGCTGGGCCATTGCTGGTGGAGACCTGGTCTGGGAAGTCCCCCAACAAAGCAGGCAGCCGGGCTGGACCTGAATAGCCATTTACACCTCTGTACAAGGATTAGCCTGATGTATTGTTTCAATGTTTAAGTCCTAATTTGCATCATTATAGAGGTGCAGCTTCATCAAAACCCCTCTGAGATCCCAGTTATGTCTCTGTACCTGTAGGTGGTCACCAGATTTATTCCAATTGTGGAGGTGAAGGAATTAAACTACTCAGAGCAGGGTAATTTCGATGCAGCATCTAGGCCCTGGCTGATTTTTCGGATGGCTTGTTTGCTCATGTGTTTGTTGGTTTGTTTTCTTTTTTTTTCCCCTCTCCACAGAGCTCAAGCAATGCGTTTTTTGCTGTCACTGGCTTTGAAAAGCTAAAATGAGGATGTTTTGTTTTTCCAGCGGGTGTGTGATGGGAATGTGTTTAAAATATGTCGCAGCTCAACTCGCTTCAAGCCTCTTTTGCTGTCCCCTTCGCAGGCGCCGCGCGACGCTGGCAGGACTCTCCCGTGCCCTGCAGTTGATAGAAGATGTGGTGGTGAGGAGGAGCCCCCGGCACCGGGCGCTGTACCAGGGCAAGTGCGAGGGGACGATGGGGACGGCGGAGCTGCTCAGGTTAATGTCACTTCATGGCGAGCTGCCTCTTCTCTCCGCCGCCCTCGCAGAGCTGGCAGGAGCCAGGGAGGAGGCGGTGACGCCTTTGCCTTAACCCTGTCCCCTTTTATTCTTGCTTGCTCGCTGCCGTACATCCAGTGTAATGCTTGTAGTAATTTTGTTGTTGATTGCTTACACGCTTCTAATTGAGTTCAGGTGAGCAATGGCAAGAGGCTGTTACCAGGCAGCTTCGCAGGAGCCTGTTGAGGTTTGAGCTGGGGGTCCTCGCTCTTGCGGTGACAAATGGCTGGCGCAAAGAGCAAGCGGGCTCTTGCAAACAAACATTGCCAGTTGCTAAGAGGCCTCCCTCCCCTTCCACCGTTTTAATGTCATTGGAGAGCTGAAATATGGCACTTAAAAGCGCATACGCAAATTACTCCAACAAATACTCTTTCCTATTTGTAGCACTTCTTGCAGCCTTGCTCTGCAGATCCCTTAGGTGATCCCTCCTGATTCGCTGAGGTAGACAACAATAACTAGAAAAACAATGTCTTCTTTGAGGCAAATGCGCAAAAAGAATTGCCAAACCCTCTGTGTTTACGAAACAAGGGTCAGAGAGGCCTCGCTGTCCCTTTGTAGCACAGGCAGTTGATTACAAGAACTGGGAATGGCTTTGTAATTTTATTTAAAATTATATGTCAGCCTCCATAAACTAACATACTCATAAGCACTTCATGGTTAGAGGGTTTCTAGGGAAGTAGGTGGAAGAGTTCCCCAACTGACCTGGCCCCTCCAGCCTGCCGTTGGAGGTGTGTTGCTGTGAAATAACCACTTGGGCCACAGCATGGCTGGGGCTGCCTGGCCAAGAAGTGGTTTCACCAAGTGGATGTGCACAGGTTTCCTCTCTCGCTGCCAAAAAGCAAAGGTGTGAGATTAAACCTGTTGTTTTCCAAGTGCTGTGTTTGACCTCCCTGTCCTGATCTCCATCTTTCGCATCATGGATGTTTCTCCCTCTGGGCTGTCCAACTGGTTGACCCGTTAGCCAGGAGAAGCGTTACGGATTCTGCCTCCAAACTGATGCTGGCTGTCTGGGCTTTAAATAAATGTCACATGTAATACCTGCTTTTATTTTGTAGCTTTTGTAATCGGGCTGACAGTCTGAAAGAAGGTGACCTTGAAGAATGCGAAGCAGTTGTCCTTCATCAGCTTCAGGCTTTATTACAGAGTGCGCTGAACGGAGGTGTCCTACCTGAGAAAACACTCTACGCTGAAGGTAGAGCAGTGGATGAAAAGCAAACCAGGTATCACAGACACAAAACTTGCATGTTGGTGTAATTAGCATTCTTTTCTTTCCTCCCCAAGTCTGTTCTGCCTCTCTGGTGCAGAGAGGGCAGACCCAGGGCTAGATCTCTGATTGCACTGCAAAATAAAGACATCGGAGTGCTGATCTTTACCCACCTTGGCAGCAGCCGTGTGACTTGAAATGAGAACATTAAACAAATTCATTTATTTATTTTCCTTTTCGTTCACTGATGGCGAGTCTTAGTCTGCTGAGCAGCGCTCAGGTCGGGTCCTCCCGTCTCACCAAGTCTGCAGCATCTCCCACCGCGGGCTGCTCTGGCAGGGAGGGAAATGTATTAACTTCAGAGACCTCTTCGGCAGTAATTTCTGTGATCTTCAGTGTGAGTAAGGCGATCTCAGGCACATAAGGATGAGGAATGTAATTTTGAGAAGCAAATTATTTTTCTGTGAAGCAGAAGATGCATATAGCTTTTAAAACCAATAAACTGCAGTTATTCAAAATGTTTTGTTTTTTTTTCCCTGTGTGCAGGCCACAAGGACAAGCAAGAACTGATTTTTATTGTTGGGGTTTTTTTTCTTTTTTAGCTGTCTCTAATGCAGTAATGAAAACAATTTCCATTCTTTCTTACTTAGCTTCTGTCTAGACCTTCTTCCCTGTTACAGGCTCAGCAATGCTTAAGTGTTAGCAGGATCGGGGCACTTGTGAGCGCTGAAGAATGGTCTATTTAACTATACCTGGTTCTCCTTTCGAGGCTGATACGCCTGCAAGCACTAATACGTTGTTATATTTCCTGAATGGTTTCTTAGGGACAAACACTTGTGGAGTTAATTGGAATTCACTCCTCTGTGAAACTTCATTGGAGCAACTGGAAAAACAAACATCTTTGGCAAACAAGACTGCAGTATTTATATTTTCTGCTTTAAAAGAAAGGAAGGCACTCTTCCTCAAAAATGATAAAAATAATTCTGGAAATAAAAAAGTCAAGCTTGGGGAAGTGGGTGCTCAGCAGAGTGCCTGGTGGATTAAGTGAGATCTGACCGTGGCTGAGACTAGGGGTTGCAGAAAAGGTTTAATGTCTCTTGGGACAGACATGATGATTGCCCCTGCCTGTCCAGCTGACGTTTGCAGAAGTCGAGAGTGATTTCTTACATTTTCCACTTTGGACATTTTTAAAAGAAAGTGCAAATTAAGGACAAAATGTATGATGTGTTTTGCCACTGTGCGTTGACCTGCTAGTCCAGATAAATAAGTAGCACCTGTGTGAGTCTCATTATGTGCTAATGATGTTTGGGTTTGTTTCTCAGGCCAGACCAGCAGCAGGATGTGGACATACTGTGGACTCGCTTGAGCAACCATGCCTTGTTCTTGAAAAAGCACCAGGTTCAGCTCACGGATGAAGTGGTGGAGATGTTTGGAAGCCTGCTAGTTTCTGGCAAGAAGTCACAGGATGACCAGGTTGGCACTTAAACCTAAGAATATCTAAATCAGTGACACCTAGAGACTAATATGCACCATTAAGGTGAGATGAGCCCTGTGCTCTTACTGTGATCCAGTGTGTGGGCTTAAAGGGGAACCACAAGAAGTCTGTGTTCATTAATCAGCTTTGGAGTTGGTTAGGTGGGTAAGGAGAGAATACAGGTTATTCAGTTGTCTCAGGGCAAACATGTACAGCAAGCACTTCATGCAAAGAAGTGTATAGTCTCTTTAAGATCTCCAGGAGGGTCTCTGTTTTCCTCCCTTCAAACCAGTTATTTATTTAAACGAGCTTTACACGTTTGCTGTGGTGCAAATTTATCACAAGGCTTGTATCATCTGTCTTTCTCTGTGGCTTAGTAGCTTTTAATCATGAATGATGTATTTTAATATTTTTTTTTAAACAGAGTTACGTTTGGTATGCTGAATACACAGGGCGTTTTACAAATAGCAGCATGCTCAGTTTGTTAAATGTTGATGCAAAAGATTATAAAGTAACTTTTACCAAAAAAAAAAAAAAGAAGTTGGCATTCAGTAGACCAGCAAATGCCCCAACCTCTTTTGTTGGAAACTCAGAGTGGGGGCAGCAGCCGTGCCAGGAGAACTGGGACTCTGGCACTGAGGCAATGTCCTGGCAGCTTCTGCATCACCCCTGTGGTGGGAATGGGAAGGTCTGCCAGGCAGCCTGCTGATAAGGACTTGGCCCCGTGCTCTGCCCCCCAAAATATTTTTTTCAAATATTTTTTTTTTCCCTTTCTAACTTTTAATGAGAAATTAAAAGGCAGTTCAAACTGCTTTGCCCAATCCTGGTTTTAATAGCATTTGAAACGAATAGCAAAGATGTAGTGCTTTAGTCGGTTGAACACTTTCACTTATAGCCAGGATAACTTCTTTTACTCTATATAGATAAGTAATTTGTATTCTGTCCTTAAAACATGCAGTCAAGTGGAAAAGATGAGCAAGGAATGTATCGTTGCATTAGTGACAGATAAACAAATACTGCACATAAATTTGTAATTACATTTAAAAACTTTTACAAAGTCAAAGCTCAATGACACAAGCTTTATGGATGTATATTTGCAGTAATAATCTGTTTATTGCTATATGTTACTATAGTAACATGCATATGGATTTAATGTTTGTATTACCTATTCAGTGGATCCAGTCAATTAAGTTTTACGGCAGGATGCATCCTCCACTTCTGAAACACCTTCTTTCCAAGCAGGTTGCACAGAACAGGATCCATATAAATTCCATAATGTGTATGTATGGGAACAGTGATTTATGCCTAGGGATCTTAAAATTATATGGCTCCAAAGTTTGGATTTTTGGCCCACGTTTTTGACTTCTTTCTCTGAGGGCTTTAAAAAAAATAACACAACCTTGTCAAGAACCCCACTTGATGATGGTACTGTACAACCAGGCAGCAGGGTGAAGGTGCAGGACAGGTCTTGGAGCTCCTGATCATACAAACAGACCTGACAAGTCTGCCAGCTCTGTCCCCATCAGCACTTGTAGTCCTCAGAGGTTTGGTGATGACCAGCAGCCGGTCCACCTTCTCCTGCCGTGCCTTCAGCATCTCATGCATTCCAGTGCTCCACAGAATCTGTTTTCTCGTCTCTTATCACTAAATTTTGTCTGTCTTCTATTCTCTTACTATCAGGTTTTTGTCTTCTCCCACAGATCTCTCCCACTACACCTGTTAAGCAAACTGGGTATTGTTCCTGTGGACATGGGCCAGCCATAGGGAGATGGTGTGGTAGAAACACCTTTTCTGGGCAGTGGGATAGTCTCTTGGCTTTGGAAGTTGTGGAATCCAGTGCCTTTTTCAGCCAAGTTATATTCCTGTAAGAATAAGACTCATGTGGTTCATGCAGCATGTTAGATGCCTTCATGCCCCTGATGGAGATGCTGGCTACCTCGGAGTTGCTTTGGTCCTGTGACTCTGAATGCTGAGCTTTGGTGCCCCTGCTGGGGACCATTCCTTCTACCTGGATTAATTCTAGTGTTAGATTAATTGATTGCTTGTATTTGGTGATAGTGGTTCATGCCTGTTTAGATGTTAAATGATACTGCAAATAGCTAAAAGTACTTGTACTAGTAGTACTTTGCTACTAGTGAAAAATCCACACTGAGATGAACTGCTACGTGAGAATTAATTTATTTCAATGATAGAGACTTCCCAATCCTGCCTGTAATTTAAGGCATTCTTTACATTAGGAAAATGAGACTTAAAATCCCCATTTTTGGATGAAGTAGCAGCTTGTTTGCATTGGTTGTATGGACAACTCCCCTATGTAAGTTCAATAGAAAGAAAAAAAAATTCAGCAACTTATTTGCTTAAGGCTGAAAACTTGCCATCCTGGGCTCCTGAATAAATATGGATTAATAAGGAGGGGGCAGGTGCAGAAGAATAATGCTTTCTAATGACTCCAAATGCTGTTACATACTCTTAGATCAGTTACAAAACCTGGAGTTCCCTCTGAGATGTGGGTCCTCATCGCTGAAGGCTTATTGTTTTATTAAATAATTAGAGCAGAAAACCTAATAGATTTTAAAGACTCAAGTCCGTATGTTGTGTTACAAAATAAAACCAAGAGGAACACCCTACAAGTAAAAAAGAGATTAGAAGGATGCCCAAAAAGCCTTTGCTGCTCTTTGTGAGATAATAAATGCCAGGAGTGGTGATTTCTGCTGTTCTCAGAGCTTCACGAAGTCACACACGGTACTTATAACACAGGTGGATGGTAACCTAGGAAGTGCTTGCTTTATTTTAACCCTGCTTTTAATTTAGCCATATTTACAATGAGCTCAGCTCCCTATAAGGGTGCTGGCTTCCAACTTAATTTTTTGTGGAAAATGTTTAACTACGGACATCTGAATAGTGCTGCCGCAAAGGGCTGCGTGCACAGGCGGGAGAGAACAAACTATGAACATGAAGGAATAACATGGATTAAAATCAGACCCCCACCTGGCTGGGGCCAGCTTGGGCAAGCTGTGCATCAGGTTCTCTGCCTTCAGCTTCATCCCTCTCGGTGATGTTTTGAGCTGCAGCTATTGCAAACATTGTGGGTTAACTTGCCTTATTGCTGCACGCCTGAAATGGAGAGATTTTTCTTCCGTCTGTTGCTGTTGCAGCATATTTGATACAGCCTTTTTTTTTTTTTGGCTTACCCTGAATGTGGGAGGCACAGAATACTGAGAACTTCCAGAAAATCTATTGATTAAAAGAATAATTCAGAGTTTGTGTTACTTCAAGGCAGAATGTAATTCCCGAGCTAGCGCTGATTTAACTCGGATGTAATCTAACATCTAACAAAAAACACCCTGGAAACAGATTACACCACGAAGTATAGATTAGCCTAAATGTATGTTGGAAAACGCTTGAGATGAAGGATAATAGGGCTGTGGTTATTTTTATTTTTTGTAATGCTGCAGGCTCTACCGGTGTTGAGAGAGGTCCTTCCAGACGAGTGTGGGAATAGGTCATCTATTCAGAGTAATGAATCATCTTGCAGCTTGCCATCGATCCCAAATGACAGTGGGGAAACAAAGCAGGCAAAACACACTACCCGGCTCACCGGCGCAGGAGAGCAAGGTAACAGGTGTTAAAAGGTCCAGCTGCGTGCTCAAAGTTAGTGTCCTTCTCTCTATATGTATTTTTATCCAAATCTGCCGGGGACTGTATTACAGTGACTGGCAAATGAATGTATATTTGTAATAAACTTTTGGGGATTTTCCTAAATAGCTCAGTACTGTTTGTCATTCTTGTTACTTCTTAAAATGAATGATGCCTATTGTGATTATTTTTGTTTTTCTGCAGGAGCAGAAAAGCCTTGTGGCAGTTATTAAAACCAGATCTATAGCTATGTGTATTTAAAAATGTCTACTGTTTGGAAATTGCAGGATATATTCGTTGCCTTTTATTAGAAAGCCGGACTGCAGAATAAATTTTCAAAAAGAAAAGGGTTCATGCTGAGAAAGGTGTGTGTGGTGCCATTTCAGCCTTAGAAGGTGAATGCCTCTGTGAAAACCCAGTTAATTTCTTTAGATAAGGAAGTAATATATTAGTCCAGCATAATAACTGGCAATGGCAACTTGCTCGGTCTGCTCTCAGAGCATCCCTTACATCAAAGTCCGGAAGAGACAGGCAATTAGGTTGCAATGCTCTTTACACAGCAAATGTAAACAAACTGCTTAAGGTCTCCTAAATTCACACGACTTTTATCCGCAGAGGAGATGGAGACTTTGATTTAAACTAATTTTCAGCGGTCGGTATGATATACGCCGGTGCTGTCGGGCTGCCGGACGAGATCGCAGAGTTACTGTGGGCTGTTTGTTTCCTAAATCCCATTGGGTCTTAAATAATTTAAGACATTTGGTTAGCTTGTCCTTTTTCTCTGGAAGCTACAGAGAGGCAGGGTATAGCCTCACATGCGAGGAAAGTTCACAGTAGGTGCCTCTTTTAAGAACGGTAATGGATAGTTTAGATCAATAAACAAGAGATAACAAAAGTGAGAAATTAAAGGGAGTAGGGCTTAAAAGCAAACAAACCAGTCTGATCACTGTGACTTTGAAATGTGTTTCATTATGGTGTGTTCACATCCAGAAGTCACAAGCTGGTGTGCAGATGAGAGCAAGGAAGAAAGCGTGGTCGAAAAGATTCCTATTACAGGTAAAAGTAATGGCTGCATATTAACCTCGGATCCAGTATTCAACTTTATTATATAATCAAAACATGGCATTTTAGTGGTTTTGGTCCACTAATAGTGGGTAAATTCAGCTACTACATACTGAGCGCAAAGATTAAACGTAAGATCATAAAGTCCATGCTTATGTTAACATAAACCAAGATGGAAAATAACAGCGCCTATTTAATTCCTTGTAATCATGTTACACATTTAAACCATGTGAATATCCTGTCATTTAGCCTTTCAGGTCCCGGTATCAGTGTTACAAAGGTCAGTCTCCATGGGGAAGATCCAGTAATTATATGGCAAACTACAGATGTTTCTGATTTGATTCTTTTCTTTTCTCGAGTAATTGAATGTGTATCATTAGAATAAATGCAGGGAAAAGCCCTGCTAGCCGGGAAGCTGTGCCTTTGCCTCTGTTACAAAAGCTGCCTGATAACACGAAATTTTTAGCAATAAGGTTTTTATCAAGACGTGTTCAGATCCTCCTGCAGCAGATGTATGAGGCTTGCTTAGGATCCCGAGATGGGGCTGCTTTTCGGTCCTGAGGTATCAATAACGTATTAGTATTCAAGGCAGGGCTCTTTGCAATGAGGCTCAATTTGCTTTTGCCTGATTTTGTAAAGTGGTGGGCTGCTTCCTTTATAAATTTTGATGTTTGGCTAAATATTTATTTATGCAGGTGTGTACTCTGACAGAAAGGTACGAGGGCATCTGCTTATGGAACGCTTACTGTTGCTTTTCTGCTCTTTTACGGCTTCAAAATAGCCTGTCTTTTGGAGAGGAATTCATTTCTCTACAGAGGTTTTCTTCTGCTGCTTTTTGAGCCTAATTTGCAACTGAAATATAAAAATGTGCTGCTTGTATTCCTGAATTATACTGCAGCAATAATATTCCAAGTTAGTCCAATAAAACTTAAATTTTATTTTTTCTAGAGAGTAGAATGCTTTCTATTTTCCTGCTTAAATGTCTTTCAGTCACACATGGCAACATGAACTGCATTGATTTGTTTTTCAGAGGAATTAAAAGCTACTTAAATCTTTTTCATGAAACAAAGCACACTTCTCACTTGAAAATTAATCTAAAATTTTGCAAGCCTTGGGTTTGGTTTGATTTTTGTCTGTAATTTAAGAGGATATAAATTTGAGTACTGGGGTTTAAGTTCCCTAAACTGCAGAGAATGCCAGCAAGACCAGCATCAGGAATAGCGATTCCTTCCTACTAATGCCATCGTGGATACTTTTTAAGAATACTAGCTCTTGAGTTTGGCTCTCCATAGCTGCCATGGCTTTTGCTTTGCTTCTCACCCTGAATTTTATGACTTTTCAGCACTGGTTTTGGGGTTGGTTTGGCATGCAAATTTGCAAGGGAATTCTCTGTTGCCTTTTTTCCTGCTGGGGACCCTGATAGCCGGTGTGGCTGTTTGCTGTGTTGGATGTCAATGAAAAGCCAAGTCACAATGGACATTCCCCTTCCCTACTTCTCCCGTAGCTGCCTTACTGTCATGGGAATGCAAATACTAATACTTTCTATATGCAGAAATGCTCAGAAACTCTCTCTATCCTAAACACTGAGGCTTGTAACTTCAGTTTAAAATCCATTCTTTCCGAGTCTGCTTTTTATTTACTGTTTTGTTGCAGAGTGTGTTTCCAGTAGCCAGTGGTCTCATTGTCTCTAGGAGTGAGGCTTTTCATATCTCACTTGAAAGCAAAGTTGCTCCTTTCAGATGCGATTCATCTTCAGCCCATGATCTTCTCTGGGCTTTTTCTCTTCTGCCTTCTCGCCCTTCCAGCCTGTTGCTTTTTTTTTTTCCTTTTGCTCATCATTATTTGCTGTAGATTGTGGCCCTGCGGCTCTGAAATTGTTCCATGCCTGCAATAGAGGCAGCACCTCTGCCTCTTGTCTTTTGGGCTCAAATGACTTGTTTGAGGGTTTGGCTTTGTGTTTAACTGAACTGATATTTAATGTCCCTTCTATTCGCTATCATTTTGCTGTACAACTTTATCTCAGCTTAAGGAATACAAATTTGGGGCTTTTTTTTGGTACTTATTGCATTCTCTAGGGGCTTTAAGTGTTGGTTTGAAACACTGGAAGCCTTGGGGCTTTTGGGTTTTGATGGATTTCACTGAGAGCTAGGTGGATGTGGTCTTCTGTGATGGTGCTTTTTGTAGTTTTTGTTTATTTTTCTTTTATGTCTGTTACAGGAGAAGAACGGAAATATTTGTTTTACTATTCTGTCAATATTCTAGGAATATTTGCTTTTTTTTTTTTCTTCAATGCCTTTAGGGGAGGAAGGCAATAGCTGTGTGACTTTGGGGCAAAGGGCTTTGGAGTTGTAGTTGGCATGGGGATGTCCCTTAGAGAAAGCCTGTGTTGATAGTCCTTGCACGAGCAGTTTCAGGTGACTTCACCCAGAGCTCTTCTAAACATCTGCTGAGCTGTTCCCACCTGCCACAGGACATCTGGGCTTTTCAAACCTATAGTCAACTAGGGGCATGGGGGCAATGTAGCTCACAGCATAAAGATGATTTCTTTCCTAGAGCCTTGTCCTAAGCTTGTGGAATGCAATGTTGTGATAACTGACTTGAAAAGGATTGTATTTTGTGTGTGGTCTCACCCAGAAGGGAGTTGGCTATTAATAGCAATCTCATTTTATACCGGGTTATATGAGGATAGAGGAAGATATGTGGACTCATTCCCGTTTTCTTCATGGGTGCTTTGTTTTTTATCGTGGGAAGACACGTAAAAGAAATCATTTGGCTTTTTTGCTGTTCCTGAGGTAGGCGAATAATGTGAGATTAAAAAAAAAGGATGAAATCTATTATTTCTTGTTTTGTCGTATGACTGTTTAAGAGTCTCTTTTATGAGTAGGAAACTGCTTATTTTATTGAAGGGGCAGGTTTGTTAAACCTTTAACAAAACCAGATTCTCTCTCTGCCCGTCATGTATGTCTTTGATTTAAATAGATGTTAAAGCTATAAAGCATTTGAATAAAAATGGTGTTATTTCTCCATGCATCAGGCTTCAATTTCACACCATCTTGAATGTCACCTTCCAGCTACTCTCCAGGTATAAAATCTCTAATGTAGTAATAAGGAGGAAAAACCCTCTGAAGAAAAAGAAAAAAAAAAATTAGCCCATCTTTATATATCATAAGGGAACATGAAAGAGCACAAATCCAATGCTGCTTTCCTTTTTAGGTCACCTTTAATGAGCCAATAATCCTGCCAACACTTTTCCCACGCCCACACGTCCTTCCCGGTGAGGTCCTCCTTTGAGCTTGAACCTAAAAGGTTCCCAAGGTTCCACTTGGAGTGCACTAATAAAGGCATTAATAAGTCTACCCAACTTTTCCCTTCACTTAATATCAACCCATTTGCAACTGCTGTTATGAAAAAAGTTCATCTGTATGGGATTGATGACTGCTGCTGTTGTGCTCTGACAGAACTACCTTGAGACCGTGTGAGATTGTATGTTTTGCTTAAATTAGTTTGGATTATGTACTCCAGTAGGTGATATTTTACACCGCTTGACTTAAGTTCCTGAAAGACCTCAGAGTCTTTTTATAGTTAGGAATTCTGGATGAAATTGTTTCTTGATCTTTAAACAGAAACGGCAGCTTCTAGAAGTATTCTCCCTGGATGGCTTGCTCCCCTGGGATTTCCTGAGTCCACTGGTCAGCTAAGTGTCTCCTCTTGAGAGGGTAGTATTGTACTTGGGTATATTATTACGATAAGAGTATTTATCTTTTTTTTTTTCATTTAAAGGGAAGGTATTTAACCTACTTCTGGCTGCTGGTCACTGCAGTGTTCTGGTTTTAATTTGGACACTTTTTCCATCTATTTGCTCTCCCAAGAGCAAAGTCCTATCAGATTTGCAGGTAGCCTTTATCTTCTCCCTGTGTGGAAGGTTTTTGCTTTATCACAAGGGAATTCAGTGCGTGTAGGAGCCTGCATAGAGCCAGCAGTTGCACCTCTGCTCCCGAGGCAGAGGCGTGCACAGCAGCCCTTTGCGTGCTGGCGGTGGTGCTGACAGCCCACCTTTAATTCCCCCCCCCCTCCCCGTAGCTCTTTGTTGATTATCAGCAAGCCAAGTAATTAGTAGTTAACGTGGTGGAGGAGCTTGTTTCAGATTTCAAGCTCCTCTGGGCAGGAGCTATTGTTAGTTTTCTATTTTGGTACAGGACCTAGCAGTATGGCAGCCCAGACCTACCAGGACTCCTGAATGCAGATGCAGTAACTATTGCCAAGGTAACAGTAAACCTACACAGCTTTACAGGGTCAGCTGATTCTGATAATATTCCTTTCAAGGCATTATTGACTTTGAAATCTAGAAACAGCTCAAATACCCAAGCTGCTAACTATTTTCTTGGTGATAAAAGTACACAGAAAAAGCAAAGTTCCTTTTGGTGTAGCTTCTCGCTTGCGTGCGGGAGTAAAATGCAGATGTGTCTGGCTTGAATCTGTAAAAGCACCATAGTCTTTTGCCCTCCAACTACCTCTGTTTGCATACAGGATTATTGATTGTTACTGGAAATAATGGATGATAGCTCTTCATAGCTTTTGAGTGGCATACGAAGTGCTCTTCTTCCTCTCCCGGTAGAGCAGCACCTACTATATTACTTCCACGGCTTGCTTACGTGATTTGTTGCTTAGGTTGAAGATTTCAGTTTTGGTCATGAACTGGACGGGCTGTGCATGAACACGGTGACATTTCTGTTTTCCCAGACTGCATTTTAAAAACCAGCAACCTTGTGAGTTACCTTTCTCATTTCCAGACGGGCAGAGTCAAGCACTTGGAGACTGTTTGCAGAAGGATGATTTGGTGTCTGCAGATGACTTTGCAGCTGGAGTCCCAGCATAGAAGTGAAGGGCTTTAATGCTGGTTTTGATGTTTTAAAAGTGTGGATTTCCTCTGTGAGAGAGGTAGTACAATTAGCAAGATACAGATGTTGCAAGTACAAGGCTAAGAGCTTTCTTATCTCTTTATTTGTAGAAAATTACATGACACAGCTTTTTTTTTTTTTTAGCTGCCGAGATGTTTGGCTATAAATTGATAGATGCTGCAACCTAGGCCATAGGGGGAACACATGGAGAAGATACCATCTTTTCAGTTCTGTGCTGGTATAGTATGTTCTGGGTTAAAGATCACTTTATCTGTTTGGCAGAACAAAATAATAGTGCATTAATTATGCAATGATGGTGGGTTTTTTTTCCTGGAATTGGTGGCTTATGAAGAAAACTACATCTATTTTGTTCAGAACAAAATTGTGAAAGCTGACATGAAAGCTGCTTTGACCTGTGCCGACGGCACAATTAATTAGAAGTTGAAAAGTGTGGAGTGTTTTTAATTAATAGTGGTATTGTAGATCCTTTGCCAGTTGTGAGTGGAAGGAACAATGCGTAGGGAAAAGCAGGAGGAGAGCGATGTCGTCTGGGGGACATCAGCTCCCGTTCCACTGCAGTATTGCTCAAATGACTGGATTAAGAAGTTTCCAATATTAATATCCCAGTTTGAGTTTAAAGACTGGGTTTTATCAAGCTTGTTCAGTGGTCTGTGCAGTACAGGCTGGCTGTTCAGACTGAATAAATGCTTAGTGCCCCATCCAGACAGCTTCACCTCTGCATGCCTGTGTTGTTTCTGGGGTGTCTCAGAACACAAGAACTGAGTGGCAAAGCCACTCCTTCCAAAAATCACTTAGGAAGAGAACATCATGCAGGTGGCATCTGTCCTTTACCTGGTATAGCAAGAATTTACAAAATTTGGGTGGGAAGGGAGAGGTGCTTTTTAGCAAGCCAGCCAGGAGCTGCTGCTCTCTGCTGAATGATTTCTATGATGCTGGCAATTTTATTTTTTTTTTAATCCAAGGGTTTCAGTCTGCACACTGCTGATGTGCTCTAACATCTTTCTTGCCAGGGCTATCGTGCTCTGCTGTGGGCTGAGGGAAAAAATGAGTATTTGTGTTTCAGCACAGCGTGCCTCTTGCTGTCCCCAGCCTGTGACGGGGAGGGTGCGCTTGGCTGCTAAAGCACAGCAAGTTAGGTGCTTCTGGCAAAGCAAACAACAGAAACACACACACAAGCCAGCATAAAAGTGTCATTTTGAACTAAGTTGCATTTAACCTTAAACACGATGATCAGTTTTATGAAGGAAATATACTGATCTGCATAATGGGTTTATGGCACAACGTAGTTCATCAGGAGTGAAGTGCTTGAGAGTTTTCTCTCGTAGCAGTGTATTTTTTGTCTTTTCTGCCTTGCACGTTGCAGCAGTTGCTTGTGCTTTCTTGTGAGCTGGTGGGCTTAGGAGTTCCTAGAAGGGTCTCCCATTTCTGTAACGTACATAGGGTGTAAGTCAGCACGGAGATGCTCGAGGGAAATGACTGGACTAATTGGCAAAGCAGTCTCCTGTAACTAAGGCAGAAGTGGGGATTGATAGCCCAGCATTGTGTTGTAATGGACAGGTAGGGCAAAGCTGGCATCTGAAAGGTCTTAAAGGTGAAGAACAAGTAGTTTTGTTACTGTTTGACATAGTGAAGGAAGGAGAGCCAATGCAGGCATGGAGAGTGTGGGGGAATAGTCTTTTGAGGCTGATGTGTGTGCAGAAACCCTAAGGAGAGCTACACTCCAACAGTGGCCCACTCAAGTTTTGGTAGAGCTGGCAGAGACCTGGGCTTTGAAGTGCCAAGTGAACGGGGTGGCAGGTGTGCCTGGATCTGAGATGGGCTCCACGACACCGTCATGAGGGATGGGAAGAGCATTCAACAGCAACAGAGAAAGTTACTTGTGCACAGGTAGAAGCACTTCCTTGAGTTTGCAGATACGTTCCTGCTGCAGGGGACCCCGTTGACAGCAAGCTAAGTATTGGGTGCTCAAGGTGGGGTTCCCAGGCTTAGCCTGAAACAAAGGGAAGGCTTTGAGAGGCACACATCAGAGGCAGCCGCTTAGCCAGTGGGCTAACACCCTCTGTGGCTACCATCCACTCTGAAAACTCTCCTCCTGTTGTGGCTGGGATGGAGGAAAAGCATTCAGTCCACGAACAGCCTGTAACGAGGTGGATGTGTCCCTCTGCACACACAGGGCTGAAGTGGGAAGGGTGCTTAGAGCTGATGATTTGCAAGGAGGTCATTTGCTTCACGTTCTCCTTCACACAAGGAGCAAGCCATTGACATGCTGGAGCCCTATCTGAGGGCACGTGTGACTGGATTTTGAACATTTGCAGAGTCTTTGGCCTGTGGTGTTCTGTCAGCCAGGCACAACTTGCTCTGTGAAAGGCTTTCTGGAGGCAGAGAGATGCTCTCCTGAAGCAAACACATCATCTCAGCCCTGTTGTGTTTTCTAGTTTAAATCCGTGCATGAGGAGTCCTGAAAAACACCCCTGTGTTAAGTACTTGATTGGAATGAAAAGTAGTTTTTGGGAGTTCTGACTTGATTAGATTAAATTAGCTTTATTTGCTTTCCCAAGGTAATGTACAAACAAGTGCAAATATTCATTCCTTTGTGGGCAGTGGTTTCTCAGTGCATGCCCACGTTGGTCGGTCTGCAGCTACGAGCAGCCATCAGCCTTGCATCCAGGACATCCTCTGTGATCTCAGCAGGTCTCTCTGCTCCTCTGCACATGCACATCGTAGGGATGGGGAGAGCCCTCCCCTGCTTTTTTTTTTCCATTTTCCTCTCCATTCCTGATTTTTTTTTTTTAAATTTCTTTTTCCTTCCTGCATCCTCTGGGAAGCAGTCAGACTTTGTTCTGTGAAGCAGCGCGCTACTGCCAGCGCAGCTCCTGTGCCTGAGCTCTGCCATCTCCTGTGCCAGTCAGATGTCCTGCCTTGAGACCGAGCAGGGTTTCTGCCACCAAAATCCAAGCACAGAGCAGTGTGATCCACTGGAGCGCACTGGTAACGTGTGGTAACCAGTTAAAAAGTAGGAGTGTCCAAGATGGACCAAAATACTAAATTGTCCTGGATTGGAATGAAGTTGGGAACAATTAGGGCTTGTTTATCATGTCAGTACTATATGTATATATGCAAAGTAGCCTTTTAAAGTGGGATTTGTACTTCAGTGTCATGTTCCTTGGAAATAAGTACAAAGATAAGCAATTGTACAATTCTAGTGAATTAATTCATTTACCTCTTTTTTTTTTTTACATCAATCTCTACAGAATGGAAATGAGATACATGGAGGGCAGAGAAAGGAAAGAAAGGAAAGCGTAGATAAAGGATTCTGGAATAGTTGGGTGTTTGGCTGTTTAAGTCACAAAAATCCCAAGATTTGTGCCTCTGAAACACAGTTTTATTTCAAGAGAGAAGAGAGTGTTTAAAAATACTGTTGTATCAAATAATATTAAAAGAATGGTAACTATCCAAAATAATCTGCGTTTAAGGGGATGGAGAATAAAAATAACCTTGCTTCCAGATTAGCTAAAGTAAAGGAGAACTCAGAGATTAAAAGAGTAAAAAAAACCCTAGAAATCCTTCAGTTTTGCTTAAAGTTGCCGGGACGCAATACAGCTCTTAAGGGAATCGCAGTGTATGCACTTTTTTTGTAAAATGTACAAAAAGTTCACTGTTCACAAGAAGTCATCATCAGATAACTTAATTGACAGCAGGGGAATCTTGCTTTCTTGTGTTTTTTTTTTTTTTTAACTAATCTCCACCTAACTGTGAGCAAACTATCTTGAGGCAGGTACCCTAACTGCGTGCTGCATGCCCCTGTCTAGACTCTGTCGTCAAACCAAGAGCGTGGCCATTTCGTGCATCTCTTTGAAAAGAAGAATGTGGTGCAGCTAGGGACTTGCAGGCTGCTGTAAGGTCCAGCCATTATTACTTGAAAATTTCTTTTTTTCCTGTTTTTACTTAACAGGTTGGGACAGTGGCAGTAATAGTTCCAAAGCAAAAGCAAGCCAAGAAATGCATTTGGAAACTAGTTCTTCATCGAATGAAAGAAGTCCTCCTCCCTCCTCAAGGTAAAGTTGTTAAATCCTTTAACATTTAAAACGCTTCTGTCAGAAACACTGACAGAAAATGAAGAAACTTTGATTATTTCATTTTTTCACTTGGTCTAGGGTTAAGGTTCATATTTATGTTTATCTAAGAAAACATCTTAGACTTTGGTACACCTTAGAAAATATTTGTACCAAAGCCAAGTATTGTTTTGCAGCTGTTGTTTTCTCATTTTAAGACTCAATTGACATCTCAGTGAACCACAAATTAGCGTGTACAGCTGCTCTCAGTAGGGCTACTCAGGGGCCAGACAATAGGAGTTGTCAGGAAAGAGGCAGACATAAAATATAAAGTCTTCAAGAAATAAAGTGGTGGGTTTCTTCTCTGTGTAGCTGAGATGTAAACTAGCTGTAACTGGATAATGCTTTTCATGGGCTCGGGGTTTGGGGTGGTTGGGTTTTTTTAGATTTGATACTGGCGTATTTATAACATGCCTTTCTTACTTTCAAACTGAGTATATTTAATTAATGGCTTTACATGTACCTAAAGGGGGCAGTTTATTCTTTTTTATTGTTGTTGTTGGTTTGTGGTTTGGTTTTGTGGTTGTTTTTCTTAAACTGCAGCCGTTTCCTTCGAGTCCCCGAGCAGTTCTGTTGGATGTTTCTTGCTGCCTTCATTGGCATGTAACAGGAATCAAACAGCAGCAATCAAATTAGCGGTCAAGAAGAGGCAGAAAATAGGCTGTAACACAACCATCGCATGAAATGCTGGCTGGGCTTTAGATCCTTATCTGCTCTTTATTAGGACAGCCCAGCAAGCGGGTGCTGCTGCTACGCCGCCCCCGGTCTGAAAACTGCCCTCCGTAGCACCCAGGAAGAGACTTTAAAGCATTTTGATAATTTATTTTTTTTTTAAGTCCTGTTTATACAGCATGGCTGTCTTTCTGTAGCTTTTTTTTTTAATGCTGTTATTGATACGAGGGACAATTCCACTTTTGCAAGTGGTGTTCTGCATTTTGTGTGTTTAGAATCACAGTATTTCCATAATTCTTCAAGTACAGTAAATAAAAGCAAGCCATATTATACAACACTAGCATACAACATAAATGCCACTTATGCTCTTCTTTAGGATTAATTCTTGCAGTCTTATGGTCAAACTCTTTTTTCTTTTTTTCCTTTTTTTTAAAAAAAAAACTTCTGAAACTTTGAGAATTATGTTCCATCATTCACTGAAGTCCAGGACAGCAGGAGAAGAAGGATCTGGCCCTGAAGAACTTGCTTATAGGATTGCTGTTAAGCAGCTGAATAAAATACATATACTTTAACTTTTTTTTTAATTTTACAAAAAGGCTCCAAGCTTTTTCCCCCTTGGATGGCGTACCGTTTACTAATAATGAACTTGGGGCTTTCTGCATTTTTCAGGTGTGGTTCATATGGTCTATGGGGATTTTTGCTAATTTTTTTTTCCCCAATTATTATTTGCGATAGATTTTGAAACAATTCCCTCTGCCTTAGGATCTCATGCCTTTCAGCGCGGAGAAACAAGCGTACTTTATGCACTGATACATGATGATGATGCTTTAAAAAAAAAAAATAAATCTTGCGATGGCTTAAAGTTAGTTTTTCCTAAATGACTCAAAAAAAAAAATAATAAAAAAATATTGCAGCCTCCTAAACGGGAAGTTTGTTGTCAGCCCTTTGCTTTGGGGCACTTTTTGGGTTCTGTGGAGATGGAGAGCAGCCGGAGCAGAGGAGAAGACGGAGAGATGGGAAGGGTGGCCGGCGGCTTGTCTTGCGGCCAGGACGCGGTGCAGTTCCTTGGTGGCTGGCGTTTTTAAGCCCTCCACTTAGTGCAGTCACTTCTCGGGCTTTATTGCTTTTACAAGTGGTCTCGAAAACCCACTACTTGAGAATAAACATAACCGCGTAGTGCTGCGGTGGTACTTTTTTTTTTTTTATAAATTCTTCTTTGCTCCGTTTTGTCACTGAGCTGATGAGTGACCTCGCGAAAGACCCCGCTGGACCTAAATAAAAAAAAATAAAAAAAATGGCTTCCTCTGATGTCCTCCAGACAATAATTATGATGTGCCAGTTAAGCCCAAACTACAGCTGAGGGATTTTACTTTAAAGCAGAGGCTGGGGCGCAAAAAATGCATTTATAGCTCTTTGTCTGGCACCTCATTATGTGTGGGCCTGATTCATTAAGTAATTGGTTTGCAGTTGTTTACATGAGTATTAAGGCTTTCTATTCAGCAGCCTTTGAGAGATACATTGTGCAAATGTTGCATGTTATGAATGCTGAATGAGGGGCAGGGGACCGGTCCCATTGGCTAAACACTGCGCTCTGTTGAAAAGCGAGAGAAAGAGATTGGGTGCTGCTTTGCATAGCAATGACTTTCTTAATAAGCTTTACAGATTAATACACACAAGCTATAAAAGATGCAAAGAGATACTCTTAGCACATTTATACATGCTCATTTCACTATTATGGTACTGGAGACGGGAAGAATTGAGGGCTTTCATATTCGGTTTTTCAGTGCATGTCTTCAGTGCATGAGACTTAATAGAATCCGATGTTTATTGTATTATAAATCACGGGGAAGTAGGCAGATCTGCAACAGTTTATTATTAAAGATTCTTTCAGTGTAAATCTTTTTCTGCCATTGTATTTCCTACAGCAAAATCATTTTGTGGTTGAGTGGGGATGAAAGGCATAATGTACGAAGGAGTGAGTCTTAATAGGAAGCTGCTCTCCGAGTAAAGACCACTTGTTCCCTTTTGTTCGGGGGTGCATGCCAGAGCTTCCTCTTCTCCAGCAAGTATCCTCCGCCACCCTTAGCTATAAAACTACGTGGGTTTTTTCTCCCGACTTCATTTACTTTACCGGGGGAATATTTACATGCAGGGAGACGCAGTGTTTGTTGGAGGAGTCGGTGTTTTGCAGCAGCAAAGAGCGTGTTAAATGATACAATTACTTGGGGGAAAAGGTACCAGAAGTCAGGAGTGAATCTCTCGGCGAGAGCGGGTGGCGGGCGATGTGTGTGGCATTTCGTGGTCCTGTAGAGATGGATGCAGCCAGTGGAGGTCACTAGCTTTCTGGGTAATTCCGAATTTTTGATGCAAGCAGTTTTTTTATTTTTCTTCGACTTGTTTGCGCTGTCTCATTTAAAAATAATCCAGCGATTAAAGATGCGTTACCGACCGAGAACCGAAGAACAATTTTAATTTGTCAGGACATAAGCACAGTGTAAGGTATTTTAAACTTCTGATTAATTTGTCTTCTGGAGGTAATCCAGTCTAGAAGTAATCCAGTCTGGTCTCTGAAGGCTTTTTTTTTTTAAGTCGAACCTTGCCTTTACTGAACACAGATGTAATGATATGCAAATAAAAATGGACAGATCATAACTCATCCTCTTAATGATTCTCGGGGGTGATGTTTAACACCAGCCAGCTCTCGGCACCGAGGCGGGCTGGCCATCGGGGGGCACTCGGGCTCTGCGCAGCCCAGCGCCCCGCATCCCCCTTCAAAACCACTCCTGGCATTGCTTAGCTGATTGGGGGGGGGGGGTGGGAACCATCAGGTTTGGGGCTGGGGCTCTGAGGAGACACCCCAAAGGTTTGGGGTTGGAGATTTTTAGCAGGAGATTAAGAGGAAGAGGTGCAGTGTGTTCCCTGACTCCTGAGAGAGGAGCACCCGTATGTGATCACACACACCTGCCCGTCTTACGCTTTTCATTGCCAGATCACTTCTGTAAGGAGCTGCCTGGCAATTTGGACACCTTTTTCTGACCTTACAGACATTTCTGTGAGCCTTGTTTCCCAAATATTAACATCCAGCTGCTGCAGACAGAGTCACGTTGCAGTGTGATGCTCTATGAATGTTGGTGGGGAACGGTTTGTGGGGAGAGGCGACGACATCCGTCTATTTAGCCGGCAATACAGAGGAAATGGAGTTTATTTTTGTGGCGATGCCCTGTGCTTTTCCAGCACTGTTTCATCACAGCACTGTGATAGTCTTTGTGTTAGTGGTTTTTCTAAGCAAGAATGTTTTGGGTTTTTTAGTTTTGTTTTGTTTTTTTTTTTTTTTGTTCAGCCTGGTATATCTAAGCAGAGAATCATCTTAAATGTAGCTCGATATAGATCTTTGTATCTTAAAATAAAGATCATCCTATTGGCGGTATAATTACCTAAATTCAACGCTACTCCCCCAATTCTGGCACGGTGAATGGATTTGTTAGTTTTTACTGACTTTCCAGAGCAGGGAATACTCCTGTGATGCCAAATTTCAGTAGAAAATGATACAGCTTTCGGGCTTCTGCAGGGGCTGGCAAGAACGTGTGTGATCGGAGCTGGGGGTGCCCAGCTGGGACTGTCACCACAGACACCACCACAGAGCAGCCCCTTGTTAGATGGTTTTGTCAAATGATTTTTATTTTATTTTATTTTTTTAAAAGCTGGATCTGCGACTCTGCATCCTCACGTGTTGCTGAGAGAGGAGAAGCCTCAAGGCTTCCCTCCCGGAGAGTTAACAACCACCACCCTGCGAAAAAAGAACTGCTGGGTTTAGTTTTCTGGGGGGGCTGCCTTGGAGATGCCCCCGCAGGACGAGGCCACGCAGTCGTCCAGCCTCGCACAAGATGGATCAGTGCTCCCGAGACTGCTGCACTCTGCATTTTGTTTGTTTTTCTCATAAAATCTAGCATTTCAGTGGTGTGTTTTGGGTTTTTTTTTCCTCTTGGTGCTTGGATGTTTTCTGTTGGTTTGCTGTTGTATTTTTTTTCCCTCTTTTATGTTTGCATAGTTTTCTTTGTGTCCTTTTTTTTTTTCTTTTGGCAAGTGGGTGTCTTTTTTTTTTTTCCCTTGGCACTTGGGTGTCTTTTTTTCACTTGACACTAAAACACAGAGGATCAACAGGTGCTTCAGCAAAAAGATACTCAGGCTAAAGCAAACATTTTCTGTTGTTTTTCAGTAAGCCTCCTCTATTTACTTGGCTCTTGTTGGTCTGGTATTTTCCTCTTAATATTAATTTTCTTTACAGAGGGAAAAATATTTTCTTGGAGCTTTTTCATTTCTTATTGTTGCAGCATCTTCAATACAAAAAGCCCGTTTCATCAGAGTAAAGGAGAGATTAAAAGGCCCTTTGAAGTTAAACTGGTTTGGGTTTTTTCTTTGTTAGAGCCTGGGTTGAGTTTGGAATTATTTTAGGGAAAAAGCAAATGTGTAAATGGATATCGAAGGGTCACAACGGGGGATTAGTTGAGGCAGTGAAACTGGCCTGCCTTCATTTATACTCCTAAAATTTCTCTGCAGAGGTCTGTGTGGTTATTGCGTGCTCAGTATACCCGCTGATAACTTTCATGATTGAATTTCCTGATTTCTGAATACGAATGTTTTGCAGCGTAGAAGTCTTCTTGCATCTTACCAGCCTTGACTAACGCTTCAGACAAAATTCAGGAATTTTTATTCCGTTACAAAGGCATCTTGAAGCATTTTCCAGGCTTGGTCTGGTGGAGCTGCGATCTCCGATCTGGCTTTTCTGATGTCCTAGCTCCATTTTCCCTATCTCCCCGGGCGCTTCTCCGTGCGGGTGGCTTTCATGCCAAGCCTTTGCTGATGCCCTGTTCCCCATCTCTCTCTGGATGGACTGCTGTCCAGAGAGCTGTCCAGCCAGCCAGCAGTCCATCCAGAGAGAGATGGGGAACAGGGCACCCAGCTCCTGGCGTGCGGTGCTCTTCTGGGGGTCAGTCCCACTCTTGGGTGCGGAGCATTCACCCCGGGAGGATGAATCCCAACAAATGGATGGGTTTTGGTAGAATACAAACATCTGTCTTATCCCCTCTGCCGCCCTCTCCTGTTAGCAGTTTCCTTTTTCTTCACGAGAAGCTAAGGCAGAAGAGGGAAGGTTTCCAGACCTTCCTACCACCATGGTGGTCTTTGTCCAGCACCACTTCTCTGTGAGACCGCTGGCCTTCAGCTGGACCTGGAGCACCTTGCAATGCTTGGAGTTGTGTAAGAGGACCAAGCCATCCGTGCAGTGCTCCACTGCTGGCTCTGCGGTCCACGCTGGTCCTCAGCGTGGCGGAGGCTCTGGGCCCAAAGGACCAACCCTCTCATGTTTGATGTGGGTTTCAACCACAGAGAGACTGGAAACAAAAAAAAAAATCACTTGTAGGGACCTCCTGGCTGAGTAACGAAACTCCACACGCCTCCCCTGACAATGGGAGTGGAAGCAGAAGGCAGTGGGAGCAGTAGCTGCCAGCTGCCTCGTCTTGTTTTATTGAACTACTTGAAGATAAAACGGTTCTTGTGCAGTCTGCCACAGAAGTCACCTCTCAATTTGTAGCTCAGCAACACGTGGCTTCTAGCTCTACACCTGGGGGGGGAAAAAAAAAAAAAAGGAGTTGTATTCCTCTTGAGCACATTTTTATGGGCTAAGCCTGGGATACGTGGAGCACCTCCCAGGAAATGCTGAGGGTCATGAAATCTCACCAAAGTGAACAAGAGTTAAGGGCGTGCAGCATATTGCAGGACTCAACCCAGAGGCTCTGACTTAAAATACTTGCTGGAAATAACTGTCGAGTAAATGTATTTGAATGAGAAGTTGAAGTGTAATGCAGCGTAGGGTTGGACTCTGACTAGAACAGAAAGGCGTTTGGAGGGCATGCTAACAAAGTGTCACAGAAACCTTTAAAGGCTAACATTTTAATTTTTTTTTTACTTAAATAATAAATTCATAATTAATGATGTTACTGCTACCGAGTACTAGCTAAGTATTACTTGAGACACGAACCTGAGGCTTAATTGAACTTCAGCTACGTTCAGCACTCTTATTTCTGGGAAACTTTGTATGTCTGCAAAGGGGCAGGTTGTGTGCTAATGGCACTCGCAGCTTTTGGAAAAGGAATATAAATTAAACAGTATGAGCTCTCTTATTTAAAAGGAAAAGTTTCTGTAACATCATGAACTTTCCCTGTAGCATCATGAAACTTTCCCCTGCTTTAAGCCTAGCTTTCTAGCTGCGATCCCGAATCCAAAACAAGCAGCAAATCATCTCTGCCCCCCCCTTTTTTTTTTTTCCTTCTATCTCCTTCACAAATGCCTCCACAATAGTAGTTAGAATGTTTTTAGCTCCCCGCTTTGAGCAATTATGTATTAGCTGCCATGTCTTTAACTGAAATGCAGCAAATTGTATGAAATTTTTGACAACCGATTGAGTCCTGTTGCCTGCAGCAACAGCTTCAAATTGCAGCTTGACACTTGCATATATTTTACTAGTTCGCCCAGTAGCGTCACAAATATCTCCTATTTGATCTTCCTTATTAAAATCAGCTGAAGCTTTATTTTTAGAGCTTATTGCGGGATTGTTAATATAACGGTTAATTCTCCTACATCATTGCCCCTGCGTGATTATTTCCCAGCGCCAACACAATACGCACGCCACACACAAAAGATCAAAATGATTCCAGCTTGTTTGAGAGATTCAAAAGGGCCTGTGATGCTCTAGACACAAGAGCAGTCATTTAACAGAACGGAGTCGCAACTGCATATACATCAAGGTAGATCAAAGGCAGCCGGGAGATCGCACATTTACATAGGGACCGGGAGGATGCTATGGGAACCCAGTAGCCGGGCTGGAGGAGCGCGCAGGCGGGAAGGGGAATGAGGAAGTTCAGTGAGCATCAGTGGGGGGTGCTTTTATTTTTGTTTGGATTTTTTTTTTCTGGGTTTTTTTGGGTTTTGTTTTTTTTTTTTGGCATTATCTGAAAGGCTGTAAAAAATAGACCTCCGATCCTTTGTGCCCTTAATTTGCTACCGGTGGAAATGGGTGCTGTTACCAAGGGTTGACTCCCGTTCACGCTGCCCAAACATCTGGACCAACATCCCCGCTATGTGTTAATTTCTCCACCTTTTAGGAGACGTAAAAGTGAAGAAACCCTTGATAAAGTAGTTATTGGGGCTTTTTTTTTTTTTTTTTTAAAGCAGATACAGAAGTTAGTGACTTTTATTTTTTGAAACCATTTCACAGTTGTGTTTTTTTTTAAAAAAAAAAAGTCAACTTACTTACATTCTTTTAATTTTGTGACGTTGTGCTGCTTGTTTGAAATCTGTCTCTTTTACAGGACTGAAACCAGGCAGGGAATAGTAACTGCTATGAAGTCCAAAGGTAAGAAACAAACATCATGCTACTTAAAATCGATGTCTTTCTGAGTGTAATCTATATGGTAGAAAACCTCCGAGAACAGCACTATGGAACTGTATAAAACAAATGAGTACGAGGAGATGATGGGGGAAGTGTGGAATTTCTCTGCCTCGACATAGGACCCAGCAAATAGACAACAATGACGACGGGTCATAGATGATGGGTTGGACTAGATGATCTCCAGAGGTCCCTTCCAACCTCATATGATTCAATGACAGATTCGGGACCAGAAAGGACATGTTTTAGAGTGAATATGATGCGGAGGGTGTAGGGATCTTCACTTCAAGGTTTAAATCCAGCAGTAGCAAATAGCAGGTAGGAGAAAATACAGAGAAGAAAAAAAAAAGCTGTCTTCTTGATCCTCTCTTTGAAATAGGAGTTGCAGAAGTGGGTGGGCAGCACGTGTACTTGCACAGTTACCACAGGTGGGTGCACAAAGGTGCTTGTGTAGCCCTGTGTGCATCTGGAACGTTTCCCCCCCCCCCCCCCAAGCAAGCAGGCTTTCTTTTAAATTGGTGTTCGGGCCCTGTGTGTTTTCATTTTGCCCTGCGTTTCGTTTTCCTCTCCCAACTACCCTAAGGACCACTGGTGTCTGAAAGCCACCTCTAATGGAGCCTCCCACGAGTGAAGTGAGTGCTGGGAGCGGGGAGCTCTTTCCTTGGAGCTCAGCTCTAGGAGCTGGGCGGTCCGGAATGGTACAGAGTGTGTTTCAGAGGCATCTGAGCTGACTTACAGATGCCATAAGTGATGGCTGCTTTGGTGCCATTTGAAAGGCGCTCTCGTCTCCCCAGCTCATTTCCTTCTCTGCTTGGGAGTTTGATTTTTTTTTTTTAATTATTTCTTTTTTTTTTTTTTTTGGAGCCTTTTGAGGTGTTCAGCCTCTTCCCAGGCGTTGAGGGTGGGAGGGAGCACAGGGCGCAGCCGGTGCCGCTCTGCCATTCCCAGCTCAGCACAGACCCCGCGGTCCAGGGGGCCAGGGATATAGGATGAAAGATGCAGCTGCTGCATTTGTAGATAAGATGTTTATAGGGGCTGTGCCATCAAAAGCACCGAGCACATTAACAGCTCCTCAGCCCAACAGGAGCTGACGTTTCCGTGGGAGGTGTGACAGCCTTCCTCCCTCCTGCCACCTCAATGCCAATCGCCCAGTCCTAGGCTTCACCTGGGGCATCACTGGGGACAGACGGTTGCCCTCTGAGAGTGGTGAGGGACAGACGGACAGCACAGCTCTCTAAGTGACCACGGGCCTGACTTTACACTTCCTCACGTGCCATGCTTTTTACTTTTTTTTAATATTTTTCTTTTGGGGAGTCAAATGGATTTCCCCATCGAGGAATCTCTCAGGCCCTGTGAATTTAGAGGTGATTTTGTTCATTTCAGTCGAATTGTTTGCCGATTCACAGAGCTGGTTGTGAAAGCCACGCGGTTGTTTGAAGTCACTCTTGCCTGGATTTGATCTTATCTCAAAAGAGGTGATTTTTCATTTGTGACATCATTGCCATTTTTATGCCAACTCCGTGATGTCATGCTCTGATTGTGACTTCACTGCGGGGTCAAGTAGAGGGAGAAAGTGGAGCATAATAGACAAAACTGTAATTCAGGCAGCAGCTGGTCAAGTAAATTGCTTGGAGTGGAAATGTTCTCTCGAGCTACCTTGAGGAACAATGAAGTGGGACCTCTGAAGGAGCCCACTGTTTGGCCACCGCAGCTCCATTTTTGGAGACCGGGAGGTGTTGACGGCACGTTGCACGGGAAACACACACCTTGCTCTCTTGGTGACTCTGACCTTCACCATAAGCTGTGGTGTCTGTCTGTCTGTCTATCTGTCTCCGGGGAGCTGCAGAATGGTCACGTCTGTGACATAAATGACAAACGTGGAAAAGATTTTTACAGTTCTTCCTCTTTTTTTTTTTTCTTCTCCTCAGCTTTCTGGGGCGAGTCTGAGGACAGCAGCTCTGAGATCGAGGCCGCGCTGCGCCCACAGCCTCACAGCGCCGAAGCAGACGAATTTGATGACTTCTACGATTAAGATCTCACCACCACCACCACCCCCCCCAGCTTGCTTTTGGGAAGAAATAAACAATATCATCTTGTACATATTGAGAGCGCCGCCTCC
Organism: Gallinago jamesoni; assembly: GCA_025769975.1. Classification (NCBI taxonomy): domain Eukaryota; kingdom Metazoa; phylum Chordata; class Aves; order Charadriiformes; family Scolopacidae; genus Gallinago; species Gallinago jamesoni. Next base: position 5,950,314 of record JAOQGH010000023.1, on the reverse strand, counting down.
TAAAGCGTGGCTCATCACTTTATGGTCGAGGAAAATTTAAATATAAAATAAATATTATTTGGTACTATACATGGCCTCATTGTATGTCTGCTTTCTCTTCACCGTGAAGTGTTTTCCTGCTCTGATGGCAACGCTGCCCCACGAGACTGACCTTTTTTGTGATACCTTCGTTTATTCCTCCAAAATGAATCTATGTCCTGAGATTTCCACTTGCTCTGAGGTGCTTGCACAGGGGTCATCTCTGAGGGTTGTCACCTCAGAAGGTGGGGGCTGTCTATAAAACAGCCGCCTCCTCCTCAGGGAAGGGAGCTGCTATAGTGTCCCCTCTCTCTGTTAAGAGGCCGGGAGCTGCTTGTTTGCTGTCCCCTGCTCCCAGCAAGCGTCTCCTGCCCCGTGCTGGGAGGAAAGGTGGAGGAAGCAGCCACACGACGGGTCACCCTTCTGCGTGGCAGGCACCAGGGGACTGTCGCAGGTGAGGAGTCAAAAATCGGTGGTGAGCTGGAGTTAACAGCGGTGGTCCATGGCCAGCACTCAGCGGTGCCACTCGGACCAGCCTGGCCACCGTTTTTGTTGTGCTGTGAGTGCACAGACCATCCTCTGCTGCTGCTTGCGTGTGTCCTTCTACTGGGACACAGAGCGAGATGTGGCTTTGAAAAAAAAGAGAGAGCAGGCATTCTGGGTATGCATACATACGCTACTCGGGGTGGGCTGGCATGTTTGATCTTTATCTTCTTCTGCAACAGATCAAGAAGAAGAAATGCATAAATCATACATTTCTAATTCGGCACATTTTGGGAGAGAGCAGCATTTACACGTGGCAAGCCTCCGTGGTTTTCTGCTTTCACTTGCTTTGTAAAATCCATGCTGGCACTGCTGTACGGACATCACAGTAATTGGATGACTCTAGGAGCTTCATGCATTTTTAATTTTCTTCTTTTAATTCCTTTTATCTAAAATTAAGTTCGTTAAACATGAGATTTTTTTTTTCTTCCGAAGGGAGAAACCAGGGGACGTATTAAAAAAAAAAAATAAAAAAATAAAATCTGTTCACAATTATGATAAGTTCAAAAGCAAAAAACAGCCCCCCAGTTAAACTCTGCTGCAATGCAGTACTGCAGCTGGGAATACAGGCACCGGTCTTGGGGCCTGGTCCATCCAAAACGATTTTTAAATGGTAACAATTTTCAATTTTAATAAAAAGAGCGTGTAGCTTGCCTTTAAGATGAGCTCGGGAATATGAAATCAAGGCTCGCGAAAAGGCCTGAAAAGGAGGAGAAATGCGGAGTACAGACGTCTGCTGACTTGCTTGTCACCTGGCGGGTGTCAGCTTGAGGGTGGCCACGGTGCAGGGTTGGTCGTGCCAACAACTGGGGAGTCAGCTGCACCCCGGACGGAGCTGGGCGAGAGTGTGACCAGGGCTGGCGTCACGCGAGGCAGCTGGGCTCAACTAAAGGACCAAAGCTGGGCTTCACTGAAGGCTTTCGTGTCCTTCCCCGCTGTGCCGAGGTCTCCGTGCCTGTTCAACCCCAGGCTCGTTGGGATTAAGACTCCTGTGATCCCTCCCTTCAGAGGCTGCTGAGGTGACACGGCCTCGGCCAGAAAAAAATGCAAAAGTCTATCCTTCCTTCCTAGTTTTCACCAGGCTGACTCCCCGTGTCCCGTGGGACCCACAGAGAAGCCCCCGTGGTTTGGGACGGGCAAGTTGGCCAAGGGACGGGAGGTGCACAGAAAGGAGGAGGAGGAAGGAAGGCAGCCCATGGGCACCACGTGAGGTCTCCTGCCACCCAAAGCAGCACTTCCCACGTGCCAGGGGATAGCACAGGCCCTGCCAGGGTGCTGGAGGGGGCTGCACGCCTCCCAGCCCTTCCTTGCGATGGGCAACCTCTGTCAACACCTGGATTGGTCAACACCTGGTGGTCGACACCTGCTCAAAGCCTCAAGCTGGGGGGAATCAGCGACTATCCTGCAAATTGTGACACTTGAAACCAAATTCTGCAGTGTGATAGCAGTATAACCAGGAGGGCTAGTGCCTGTCCTGCTGCTGCTCTTGGCGGACCAAGGTTTAGGGGCTTCCTGTAGTCTTCTCCTAGCAGCGTGTTATTGTCCTTTGGGTACTGTAGGCTCAGTGCCACCCAGGAGACCTGTGGTAGAACCAACGTCTGAACCCACCACCCGAGGGCTGGTGCCCAGGCCGTCACTCCTTGCTGCTTTTTCCTGATCATCCCTAAGCCGCAGTAATTCCTTCCCGATGGTCCTGGCCATCTGCTGAGCGTCAGCTCACCAGTTATGTCACGGCACAGACAGACTACGGCTACGTGATCTTTTTCAGCGAATGTCAGACCAAGGTTCATCTGGAAGAAGCCTCTCTAGCAGCCCCTGCTGCTAAGTAACGCTGCATCAAATCCCGGGTGCCTTTGTAGCTTTAAGCTCTTCCTGAGTGACTCCAGGTTCCCGGTGTCAGCCCGCTTTATCCCTCCTTGTGCGACACGACGGCGCCCATCAGCAGTCTGCGGCGCTTTCCCTTCCCTCCGTCCAGCTCAGCCACAGACATGCGACTCCTGACAGATGACAGATGGCTTGGGGAGAGCTTCTGCTGAAGGCAATATCTCTCTTTCGGTGTTTAAGCGATAGCCGAGTTCCTCCAAAGCGCTATTTATTATACTCTCATTGTGCGCAGGCTCATTAGATGCAGAACATTCTGCCAGTCAACTTTATTCTGCTCCTTCACAGCTGTCACGCTGGCAGCCCGAAGATGATGACAGGCAGGTGACGGTGATGGACAGAGGGGCTGTAATCAATACAGCTGGAGCAGATTGAAATCAGCACGCCACTCATCTACGGCAAGTGCTGTAACGGGGTCTCCACGGCTCGGCGCTACCTGCTTTTTTCATGCGTCACACACCTAGTTGTGAGGCGAAACTAAGGACAGGGAACTGCTGGAGAGGGTACAGCAGAGGGCCACAGAGATGATGAGGGGCCTGAAGCATCTTTCCTATGAGGAGAGGCTGAGGGACTTGGCCTTTTCAGTCTGGAGAAGGCTGAGGGGGGATCTGATCAATGCTTAGAAATACTTAAAGGGAGGGTGTCAGGAGGATGGGGCTGGTATTTTTTCAGTGGTGCCCAGGGACAGGACAAGAGGAAATGGGCACCAACTTGAATGGAAGAAGTTCCACCTAAAGATGAGAAGGAACTTCCTCCTCTTCTTGGAGGAGGAGGAGGAGACTCCTCTTCCTTGAGTCTCCTTCTCTGGAGACATTCAAACCCCACCTGGACACGTTCCTGTGGGACCTGCTGTGGGTGGACCTGCTTTGGCAGGGGAGGTTGGACTAGATGATCTCCAGAGGTCCCGTCCAACCCCATATCATTCTGTGAAGCTTCACCTCATGCCCTGTACGTCGGCTGATAAACACAAGGTAGCACCTAGGGGCTGGCAGAAAAATGCCAGAGGAAGTTGCTGTGATGGGGTGAGGCGTGCTGGAGCTCCGTGTGGTCAGGAAGACCTGGCCCCCGGAGAGAGAATCACAGGATGGTTAGAGTTGGAAGGGACCTTAAAGATCATGGAGTTCCAACCCCCCTGCTCTGGGCAGGGACACCTCCCATCAGACCAGGTTGCTCCAAGCCCCATCCAGCCTGGCCTTGAACCTCTCCAGGGATGGGGCAGCCACAAGAAGCACAACAGGCAGAGGAGGTGACTGTACCAGAGAGAAGCACAACAGGCAGAGGAGGTGACTGTACCTGGGAGAGCTCGGGGAGCAGAGAATGTCCGCTGGCAGGGAGGCCAAGGGAGCTGGCAGTCGCTTCCTCCGGAGAAGGTCACCCTGAGAAAGGAGCTCATCCCTGCTCCAGAATTGAACATTGGGCAAAAAAAAACTGTTACTGCTCTTTGTCAACGGGATTATTTTCCTCCAGCGGCTGCGCGAGAGCAGCCTGTTGGGTCTGGGGGTGCAGGGCTGGCACAGGGCAGCCCTCCCGCTCACCTGCCCCCACGTTCCTCGGCTTCTCCTCAAAGAGCAGGGCTTTCACCTAGCGAGTACCAGACACCTCCTGCACCCGGGTCACCAGTTTCTCCAGCATCAGTTTTGCTGTAGGGTATCTGTAAGGGTTTGCAGTTTGTTTGGGGTTTTTTGTTGGTTTGTTGTTTTTCTTTTTTTTTTTTTAGCAAACCATAGCTTGACTTTCCAAGGAAATGTTTGTTGCAGTATTAATTTTTTTTTTTCAGCGCTTGTTTACACAAGTAATTATAAGATAAGATGATCGTATTTCATTTGCATTTGTTAGTGCTGCTGTCTTCTGTTTCCTTTACCATTATCATAAAAACAACTGATTGCCCATCAATACAAACAAAATGTTAATACTAAGCTGTCTTACTCTACTAAATTCCAGGAAGAGAAGCAATACAATAGGAAACTTCAATCAGGGTACATTTTGAAAGGAACAGATAAAGGACAATCTTTAGCTGATACCACAGATGTAGTGCCAATACAAAGTTGCTGGAGAAATTTATTCAAGTCACAGATTTTATTAAGAGGAATGACAACAGAAAGTGGCTTAACAACAGCTAAGTGAGGCTAAGAATAATGAGAAATACAACATTGGGTTAATTTGTTCTACAGCAAGGTAGCAAGGTTCCTCTCCCCTCCCCAAATCAGTGGCATTGACTCAATAAGCACCACTGAGATTTTGTTATTTTTGTTAATGATTCCCAGGCTGCTTTTTCATGTCCTCGCCCCCATCGCTGCCCTCCTAATGAAGCTGGTGTACAGTGACAGGACACTGCAGAGCACAAAATCTCCCTTGCGTTAATCCCGTTTAATATCTGAAGGTTTAATTCCATTTGAACACCGTCAAAACGACTAACTTAATAGTATTTGCTTATGCAGCGGGTAAAGCCATGGGACGGGGTTTCTTTACGCTGCCTGTTGCGACTGTCATGCACCTCACCCAGCTGTTTTCTCCTCACTGCGTCTGTCAGCACACCCTCAGGTCCTGCTGCTCCTCTGCCCTCCTGCCCCCCTCCTTTTAAACCACTGCCAACAGCTCCTTCTCTCCTTCCGAAGGGGAAAAGGCCTCTTCCAGAGCCTCACCCTTCAGTCCAACTCCCTCCCCTCGCAGGCAGGCTGGATGTAAGGGCAAGCAGCCCCACAGCGTTGGCTTTAACAAAACAGCCATGCCCTGAAGCGCTTTGGTCACCAGTCTTCTGCCTAAGTCACCCCGTGGGAGCGGGAAACCACCCCGCAGGGCTTTCTCTTAATTAAAGGTCATTTTTCACACAGCACCTTGCCTGAGAGCAAGGACGGCATGCGGTACTACCTCAGACATGTCTATTCTCAGGTTTTCCCCTCCACACTGTCATCTACGTGCCTAAGGAGCTCCCCCCACCAACAAATTGAGGGGGGCGGTGAGGCAGCGGGGCCCTCACAGCAGGGAAAGACGAGCTCGGCCCGCAGCGCCTCCTCCTCCCCCCTCAGGCCGCCATGGCGCCCTGCGCCTGCGCGCTCCGCCGCGACCGCCTCTAAGATGGCGGCGGCACCGCCTGCACCTCACGTGACCCCTGCCCCCCTCCCCTCCCGCCGCCGCCGCGGGCGCGCGCGCTCCCCCATGGTGCCTCGCGCTGCCCTCTGCCCCCGGAAGCGCTGCCCGTGGCCTCGCTCGGTACCGCCGCCGCCGCTCCCCGCGCCCCCCCGGCCCGCCATGGGAGTGCCGGCCTTCTTCCGCTGGCTCAGCCGCAAGTACCCCTCCATCATCGTCAACTGCGTGGAGGAGAAGGTGAGGCGAGCCGAGCCGAGCCGAGCCGCCTCGCCCCGGGCCGGGTCGGGCCAGGCCCCTCTCCGGGCTGTGGGCTCGGGAGGGTGAGGGCAGGAGTGGGAACGGGGCGCTTGAGGAGGAGCCGGGCTGGGCTTCGGGGCTGCACGGGGAGGGGAAAGGGGAGGAGTGGGTAGATTAAAATGATCCCTTGGTCTGCGTCCGCTTCCTCGGACTCTTGTTCTCCCGGCAGCTGTATCACTTTCAGATCTTCCTCGTTGTTTTTGTCAAGTCTTTTCTTTCGCGTGTTAGTTTATCCGCAGCTTCCTGCTTCACTCTGCTTATTTTTATTTATTTTTTTTATAATGCGTCCACCAACACAGGATATCGTGCTTGGATCCAAGCCTTAAAACGAGGCTGTGATTCTACTCGTTAGCCTCGAGCAGCTTTTTTTTTTTTTTTTTTTTTTTTTTTGAGGGCTCACTGCTGGTATTTTTCTAGTTCAGGAGGAATATCTCCTGCCCGAACAGGGAGCTGATTTTTTTTCCCAACACCTCCTTTAAAATCTGGCTTTTTCTGGCAACAGAAGATGTTTTCGGTGAAGACTTAGTCCCAGCCGAGCTGCTGGGCTGCACAGGTGGCCTTCACCAACCCGCCTCTCCCGCTCGTTGCTTGAAGCTGCCTGGTCGCTGCCTTCAGCTTGTGTTTAGCCTCCCCTGGCACCGGCACGGGGGGGCGTAGTGTCCTGACGGGGAGCCATGGGGGTCCGTAGGGTTACTGGAGGGGAGAGCCTCGGGGCTCCGAAGGGTTATTGGAGGGGGGAGCCCCGGGGGTCCGTAGGGTTACTGGAGGGGGGAGCCCCGGGGGGGGTCCGTAGGGTTACTGGAGGGGGGAGCCTTGGAGTCCATAGGGTTATTGGGGGGGAGCCCCGGGAGGTCCATAGGGTCATTGCGTGGGGAGCCCCGGGGGTCCGTAGGGTTACTGGAGTGGGGAGCCCCGGGGGTCCGTAGGGTTACTGGAGTGGGGAGCCCCAGGTGTCCATAGGGTCGTTGGGGGGAGCCTCGGGGGGTCCGTAGGGTTATTGGGGAAGCTCCGAGGGTCTGTAGGGTTATTGGGGGGGGAGCCTCGGTGGGGGTCCGTAGGGTTACTGGAGGGG
>JAOQGH010000023.1:5920028-5943316 GCA_025769975.1 Gallinago jamesoni | reverse complement strand
GGGGTCTGTAGGGTTATTGGAGGGGGGAGCCCCGGGGGTCTGTAGGGTTATTGGAGGGGGGAGCCCCGGGGGTCTGTAGGGTTATTGGAGGGGGGAGCCCCAGGGGTCTGTAGGGTTATTAGGAGGGGAAGCCCTTGGGGTCTGTAGGGTTACTGGGGGGAGATCCCCGGGGTTCCGTAGGGTTATTGGGAGGGGGATCCCCGGGGTTCCTTAGGGTTATTGGGAGGGGGATCCCCGGGGTTCCTTAGGGTTATTGGAGGGGGATCCCTGGGGTTCCTTAGGGTTATTGGGAGGGGGAGCCCTGGGGGTCCGTAGGGTTACTGGGGGCGAGCCCCGGGGGTCTGTAGGGTTATTGGGGGGGGATCCCCGGGGGTCCGTAGGGTTATTGGGGGGGGATCCCCGGGGGTCTGTAGGGTCACGGGGGGGGAGCCCCCGGAGGTCCGTAGGGTCATGGGTGGGGGAGCCCCGGGCGTCTGTAGTGTTACTTCCATTCTAAGGCAGTTGAAATAGTGTTTGTTTATTTGTTCTTTGGTAGGCAGGTTCTTAGAGAGATGGGTTCCTTTGTGGGCGTCACTGCAGCCAAGTGAATGCTCGTGCCATCCTGAGGGACACAGTGGGAGGTGGAAGGTGACAGCAGAGACTCACAGAGGGTTTCAGTAGCTGCACTCTGGTAGCTTCACAAACTCTTGAGTTCACGCCTCCCAAACCGTTTTTCCCTGTATGCTTTTCCAAATAATTTTTCGTCATCTTTTGTCAGGATGTACTAGCTGTGTTCCGCTCTTCTTCCGAATACCAGTTTTGAAAGTTGGTGACCCGGCTGCGGAGCGTGTGCTGTGGCTTCTGCCTTTGTGCTGCCTCCTGTCCTTCCCCGGGAGAGATGTGCCTCGCGTTTGGGAAACACTGGACTCTCAAGGGGATAGAAATGTGCGGGCAAAATAGAGAAGAGAGTCAAGTGGTTGAATTGCGTATCGACACTGGGCTTTTGTGATTGCATGTACTCCCTGCCTGCCTTTAGCAAGATCTCAGTGTGTGCAAATGGCAGGCAGGTCAGTTGTAGTATTTAGTTCCTGTTACAGGTAGGGTGGTTTTGTGTTTCCAATTCAGTTCATGAAACGGAATCATAGATTTGAATTTGTCAAATGTCGCGCGCTTAAGACTGTGAGTTTTTCTTGCTTTTATTAGCATTGTGGTTTCGGTTAGCCTGTCTCAGCATGAGAGAAGTATAAAGTTGATTTTACTTGTAGGTGCAAGAGGTGAATTTTTTACGCCAGTGGCTAGATGAGATTGGAGGATTTGTCTCCCTGGGGGAACAGGCAGAATCAGAATAGAAAAAGGTGGTTTATGGGTTTACAAGTATAGCGTGTTAGCCGCTCATCTGTGTACTTGCTCTGGAATAAGCTGTTGGCAGCTAGCAGTGATTGTTCTCGTTGCTTTACCAAACTTGGTTTTTTATGTCTCTGATGTGATCTGTTCTGGGTAACCCTCAGTTGAGAGGGCTTTTGGGGACAGCGTGTCATGTTTGCCTCTGCCAGGGAGAAGTGGGTGGCAAGGGTATCAGGGGGAGCTGGGATACAACGCGTCTCTACCAGCTACACCCATTGAGCATACGCCTGTTGACCTGGTGTTTGCCTTCTCCCAGCTGGGGCTTTGGGTCTTCAGAGTACTGATGTCTGAAGGTGTGTGCACACATCCTACCCGATGGCTTCCGCTCGTGCCGGCTGATTTGCTTTATCCCCATTTCACCAAAGCGAGGAACTGACAAAGGTGAAGGGTTTGGGCTTTTGCTTTTTAGTCGGTGTCACAGCTGGCTTGTATGGTCCGAGCCTTTCGTTCACCAAATCCCCCTTTCCTTCATCGCCTCAAAGGTTGACTTGCGTGAGTGAACATCCATCCATTCCAGCTGTAAAGTTAGACTGAGGGGACAGCAGTTTTGTCAGTTGTCTGTCACGTTTCTGACCGTGCTGGCACCTTAGCCTCAGTGCTCAGTAGCAGCAAAGAGCCCAAGGAGTGAGGTTTAGTCATGAGGCTTCAAAGCAGAAGGGTGCCACTAGAGGTTTGACAATATAAAGTAGATTCTTTTACATGCCTGTCTTTACTGTAAATGGTTGGTTTATGTTTTAGTCTTACAGGCTTGTCCAGCAGTTTCTGGATAGTGCTTTTAAGATCCGTGTGTATAAAAGAAGTCATAATTTAAACAGCAAATATATTTGCAGTCTGTAGCAGATAAAGCTTTTTTTTTAAAAGAGCAGAAGACCTATCTTTTTCATCACATTTGTAAACATTTAGATTAATCTTTATTTAATCAAAGCTGCTCTAATGTTTAGGTAAAATAAAGATATGGTTTAGGTATGGTCTTGGTTTTACTGGGTTCTTGATTGTATGTCCTTTTTTGTGTGTTTAATAATTGAGCTTGTACCAACGCATGTTCCTTATTAAAAGAAATTGAAAAATACAACTAATTTCATTGGGCCAAGATAGATTTACTGCAACTGAAGTGTCAGATCTTGATGTCCTCATCCACATTGCTTTGTCCCAGCTTAAGAGCACGTTGCAATTACAGTAAGGACAGCACATGGATAAATCATATTCATTACATTTTTTTTCATATTCAGATCTAGTCATAAATTTGAGAGCTGTCTAGGACAGTAGTGAGAAGCTCTACTTTGTCTTGCTGTAGTTTTTCTTACTCTAGATGGATTTCAACTTCTCTCCCGATGTAATCAGCTCAATGTGTATTTTAGGATTGCTTATAAATCTCTCTAATCAGAAATTTTGTATCTCTGGTAGCTTGTCTCTTTGAAATATTAAAAAGTTGATCCTTGTTCTCTTACCTTGCTAGATTATTTCTTTTTCTTAAATCTGATTAATCTTCTTAAGCTGAGCAGGAAGAATAAGAGGAAGATCTTGAAGATAATATAAAATCCAGGAGAGAATATTCTTAATCAAATTCATAAGAATTAATAAAGCTGCAACTAAAATATCATATTTGAAGATCTATTTTCAATGGTTTCAAAAGAGGCTGTAGATTAAAAGTGAACAGTTTAGTTATATCACAAGAGATATCACTCCCAGATACTTAAACCTTTTACAAGGCTGTTACATTAAAAATCTGATAGGTTTATGAGGATGTAATGGTAAAGTTGCTGACATAGTGGTATGCAGATGAAAACTGGATGGCTTTCGAAGCCATCTGAAACAGATCATACTTATTTTGCTTTACCTTCAAAACTGAAAAGAAGATCTGTGACAGGGGCAATTTTATTTCCCGTATCACAGAATTGTAAGCCTTTGATACCTTTTGAGTCACAGTGAGCTCCGGCAAGAGGTTTGATGAAAGATCAAGTAGAACACAAGGCAAGCTTCTCGTCCTGTTATCTGATAGAAACCAGAGCGAATACTCTTCTTTTAACGTTGCAGGTCTTGCTTGCCCGGAGGAACTTTATTAAAACTGCAAGTTAGTACAGTGTTTACACCTGACAATTAGTTAGACTTGACTAATTTGGATGAATAGTAGAAGAAAGATAAGAATTAGCAGAAATTTTACGTATTTTAAAGTGGAGGGACTTCGTGTTCAATTATTTAGAAGTGATCTCACAAAATTGTCCTGAGATAATTCCATACACCTACAACCGTGAAAAATTTAAATACCAAGAAAAGACTTAATTTGCTTTAGAGGTTTTCATTTCTGCCTTTTAAGACTGGGATAAGTTCAGCTAGTTCTGCTGCTACTCCAAGCAGGAAAATTGTAAGAAAGTGGTACGATCTGTAAAGTGGGTTTTGGTTTGGTTGTTTTTTTGTGTTTTTTTTTTTTTTTTTTTGAATCTGATGGTTTGAGCTCTGTGCTACAGATGTGGGAAACTCATTAAATGAGTAGTGGGCAGTAAGTCTGCAAATATAAGTTCAGAGGAAGTGCTTGATCTTGGTTTATCAGCTACCGATAAATGTCCCGTGAGTGAGAAAGCCAGCAGTTCCACTTTTTTCCCTCCTGTCTTATGCAATCCTGTGATCATAGCCTTTATGTAATAACGTGCCGTTCTTTTATTTTATTTTGCTTTATGCTAAGCGGTTCAAGAGTGCGCCACATTCCAACTTTGTGATATATCCCTTTCCAGTCACAGTTTCTCTGAAAGTTCATTTGACTTTTTCTTGATCAGCTCGTGTCTCTTCCATCCCTGATGCTGTTGGTGTTTAATTCTGTGGTTTATCTGTTTGCCTGCTGGTACTGCTTTGAAAGAGAGAATGCTGAGTTGCTCGCAGTCACTGTGAGAGTGTTGCTAATTGCCTTCTGACCAAATAAAGAAAAAAAAACAACAACAAACAACAAAACCACAGACAAAACAAAACCCCAAATGTATGGTGAGGAAGCAAAAATTGAACATGGTTTCTAATCCACCTTCTAGAGGAGCCACTCTTTGAAAAGATTGCCAGCATTTCAAAACAGTTTGAGAGAAGGGGATGAGGGGTTTTTTTAATGTAGGTATTATAGTGCCCACTCCAAACTCTGGGGCTGATTAGACAGACTCTTCTCTTCATCTAAATATTTGCACGTAATTTACATGACAGCATATGCAAAATAAGGTGACGTTACTTATGACTTCCAGTTCAGCTGAGATTTGAGGGTTTTTGTACTTCTGGATTTACCTTGTATAGCTTGTAAGCATTCAAGAATGTCAAACACAGGTGGCTGTAGGTGGTTTAGGCTGACAATAACTTAGCTTCAAGTTTATTTTCTGCACTGTGGCCTTAGTATCATGTTCATTAGGCAGGAGCCTGGCAGTAGCAAAAGCACTGATGTAAAGGAAGTGAAACATTACAGCCAAAAGTTTACTTTCTTTCAGAAGTGGAAGGTAAGAACTGCATTTTATTTAGCATCTCAAATATATCCACAGGCAAGCTTGGAGGCAGAGGTTGAAGAATTTAGGAGTTCGAGCATCTTGGTGTATTTGGTAGTCACCAAGAAAACCAGCACATATATATACCCAAATTGGAAATTTGGCTGGTGGGATCTGAAAGGATCTCATTTCTTTGTGTAGAGGAAGCCGGGAAGAGTCCTCTTTCTAGTTAAATCTCATCATCCTTTGCTCATCAGGATGTGCTGATAATGGGAAGCTTACCACGCCGTCGGCTGGGCTCCCGTATGTCATCAGCCATAGATGAATCACTTTTCCTGCCCCGTGTGTGTAACTTAAAGACTGGTTTGCAGTGAGAAAAATGCAGAGGTGTGAGTTTGTTTGCGTGTGTCAAATCCGGGAACTAAGTGTTTAAAGTAGAAAGATTTTGATGGTCCTTAGTTATCATGTTAAAGTTATGGCATCGTATTAAAAACTTTGAAGTCCCTTTGCTAAATTTTGGGGGAGTCGGTATGGTCCTGGCAGTAGAACTAATCACTTTCTTGAATAACGTGAGGTATGGAAACTTTCTTTATAATGCGCGCTGCTCAACAGAAATGAACCAATTCTGCCATAACACATCATAATATCTTCTCCTTGTGCTAGTTTAAAACATCTTTAAAAAAAAAAGTGCTATTTTAATAGTGTAAGCATGCACTTTCAGGTAATTATGTGTGTAGCGTGTTGCTCTTTTTTCTTTTTTTTCTGCTGTCGTTGAAAAAAATAAACTTTGGTGAGTCTGAACATTAGTGCCTCTGGTTATTTGTGATACTTCTCTAATCACATACTGAAATATTTGTTTTGACTGTGTTCACAGGCTAAAGAGTGCAATGGTGTCAAGGCTCCAATTGATACGAGCAAACCGAACCCTAATGAGGTGGAGTTTGATAACCTGTATTTGGATATGAATGGTATAATTCATCCTTGTACGCATCCAGAAGACAAGTAAGGCAATTTTTTTTTGTCTCTTCACAAATAGGATTTATTGATAGCATTTCAGAAGTTGAATTGAATGCTTTATGTTTTAGGCCAGCACCCAAAAATGAAGATGAAATGATGGTTGCAATTTTTGAGTATATTGACAGGATCTTCAACATTGTAAGACCAAGGCGACTTCTTTACATGGCTATAGATGGAGTAGTAAGTATTGATATATTTAGTTCCCTGTAATGACTGTAAAATTGGGGTAATTATCATCTGCTCTCCTAAGATCCTTTGGGGATAGTTGTCTAAAATGAAAAACTTAAGCTTTGATTATTTTTCTAGGCTTTTCAGTTTCTCAAAGGTAAAATGAGTATCAAGTAAAAAGATTTTTAGCTTAAATTCAAGGAATGCCTAATGTATTTGTGTCTATAGACCTCATCCCAATCAAATGTTGATGTATCTTTTTAAAAACCCCAACGTACATGCCATAAGTAATAGATATCTACTGTCTGCTGTAGTATTTTTATTTTCCAAAGAGTTATGCATGCAATTGTAGGAGGGTTTTTTTGTTGTTGTTGGAGAAAGGATATGGAATAAATAAGGCTTCCCAGATACACGTTTGTAAGTTTTGTTTATTTTGCAAGGGAAACTTTGAATCCTTGAGCATCTCTGAGATGTTCTCAGATCCCTGTGCATGCTGCTGGCTTGCCAGTCGGAGAAGGCTGAGACACCTATTTGGGACCCTGTCCTGCTCCCTGTGCTGCCCTATGGGAACTAGTGGTGACGTGAGGGAAGGACGACAGAAACCCCTCTTTCAATTAAGAGTTTAGGCTGATGTCTTGTTAAATGGTTGTGTAATCACAGACTGACCAATTTCAAACGACTTATCCAGAAAGGAAACAATTGCCCAGGTGCAATAACTGAACCAAGCATTATGATTCCTTTTTCAGGCTCCACGCGCAAAAATGAATCAACAGCGGTCCAGAAGATTCAGAGCATCAAAGGAGGGCATGGAAGCTGCTGAAGAGAAGCAAAAAATAAGACAAGAAATTCTGGCAAAAGGTAGAACTAACTGTGGCCATATCTGAGGTTTTTCAAGTGAGAGTCGCCTTGATTGTTTTGAATGCTTCAGTAAGGGTCAGAAAAGGGATGTCTTAGTGGTTACTAAGAGAAGGAAGGGATTGCAAGGCTACAGAAGGATGGATCTGTGTTCTTCAAAGTTAAGAACTAAGATTTAAAAAGTGTCACTTTTTTTTTTTTTTTTTTTCTTCTTCAGTCTTCTGCCTGAAATGGGTTTGTGTTGAGTACTCCTAATTCCTTTAGAAAAAAAATTGAACAGAAGAGCAGGGATAAGTGTAGTAGTGGGATACTAACCCAAACTCTTATGGAAGGAAGTACGAATTTGTAGGACTTGATGAAAGGATTGTTGAGGCTTAAAAGCAGGGATCAAATGAAAATAGTACTGCATGAGAATAACAACCTGTGAGCAAGGGTAGTTACTTGACGCTGGAAATTCTAAACTCGGTGAGGAAAACAAAGTCAGTGCAACTTTCTAAGGGCAACTTTCGTTAAGTGACGTGACTGGAGGGAAAGGAGTGTGTGTAGCTGGAGCGTGCTGTCTGGGCTGGAGCAGTTAGTTCAGGTGACTGTGTAGGAAGAATGAATGCCCTAACCCAAGTGAGAGGACCAGTGGGTAGCCTCGGTAGAGATGAAAGAGGGAGGACAAAGACTTTTTTAACATTTTTTCCTGTAGCATTTCTACACTACGAAGACCCTTTATGAAGTTCAGAGATGAGAGAAGTTGGTGTAACCCTGTTTGTGAGCCCAAGTGAATAGATAGTGGAAACGTAGGGGAGAATATGTAAGAAAATAATTATTTCCTAATGTTTTATCTCCTTTAGCAAGCTTAGTTTCTCTTTCACAGTCTTTTGACAGAATAGGTAGTGACATAACTTTTCTGAAGTAACGAGCATTTGTAAATGTACTAATACCTTATTTTAAGACGGAGATAATATAATGGTAAGAGCTATTTTAGTTTTGTTGTTGTTTGGTTTGTGTTTTTGGTGTTTGTATTTTTTAAATGAACTAACTTTCAGTATTAATTGTTATCAAGGAAGCCATATGGGTTTTTATAATGCAAAAATGTTTTTAATCTTCCGTATTGATTTACTTCTGTTTAATGTTTTATTGCTCTAGGTGGCATTCTTCCTCCAGAAGAAGTGAAAGAGAGATTTGACAGCAACTGTATTACCCCGGTAAGTAATCTTGCACTTTAACCAGCAATTGCCAGTGGCTGAATGATGGTTTAATTTATTTCCTTCCGTCACTTTTTAGGGAACTGAGTTTATGGACAATCTTGCTAAATGTCTCCGCTATTACATTGCTGACCGTTTGAACAGTGACCCAGGGTGGAAAAATTTGACAGTAAGTTTCACAGTTTCCTACTTCAGGAAAATGAAGGTGATCTGTTAGGCTGGGTTTGGATGTAATTGAAGAGTATAAATTTAGCAGATTTGTCTCATCTTCTGGCACTGTGCTCTTATTCATAATGGACCAACTTGTGTGTTCCGCTTCAGGGAACATTTCATCCTAATAATACAATCTAACAGCACCGTTTGTTTTGGGTTCATTTAGGAGCAATAAAAAGATTGAATAGTAGAAGCCACAATTTGATGTAATGGGAGACAGCGTTTTAGGAATACTTTTTCTTCTTTTGGGGAAAAGTGTCAAGATACATGGTATATATATATTCTTTTTACCGTTTCCTTTTTAACTCATTTGCTACCTCAGATAGGCTTCGTTTTCTCCTTTATTCTAATAATGGGTGACAGTAGATGACAGGCAACAAAGATAATACGTCGGCTTTCTTGTCTTTCTGGACTTTGAGATTCTGTCCTCCTGTTCCTCAACCGCTCCACCCCTAGGGAGTTTTGTTTCTGGCAACCTTGTATTTGATCTGGACAAGAGGGCAGAATAGCCAGTCTTTTCAGATACAGCTGTCTTTTACTTTCCATGATTTGGCTGTTTAAGAGGTCTGATTAGAGGACAGTTGACTCTGCTTAATTCCCTCCATCAGACGTGAGTTTTATAAACGCTAATGCTCATCATCGGCGTAAGGAAGCATGTAATGTGGTAATGTGTCAGTGTACGTGTGAGTTTAGACAATCTAAAGGGGAGCAGGCATATGTCTGCTTTACCTGGTAGCTCTCCAATGTGTATTTTGATTGCCCCAATAATTTGAGGGAAACTTCAAATATGTTAGTTAACGACGTGATAATTTCATTGGTATTTGAATCAGTATGTCAGCTTCATCCTAGAATTAGTAGTGAAAAATGAAGGTCTATTAATTGGTTCCAAACTCTTAAATAATTTCATTTTGAGTCATAATATTTTAGTTGAAACTACAAATTAGGATTTCGATTATTCGTAAATCGGATTGGGCATATGAACTATGTGACTTGTTTGGGTTTTTACTGTGGCAGCATAAATGGTTTACATAATCTGTCAACATTTCACAGGTTATTTTGTCTGATGCTAGTGCTCCTGGTGAAGGTGAACATAAAATCATGGATTACATTAGAAGACAAAGAGGTAAAATTCAAATAAACGTGAATATTTTGCTTTAAATTAAGTCAGTAATTATATATTTTACATTACTTTGGTTGACTAAATGTTATTTTCTTTTGGGTAGCTCAACCAAACCATGACCCAAACACTCATCATTGTCTCTGTGGGGCTGATGGTGAGTTCTCTTTTGCTGGCCTACTAAGCTTTTTTGCGCTGTTTTCTGATTGAGTTGGACTGTAGTTTTTAGGCTTGAACTTGTATCTGTGTAAATAATCCAGTGTATTTGTTAGTTTTTCAAAGCTTTGTGTAATAAATGTGGGAAGATCTAGCCCTGTCCATAGCTGAAAGGCGAACTTTCACTTAGTTGTACTGTCAGGGTAGTTTGTGTGTGTTTACCCTTGCTTAAGGTAGAATGTACTTTGCTTTTTAACTTTTTTTTTTTAATAAAAACTTAATAATTTTTATCCTTCATTTTATTTTATTCTTCTGATTGGTAGCTGATCTGATTATGCTTGGGTTAGCTACACATGAACCAAACTTCACCATAATTAGGGAAGAGTTTAAACCAAATAAACCCAAGCCATGTGCTCTTTGTAACCAGATGGGTCACGAGGTTAAGGATTGCCAAGGTTTGCCCAGAGAA
This sequence comes from Gallinago jamesoni, assembly GCA_025769975.1. Taxonomy (NCBI): domain Eukaryota; kingdom Metazoa; phylum Chordata; class Aves; order Charadriiformes; family Scolopacidae; genus Gallinago; species Gallinago jamesoni. The sequence goes on along the minus strand of JAOQGH010000023.1, from coordinate 5,933,293 downwards.
AAACAAGGCAAGGTGAGAATTTTGCCATTTCTATAAATTCTTTTTATATATGAAAAGCTAGTTTATGTTCGATTTTGGCAGAAACATAGTGCAAATCATATCCCTTTAATAACCTGGCTTTCCTCTTATACTAATAAGTAAAAGTTGTGCTTCTGTAGTACAAAAATATTATGCCAAATTTAACATCCTTGCTTGTGCTGGTTTGATGTGGTATTTTTAACACTGGCAAGAGAAAATGATCAGTAACTTAACAGAAATGCAAAGTAACAAAAAGGCATTCTTGGCATAAGAACTTGAGAAACTGTACTCGTATACCTCTTAACTCTCCCCCAAATAAGCCTTTAATATTAAGCTGATGAAACTTTAAGGTGAGCTTGGATGTAATGCAGTTTTTCTTTTATTTTAGCATGATCAGTTTGCAGACAGTCTTCCTTTTGCCGAGCAAGAATTTATCTTCATCCGATTATGTGTTCTGCGAGAGGTATATTGAAGCAGTTACTATATCTGTTTTATAGAAATAACATTTTTAAAGTCCATACATGGTGTTTTCTAATGTCCTCTCTTTTGCCCGTCTGTTGCAGTATTTGGAAAGAGAACTCACTATGGCCAGTTTGCCTTTCACTTTTGATTTTGAAAGAAGTGTTGATGACTGGGTCTTCATGTGCTTCTTTGTGGGAAATGACTTTCTTCCTCATCTGCCATCTTTGGAGATCAGGTAGTTGAGAATATGTTTTCTTTTTCTGCAAGAACACCTACTGTGGTTTTTAGATAGTAAGAATCTCATGCTTTTGTTTGTTTGTTTTTAGGGAAGGAGCAATTGATCGCTTGGTTACCATATATAAAAATGTGGTGCACAAAACCGGGGTAAATGCTTTTGCTTTCTTTTTTAAATATATCTGTGTGTTTGCTACAAAAATAGACTTTTTTTCAACTGTATTATTTTCTGATTTACAGGGGTACCTCACAGAAAGTGGTTTTGTCAACCTTCAGCGAGTCCAGATGATCATGTTAGCTGTTGGAGAAGTTGAAGATAGTATTTTCAAAAAGAGAAAAGATGATGATGTAATTTTTTTTTTGTTAAATTCTTTGAGTTTGATTTTAATCACTTGCATTACTGTCAGTCTGTGATGCTCCTTTAGTAGAATAAGAAAAAATACAAACTTTGTATTTTTTTGTTCTGATCTCTAGTGAATTCGTTCACATTCTAAAAGGAATTGCGTGCTTCCAGTTGAATTTTATTTCCTGGACTGCAAGGCTTGTTTTTCTAGTTGTTATCCCAAATAATAGCAAAATGAAAACTGAGTTCTGTTAACTGCCCGCAGCTTTTTTAATAGCTGCTATGAAAACTAAAGGAAGAATTGTTTTGTAATTTGCTGCAACACGTGGAAGTGCAAGCCATGAGCATGGGTGGCATAATGAATGTGAATTCGAAGTGCGTTCTTTCCTTGCAGTACCTTCTGCCATTTGAAATGTGTCCAGAGATTGTCATTCTTTTGGTCTCTCTCTGCAGTTTGTCTGTTTAGGTTTTTTTTGCAGACACAGTCCAGTTTATTCATTAGGTGCAGGTGGAAAAAAATCTCCTTGTGAACGAAAGAAGAGTTGTATTCACTATCCAGACAAAACGTGCCAGTGCTGGCAAAAGTTTTTTTTTTTTTTTGTTTTGTTTTTAATAATCACCCCAGCCTACCCCTCTCTTGACGTGGAAATGCAGTCTTCAGTTTCCTTGGCCCAAGAATAAGAAATATCTTTTCTTGAGCCTCTTCTTTTCCTGTTTCTGGAATTTTAACATCTCTACTATTTTTTAAATTTTTAAAAAAATTTTTTTTTTGGTGGCTGTTCCAGTGCAGGCAAGGAGCTTGTATCCTTTGGTGCTGATGTTGCCTTTAAATAAGGCTATAGCTAAACTTAGTAGATGATGTAAGTCATTAACAAAACTGTGGGGCTTTGATTACACAGGTACATTTTTATTTTTTTTTCCCCCCATAGGTTTGTAGGTTTGCAGGGTAGTGTTGAATTTACAGATACCAGAATTGACCTATATCTTATTCAGAACATCATGTAAAAACCTTATGGCTTTCTGGTCAGTAGTGAATTACAATGAAATACTTTTCCAAGAAACCTGTATGATTGACTTTATTTCTCTTTATTTAGGATAACTTCAAAAGACGGCAAAAAGAAAAAAGAAAAAGAATGAAGGTAATTTCATTCCTTTCACAATGGAAAAACTAGCAAGACTTAAAACTAGCAAGAATTAAAATATATCTCCATCAGCAGATGTGTTGGTTGAGCTGCAGTAGTTAATCATGGTATTTTTTGGCCTGTGTGTAAACCATTTTTTAAAGGTTTTTTTTCATGGCTTTTTGTAGACTGGAGCTTTGAAAGAAGGAATTGCATGTTAAAGGCTTCGTGAAAGGGAAAGGAGAGAGAGAGAGTTGAATATGCTGGATGATAGCTGTATGTTGTGCCCTTCAAATCCACACAATTCTGCATTTTCATGATTATTTAGCAGTGCTTCAGCACGGTCACCGTGCAGGAGTTGCTTTTCCATGCATTAACACAAGTCTTCTCAGCGATTGTATTGCTGAGGACAGCGGAGTTTAGCATGAGAGTTCAGGTTTAAATACGTATAGCAGTTTGCATTGAATGGATTTGCTTTATTTAGAAGTGTGTTTCTGAAAAGGCAAGGCTTACCCCAAACTGTAGCTACGCCTGCAAGCACGTGAGTGTGGCCAAGTATCTCTGAAATGTAGTAGAGAAGCATTAGCTCTTGTGGGAGCCTTTCTGGCCCGTGTATGCCAAATTCTTGAAAATTATGTTATTGGAAGGAGGTTGATTTCTCTTTTATTCACAAGATATCCTGATGTTTTGGGTGTTCATTTCAACACAGCTTTGGTTTTGGTTAGGATATTCAGGTACGCGTAGCTTCCAAAACTTTCAGGGCATGTGATATCCCCGTTATGAGTAATAGAGCTTGTGTTTATTTTTTAGATTATTTGTTTTCTGACTATCTCTATTAGAGTGGAAGACATTACTCACTTTGCTTACAAAGATTACATTCTTCCCAGTAGGTTAGATGAGGTCCTACTTCCCCACAAAACTGCCTTGCAGCCCACGTAGAAAGAACATGGGCACAAAATGCAGGGTTGGTTTGTTTCTGTTTAAAAAGAGCGTAACAAATTACAGGAATATAAGGGTCTCACTTATAAATGTCATGTCTGGTTGAGATTGTTAAACGTGATTAATTTAAGCTGAACTGAGTGAATGAGTAAATTATGCTTGTTCTGTATAACATGTTAATCTGAAAGTCGTGAGAGCGCGATCACACCGCCGGGGAGATGACACACCTTTTTCAGCATACCTGTATATTTTGTCTTTTAGAGGGATCAGCCGTCTTTTATTCCTGGTGGACAGTTTTCCCCTCAGGCTCTGGGCAATCGATCTAGCCCTCAGGCAATCAGTAACCCTAGACAAGCTGCCTTTGAGATGAGAATGCATGACAGACAGAATTCTGTAAGTAGGTGTTCAAAGGTATTTACAGATAAAAGGGGAAATAATCACATCCCGTGTTGCTCTTGACACTTTTTTTCTCTGCCCCATCAAGCTTTCTTAAAAAGCAGACCCCCAAAAATTTATTTTTCAGGGAAGTGGCTTTTAATAACCGATTTTTGTGAGACTACTTGAATAAAATTGTGTTCTTTATTTTGTGTTTGCTATGATACTGCTTGTTAAATAGTTCTGGGAGGGCAACTGTGAGGTGAATGTATCCAAGTGAAATATTGTGGCTCTTGTCCCCAAACCTGTTTGGCACTTGTGGAGTTGAACCTCCTGTGAGTGCAGGTTTAGGAACTTCCTCGGTACGTTTGTGGAGACACAAACTGAACAGCTGAGCTGGAGGTCCTTTATTGGTCTTTTTGGAATTTGTATATGCACACAGCCATAGATATCTATATTATGGAAATTTGTCATTTGCATATCTACATTTTTGTCTGCTGCTTTTACTTTCCAAAACATTACTTTTCACTGGGAAGAGGAGAAACTTAGATCAAATTTTTTGGAAAGGTATTAGAAAGTGAGGAAAAGCTGGTCAGAAGTTGAGTGCTCTCTTAGGAGTCTCAATTGTTAACTTTAAATAACAATTATGACAAATATTTTCTTTAGGCCATAAAGCTTCATTCAAACAGTGGAAAAAAAAATTTGATTAAAGGTCCTTTTCATCAGCACAGCTGTGTGTTCTGTCTCTTAAGTCTAAATAAATAAAATACACTTTTTCAAAGTATAATTTCTGCTGATTTCCCCTTTTAATCTTGAAACTTTTGCATGTGGGTTAAGCAAATCAATTCTTTTATGGTATGGGAGAACCTGCTTTTAGCCTCTGTAGTATTAAAATACATTGCAAATTAAAATACATTTAAAAGGAATTTAAAATATCAGTTGTGTAGAAATTTAGAGTATTTTCTAAATACTCTAAATACTGCAGCATTTTTACAGTAGTCTCCATATGCATTTTTCATTGTTGCTGTAAAACGAAGCTGTAACATAGCTGTAGGACTAGGGAAAACAGTTGTATTCCAAAATTGGAATATATAAAAAATAGCATGTTTTATCAATTTATACTGTCTTGTTTATTGCATCTTTTTCTTTCTCAAATAGATGAACTTTTTGCCTGTATGTATCAATGCCTGCCTTTTAATACAAAGATGTCTTCTTTTCTTTTGCCACTTGACTTAATAGTTCAAGGATTGTGTAGCTTTTGCCGTGAGGTTTTTTGGGGAATTAAAAATAATGCATGTTATTATCACAAAGCTGTCAATTTTAACGTGCATTTTAAATGCCTAATAAATCCTTTCCCCCTTCTCACCCCCTCTCTATTTAACTGTGATGATTCGGACCCTAGACAACTTCATCTCCAAATACCAGCCTCACTCCTGACGGCAGCCCATCCCTGGCAGGAGGAATTAAGCGAAAAGCTGAAGATAGTGACAGTGAACCTGAGCCAGAGGATAATATCAGGTGAAGCCATTTTTTGTAGCACTTTGTTAGCAAATTGCTGAAATAGATGCAGTCTAATTAATGCCATTTAGCTTGGAGCAGCAGTGCCTTCAGATGCTTTTCTATGATCTTTTTATCCACCAGTAATTAATGTGGAGGGTTAGAATATTCCGTAAATTCCGGTGAGATGTGTAAGCTATAGCTGTTAAATCTAAGTATCTAGATTAGTATGCGTGCAGGTTTTCATCCTCCAAGCCACTACTCCCTTTGAGACCAAGCACTAGATTGGCTAGACATTCACTGCTCAGCTTTGATTATGTGAGCTGAATGCCGCTGTTTTGCAGCTGAATTTTTGAGCTGTTTAACCCATAAAGTTCAGTTACGTTCACGTGCACACTGTTATTTGTCTCCACTCTCACAAATATGTTTTCTTCCGTCTTCGATTCGTAGCAGGCCCTGTTTTGTGTACGATGAATTCTTTAAATATCTTAGAATACCTAGGTGATTAAGGGATAGGGATTTTATGAGCATTAACTGACAGTGAATTACTGGTGAGTGTGAGTTTATCAAAGGTTTAAATCAAGCTATTGCCCTTTAAGGGTGATGGCCCTTACAATTTTTTGTGAAGGTTTTCATGGTAAATACAAGAAGTGAGTTTTTTTTTCTCTGTAGAGCCAGGGCATGTAGGTGGACGTGGAATAACAATAAGGGTTACTTAATGTTAAATACTAGTGTCCAGTGCTGTTGGCATGACATACCTGTGACTTCCAGCCCATCAGATCTTCCAGTATCAGATATTCTAGCTCTTGTTCTTATTTTGTCCTGTAAGTGCAGATCTGAATGGAATGATTGTTTGTTTGTAATTTTTTTTTAATTAAGGAAAATTGTAATCTAAAATCAAGATACGTTTAATATTGCTTTCCATCTGAATTCTAGCAGAGATTCGAAAAGAAGCTTTAAGAGCTTTATAGCAACTAGTGTGAATTAACTGTGGTGGTTTACGAGTAGCAATAGTTTTGACGGGGTTGGTATTGTCAAGCAAAAGGATATGCTACATTCATTTGCAGTTATTTAACCTCTTTTATAGGTCAGAATACTTATTCAGATCCTTTTCTGAGTGGAAAATAATTTTGCTTGTCATCCAAAGTGAAAACAATTGCAAAAATGTACTAGATGCAACAACGTTGTGAAAATATATTTTGTATTTAGAATAACTTTAAAACTAGAATAAATAGTTCTAGTCAGCTAGCAGATTGGGTTTCGTTACCTTACAGAAAAGGTTTTTGAAATTTATGCAAGTGTCTAGTTGCCAGGGAGATCCTAGGGTCACGGAATCGTAGACTGCAGATGTTCTTGACTCTGTCCTTCAAGACTTTAGCGCATGTAGCTCTGTCCTTGCTCACCTGGCTTTCTGAAACTCTGGAAAAGATTTCCTGGTTTCTCCAACCTCCTCGTCAGTTTGAATTATATTTGAACTGGCTCGGGTCAGATTTTAAAAAGTATCTCTGTAGCTGGTAACCAACTTGAAACAGAAACAAGATCCTTTTTTGCAAAACCAAAAGGATAGGCATCATGTAAAAAAAGTATAAGTCAACCTCTGGTATATCTTAAAGTTTTCATATGTTGTGTTTATTGCACTGTGGGATTCTGACAGGTGTGAGTTGATCTCACAGGTTACTTCTGTGGTTTGGATTCTGTATGCAAATGAAAGTGATCACAGCCTTTGTGGAAAGGGATCTTGAATGATGATTTTTAAATATGATAATCAATGCCAAGTTTTGAACTGTTGAGAATAAAATTCTGCTTAAAAAAAACCAACCGACAAGGGATTATCTGATTTAACCAGTTTCTAAATCAGATTTTTTATTTCACTTTAGTTCACTTGAATACCAAAATTCATGTGAACTTTGAGATAGGTGTGTGCAAAATGCATTTGTTACAAGTTTAAATTAAAAAACAAACAAACCACCACACCCAAACCCAACAACCAAAAACCCCAAACAGCAAAACAAATCCAAAACAACCAGGATAGTTTTGAACTATGATATGATTGTGACTGAACCTAATGTTAGGTAGAGCTTAATCTTTCTGTGACTGAAACTAGCTTTTTAGATGGCAGTCTCTGGATTGAACTGGAATTTCCTCCAAGATGACGTTGTTTATGGTAGGACTAACAGCTTGAAATTTTATGTGCATATTAATAGCTTCTTGCTTGTGGCACAGCTATTCTCTCAGAGTTGACATGTCACCTATTGAATGACAAGGAACGCAGCAAGTGGATAAAAATGTCCAAGGAAGAAAATCTCTGGAGTCTGTAGGCAGTGATTCCTATTGCTCCCTGTGCCCATGACAGCTGTATTCTCCCTGCCTTCGCAGTTTTTTGAGGAGCTGTGCTTACTGTTAATCTTCACAGAATATTCTTGCTTGAAATGTGGCACAATATAGCACGATTCGCTTTTTTTTTCCCCTAACATACACCAGAGCTGAGAGATTGAGACGCTTGTCTGTCAAGGATGAGGGTTTGTTTTCCTCTGCCCCATCCGTAGCCAGACATAAGGGGGAGCTGTGTGAAGGAAGGATAAAGGGTGTCCGAGAGTGATCTCTTCACTCCAATATCCATCTGGCGTGAAAGATTGAAAATCCCTGTCTAAAAGGGAACTTGCCTGATGTGAGTTAGCAAACACGAGATTCCTGGGTTGCAGATAGCTCATCTGAACAGCACCAGAATCACAGAATCACACAATCTTGGTGGTTGGAAGGGACCTTTGAGATCATCGAGTCCAACCACATTAAAAAAAACAAACCAAAAACCACAAAAACAACAAACAACAAAAAAAACCCCACACAAAACCAACCAAACAAAAAAACCACCCACCAACTAAACCCCACACTCACAACCCCACACACAACACCCCAGAAATCAAGCTGCTGCTGCTTAGTGTTTATTTGCTTTCTTTTTATTTCAATTAGCAGGGAAACCGTATCGCTTTTCTGCTTGAGAAAGGGCGTTAAGAATAGAGGGATGAACTTGATGTGAGAAGGTACTCTAGCAAGATAAAGATTTTGGCCTAGGGTACATTAAACAAAATAAGGAGGGGGAAAGATTTCCAATGGTTGGAGGAGTTAAAGAACAAAGTTCAAATGGCAGTTTTGGTAGTAGATCCCTGGTAAGAGAGATGAAATTGCTGACTGGGAGCAATACTGTTCTGAAAACTCCTGGCAGCAGCAGGCACGTATTTGAAAATCTATCCTGCTCCTAACAAGTATTTTGAAGACGTGTTTATCAGGGTGGTAGCTTCAAAATTTCATCTGGATTTTCTGTGATGCCAACCATCAAATTTTATTCTCTTGCTGTTGAATATCAGTTTTTATGCTTTCATTGAAATTGTATAAAAATGAGACTTGAAGTTGCAAGTGACTTTGGCTTATATTTTAATTCAGTTATGTAAATGTGCATATATTAACATGTATTGACATCTATTTGTGTTTGTTATGCAGGTTGTGGGAAACTGGTTGGAAACAGCGCTACTATAAAAACAAATTTGATGTTGATGCATCTGATGAGAAATTCCGTCGTAAAGTTGTACAGTCCTATGTGGAAGGGCTTTGCTGGGTTCTCAGATATTATTATCAGGTACTTAAAAATTTCTTCTCTGAAACATCAGTTTTCTTTTGTGTCTACACTCTTTCTTTTCAGGAAATAATCATTACCCATTGCTCATTTTTGAGAAACAATGCTTTTTTTTTAAGATATAAAATAAGTGAGTGCCCATTCTATTTGGCACTCAAGATTTGAATATTGATTTTGTTTCTCACATACAGTAATGGCACTTGTTAGTTTATTAAGGACTGATATTTTTGCTTTGCAATACTTGGCATGGTGAAATTACAGATGACTAAATGGGTGAACAAAGGACAAAGCCTGTGAAATTCTAGTAAGAATTTGAAAGGAACAGAGTTGTCAGTCTTCTCCGTAGATTGTAATGATGTTCTATGAAGTGTATTGTGATTGAAGTAATCTGTATCTGATTTAAATCTTTTGATAATTGAGATGTCAGATTGGCAAGAGATTAGTTAGACGTATTGGAGTTTCTTGCACCGATGGTTAATAACTCGTTTCGTGCCCTGCAGACAAAGTAAGTTATGTTTTGTGTGTGACCTGGGAGCAGAATGTGCTGGAACCATTGAAGTTTTATCTGTTTCAGCAGGGCTTTGTAGCTTGAACACGGTGCCATGTTGATAAAGCTGCATGCTTTTCATGGGTGGCTCACATCTGTCCGGCTTAGAGCACAACCAAAAAAGCATGCAGTCTTAAAAGTTAGTGTTTTTTAATGTTTTCCACCCTTCCCCCTTGGAACAAAAAGGGAGTGTGTTCCCTTCCACTGTATGAATTAGTTGAGTTAGGGCTCCGACTTGGATTGTTATGGTGGATGAAAACCACAGAGTTTAAGGTTTTCAAATCTGTTCCAGCTGATCTGCAGCAGAGCTGAGTTCTCCTTCTCCTTGAGTAGCTCCTTCTGCAAAGGCCAAACATCACCTCGACGCCTTTATAGGTGGAAATTCCCGTGATGCTGCACACAGTTCAGGTCTGCTGAAAGCAGACTGTGTCCCTCTTAACTGTGGCAAGATACACTCCTAGAATTCCATAGGTGACCATATTTCTCCAAAGGGTGTAAATGAATCTTCAGATTAGTGCTAGGTGTCTAGTTGCTGAAAAACTGTTGGTGTGACCTTCAGTGATGCAGTAATACAAAAGCACTGCAAAAGGCAGTCTGGATTTTAAGGGAAACCAAAGGGCTTAGATGAAGGGAGCACCTGGCAAAACTGAGATAATATTTACAAGGCGACTAAAATATTTGTACTCATTTGACAATTGTAAAATTAAGTTTGTTTTATTCAAAGAAACGTGTGGGGGACGTGAGTTCATTGCTTTATGATCAGAGGCTGTGGCCTGGGGCAGATGTCATTGTGTGCTTTTATAACTGTTCAAACTGGGGTTGTGTTTGCGTGGTGAGAGATTTGTGGCCCTAAATGTGTAGGAGCTGGAAGACAGACGTACACTGAACCTAAAACAATATGGGCAAGACCCTATACAACACTCACTGGTTTAGCTTGTGAGATCAATTTAATTATTGGGGTGCATGTAGGTGACTCCTTGTCCTTCTGAGTCCGTAGATATCCTGGCAGAAGTAACTGCTGCGTAGAGAAGCGATAGGTTGCAAAGGAAATAAATTGGTGAGGTTGACAACAACTTCAGACTTCAGGTGGGACCACAGCGCTCTCAAGAAAACAGAGGAGTGCCAGTAAGACCTCAAGGAAAAATGACTTGTACGGAAAATACTTTCTAGTTTAGAAATGTTCCAAAGGAAAACTTGGGGAAAGTACACAAATGGTTAGGGCTTTTTTTTTTTTTTGTACTGCTTTGCTTCATATTCAGATGACTCAAAAAGAAGGCAAGCCTCTCTCTAGACCTCATAAGAATTACATTGCAGACTTGAAATAGTGCAGCAACGAAATAGTCGCACGTGCTGCTGTTTGTACTTGCATATCAGAACTACATGTAGGCAAAATCCCATCACCTCCTATACATGGACAAGCCATTGCATCAGTATGGAGCAGCAGTCAAATTCACTTTCTGCCCATATGGAAGTTAGATGAGGAAGCTGTTGGCCTGGGGGGAATTTCAAAATAGGTTTGCTTGAGGGTTTTTGTTTGTTGTTTTCTGTTTACCGTAATAATAATTGCTTCTAATAAGTACTGCTCATTGTCCATAAAGCTTCTGACAGAATAGATGATGTGCTCTTCTATCCTTATAAAAAGTTAATCATGCAGAGCATGTTTCACTAGTGGGAACATCTGTTTGGAGAGGGGGAAAAAAAAAGGGGGAGAAGAAAAAAAAAAGAAACAAAAAACCCCCACCAACCAATCCACCTGGCTTTTGAAACCTACTGAAACCATCTGAAGAATTGCATCTAATAATTATGGTCTCTGTAATTTTGTACCGAAAATATCGCTGGAGGAGCCCCATTGACATTTGCGTGTTGAGAATTGGAAGTCAAAATAGTAGGCTTTTGTTTCAAGTGGTACTGCTAAGAAAAATAGCTGAGGAGGTGAAAACTTGACTTAGACCTCCTAGAACCACCTTTCCTTTATAAAGTACATTGTGTTTTGATGTATTTTGAGTTTACTTTATTTTCTCCTTTTTGAGGATTATTTTTCTTCTTTCAAGTGAATGCACTTCTGTCTTGAATATTGGGAAATAAAAAGAGTAAGAGGGGAAAAGCAAACTGTTAGTTGAAGTGTGTGTTAGTGTTTGTACTGAATAGAAAAGTAACAGTTAAAACTAGAATACTTTTCAACCTGCAACAAATATTGTTCACATTTTCACACCTTGTAGAGTGCATTAAATCAGGGTTCTCTGATCCCCTATATTCCCAAGTTAGTGCTGGGGGTTTTGAAATTATTGAAATACAGTAGTGCAAACTGTGTGCTGCCAGAAAAATACTACTTCTTTTCCTGTTGGGACCTCTGCAATGGCCTTCTGACTGGCAGGATGTAATTGTGTACAATTACAGAGAACTTGGAAATTCCTGCTCTGTGTCATCTGTGTGTGTATTTCCCTGTTTGAGATGTCGTAGCAACTCTACATAAGTTGAAAATGTGTTCAGTTGTTACAGGCTCCCCAATTTAGCCCAGGGACTGGTTAACTGTACGGATAGACTCTGATTTCCTACTCTCTGCAAGAAATTCTTTTGTGCTTGGTTTTATTGGACTTAGTGCCCGTGCTCGTGTGTTGTTTTTTTTTATCCCTCGAGGAGGTGGAAAAAGGCAATGAGGTATGTTACAGTGTCCTGAAGCAAAGGTTAAGATTCTGCTGTAAGGTCTTTTGTGTCGTTATGGTGCTAGGTGCTGTCTCTTTGGCTGTCTCCCTTAGTGACTCAAACCTAGCACATAGCAAGAGTACTTTGGCATAGAAGTCTATCTGCTGTTCTGTGCTGCCGAGGAAATGCCCGAGGTCTCCATTCCCTCGCTGTAGTCTGGCTATGAAAAGTTAAGTCCCAACCTGAAGTCCAGAGTACCTTTAGAGGCAAGAGCTCTTTCTTTTCTAATCATGGGGACTCCTCTTTCTCCTGGTTGATGCTGGGCTAAATTTTGTCATCTTTAGTGACTGGGCTATGCAATTTTTATTTTTTTTTCTTTTCTTTTCTTTTCTTTTCTGATTTGTCTCATTTTGTTTCTCTATCCTAGGGCTGCGCATCCTGGAACTGGTATTACCCTTTTCACTACGCTCCATTTGCCTCTGACTTTGAGGGTATTGCAGACATGCCTTCAGATTTTGAGAAAGGCTCAAAACCGGTAGGGCATCTTTATTTATTTATTTATGATTTGGTACCTCACTAGAGGCGTTCTACAGCTGCTTGTTTAATTTCAACAGTTTAAGCCTCTTGAACAACTCATGGGAGTATTTCCAGCTGCAAGTGGAAATTTTCTGCCACCAACATGGAGAAAGCTGATGACAGATCCGGTAAGAATCCTTGTTGTATTCCTGTTGTCTTGCAGTTGTATGAGCAGGATTTCCTAGAATCATATAATCATAGAATGGTTTAGGTTGAAAGGGACCTGAAAGATCATCTAGTTCCAACCCCCCTGCCCTGGGCCGGGGACAAGGAGCTCTTTTTGAGGGCTTTTTGAAGCTGGGCAAAGCAGCCAGCCTGAGGACTGGAAGAAAGCCAACGTCACTCCAGTCTTCAAAAAGGGAAAGGAGGAGGACCCAGGAAACTACAGGCTGGTCAGCCTCACCTCCATCCCTGGAAAGATGATGGAATGGCTTGTTTTGGGTGTCATCTCAAAGCATATGGAGGAAAAGAAAGCCATCAGAAGCAGTCAGCATGGATTCACCAGGGGGAAATCATGTCTGACCAACCTGATAGCCTTCTATGATGGCATGACTGGATGGACAGATGAGGGGAGGGTGGTGGGTGTTGTCTACCTTGACTTCAGCAGGGCTTTCAACACCATCCACCACAGCATCGTCATAAATAGGCTTAGGAACTGCGGGTTAGATGAATGGACAGTGAAATGGATTGAAAACTGGCTGAAAGACAGAGCTCAGTGGGTCATGATCAGTGGCACAGGATCTAGATGGAGGTCTGAAAAACGTGGTATTCGCAAAGGTCAGTACTGGGTCCAGGCCTCATGAATATATTCATCAATGACCTGGATGAAGGGATGGAATGTACCCTCAGCAAGTTTGCTGATGACACAAAACTAGGAGG
>JAOQGH010000023.1:5889202-5919928 GCA_025769975.1 Gallinago jamesoni | reverse complement strand
GGGAGGTGGTGGAGTCTCCTTCTCTGGAGACATTCAAACCCCACCTGGAGACGTTCCTGTGGGACCTGCTGTGGGTGGACCTGCTTTGGCAGGGGGTTGGACTAGATGATCTCCAGAGGTCCCTTCCTACCCCAGATCATTCTGTGACTGTGAAGTGCCCTGCCACACTTTGTGTTTAAATGGTATTTATTAAAAGATGTTTCTGTTAGTCAAAGTTCTTTGCATCTTCCTTAGCTTTATGTTTGCTTGCCTTCTGTGGAGTACAGTACTACATGGCACTCTCAATCATTTCATAATTGCCTTCAATGATTTTTTTTTTTTTATTTTCTCAAATACAGGAATCAAGCATAATTGACTTTTACCCTGAAGATTTTGCTATTGATTTAAATGGGAAGAAATATGCTTGGCAAGGTGAAGTTCTGACTTTCGGGGTTTTTTTGATCTATAGTATACTGACCTTAGTCTTAAGAATCTATGTAAAAATAGGAAGAAAATGGAAAATTGTCTTAGTGAGAGAGTCACACAGGTAACCTGTGTTACTTTGTGTAAGAGGAAGTATTTTACAGCAGGTGTATTTTTTAAAAGAAATTAGTATGAAGAACAAGTTATGATTCGGTAACTGATTTAGGATTGGCAATGATTGTTAGTAATTTTAGCAGTCATTTTAGATTTGTTAATTTGACCTGAACTAGATTAATCATTTTTCTATTTTTATCAGCCATACTGTGTAATTGTCTTTTGTTTCCTTTGCATTTAATTAATGGATCTTGTTCTGTTCAATCAGTGGCTCATTAGTACCTTGCAAAAAATGCTTTGGGGAATACAGAAATGTTTGGATGTGTACAAAGAATGAAAAAACAGCTACAGTATTTAATGTACCTTTTTGTATGTATTATAATGATATTATATAATTATAATACATTATATAATGTAGTATTTAATGTTGTCTTTAGACAACATTAATTTTAAAGGTCTGCCAATTTTTGTGGCTGTTTACACTATTCAGACAATAGTGTAAATATTGTAAATGTGTGAATAGTGTAAATCTCAGTTGTAGGTATAAATAATTATTTGGGCACAAAATGAAACATGTGAGATTCCATCTGAGTGTAAGAAAACTCATCTTTACTCAGAGGGTTGTCAGACACTGGAACACCTTGCCCAGAGAGGTTGTGGAGTCTCCATCCTTGGAGATATTCCAAACCCAGCTGGACATGGTCCTGAGCAACCTGCTTGGGGCAACCTGAGCAGCCCATGACCATGCTGGAGCAGAGGGTGGGGACTAGACGATCTCCAGAGGTTCCTGCTGCTTCTTCCCAAGTTCTGTGATTCTTCCCCCAAGGCAGCTCGCCTATGTTTTTGAAATAGCCACAGTTAGACACAAGAGTATCTTACTTGGGACAGTGTTCCAAAATCAAAGAGGATATTCCTAGGTATTTTGAAGCATGTTGCATAGCAGTTTTTCCCTCTGTAATCTGAAGCTCTTTCTTACCCCTGCTGTAATTCTGGCAACTTTACTTAGTCCTTTTGTCCGGTTATCAAACCTACAGTTTAAAGCAGTAATTGTTTAAGTAGCTCCCTCATGCTTTCAGCAGCCTAGAATGTTACTTTTGATTCATTTAATGCTTAATTGCATTATAAACTCTTTGTTCTGGATTAACATCTGGAAGTCTCGTCCTTAAAAAACAGTCGTGAAACAAGAAATATTTTCCAAGCTGGAAGTACAGAGTATCTCTGTTGAAAAGCATCTAGTGTATCTGAGATCTGCCTGCTGGTGGAGCTGGTACAGACAAATATGAAACTATGAATATCAGCTTGGTAGAAAGCCTTTGCTGTCTTCTTGGTCAGGAGAAGCTTTAGTGCTCCTGGTAAGGGAAGTAAAAATTAAAATAATTACTCCAGCTTCTAACCGATAATAAGGGTGACAGAAGTAAAAATATTGGAAGAATTTCTTCCTGCTTTTTTGGATTTTATAATAGAAGAAAGCGTAGACTGGAGCATACCAAGGAAGGTTTTTCTCCAGCTTCATCCAATATGATTGAGCAGGCTCTGAGATGTGCTGCTTAGTGAGGGATTTTGATCCTGAGAGGAGCCTCCACGTTATCTTGGAGTAAAATCAGTAGCTGGTATGAATAGTCCCTAATGGATAATATCTGTGTCACCTCACTGCTGAACTTGGAGTGATTTCTTCCATTGCTGTCTCTTAATAATTTAATTTGAATAAAGTAGCATTGAGTTCTGTCAGGGGAGTGTCTGTAGCAAATGAGACCAATAACGATTGTCTTACTAAGATCATCTTGTTCCTAAGTGAAGCAGATGTGGGTAGAGGTTACTGCTTCCCAGTGCCTCCCCAGGACTGGGAGGAGGAGGAGGATGGTGGGATGCTTCAAGATCAGCTTCCCTTTTCAATCTCTACTACTACTGAACTATTTTTTTTCTAAACAGCCTGCATGGTCACAACCTCTAAAAATGCAGGGTTTTCTTTTCTGCGACTGGTGAAACAGTTATTTTTCGGGTAAAAAATGTATTGGAGCTTTCCATGCTAGTGGGTTTTTTTTGTTTGATTTGTGGTTTTGGGGGTTGGTTTGCCTTTTTTTTTTTTTTTTTCCCCCCCCAACAAGTGTGGAAAAAAACCCGAATTGTTTGCTTTACTAGGTGTTGCGTTATTGCCATTTGTTGATGAGCGACGCCTTAGGGCTGCCCTGGAAGAAGTCTACCCTGACCTCACTCCTGAAGAAAGTAAGAATTGTGATATTTTGTTACAATTTGTTATTACTGTTGCATTTAACCCTAAATGAGCAAGTTATAATAGATGTTTGGTTGTATTGAATTATGGCAAGCCTTACCGTCTTCTTCATGGGTGGTGCTGATAATTAGAATGATCCTTGATGAGTTTGTTTTTGTAGCTTTCACTTACTTTTCTTTTACTCAAGGAGACCAGGCATAAGATTTAACCTGAAAATTAGATGGCAGCTTAATCATATGAAAAGCTTCTACCAGTATACACTGTCAGAGTACTTGTTAGATGAATATGTTACAATCAAAAAAATAAACTGTTTCCGTGGTTGGAGTTGATGGTGAAACTTGGAAGGTGTATTGGCTCTTCTGACCAGTAGGCTGGCTGTGTCCAGTTACATGTGAAGCTTCATGTTAGCTTATGTAGGCAAATATATATATTACTTTCTCCATTGTACAAAAAATAATAGCTGGTTCTTGCTTGGTAAACTGCTTGGAAGGTGCGTGAGTTTTGGGGGGTTTGTTGGCTTTTTTTAAACCCAGCCTTTCTGTATCTTCAACATTACCCTCTTCTAAATGCAACATTTCTGCCAGTGAACACAAGATTCCCCTTTTACTGTCTGCCAGCTACCCCTGTGACCAGAGACATCCTTCTCTGGACCAGAGACACTGTCTTTCTGCTACTCTCAAGGAACATTCAGATCTTTCTCCGAAAACACAATGAAGCTCTCCTTTAGTGGAGATGTCAACAGGACGGTGTGCTGGTCTACTGTATTCCTTCCTTTCCTCTTTCCTCTCAACTCTTCATTCTCTTCATCTTTCCTAGGCAGAAGAAATAGCCTCGGCGGTGATGTTCTCTTTGTTGGAAAACACCATCCACTTTGTGACTTTATTGTAGAACAATACAAGACCAAAAATACGGAGGTGGGTTCTACTTGTTCTTAAGGGATTGTGTAAGTGGGGAGGGTGGAGGTCTAATGAAGTGCTTCAGCTGAAAAATTATTTCTTCCGTAGCCAGTTGATATGCCACCAGAGCTGTGCCATGGAATCCAGGGAAAGCTTACACTGAATGAAAACGCTGTCCTTCCAGATCAGTGAGTATGGGTTGTTTGATGCTAAAGGACATTTTCCTCAGTTAGGTCTGCATTTAAGTAAAAATATCTTTGTGCCCACAAGGAGAAATCAGAAACTCCTGACAAAGCAATGCATTTATTTCTTAGGCTAAATGTGCTTTCCACTAGGTTTCATAGAACGTACGTATTATCATCTGCATATGTAAAACAACAAGCAAGTAAAACTTTCATTCTACGATCCTATCTTTTTTTTATTTCAGGCTTTTAAAGCAGCATCAGAAATCTTTAAAGCACTCTAATGTGTGTGTTTAATTGCTGATGAATCTTTTTTTGTGTTTGTCATTTCATCTGTGGAAGACTGATTTCTATGTATTTAGTCATGTTTGAACTTTAATAGGTGAACAGGGCCTATATAAGTGATCAGTGGCCTTATTCAGTAAGGTCGTGTTGTTTTGGCCTCTTTGCTTTTGTGTGAATGTTAATTTCATGCAGTCTGATGTGACTTTCAGTAGTGCATGCTGTTTAAAAAAAATCCAACCCAACAACTCTGCTTTTTACATGATAATCTTAATTGCATTAAAAGAAAATCCAGATAGAGATATATTAGATATATTTTGCCATTTTCCATTTAGCCTTTAGCACTAAATTCAGGACTGTTGCCAGCTACATACAAAAAAAAAGAAGCTACTATTTTTTGTTTTCTAGATAATGCATTCAGTTTGAGAAATTATCAGTGTAATCTTTGCATTGTAGGATATGCTTTCATTTATCTAACTTTGCTTAGAGGCATAAGCAGGTGTTCAGTAACTCATTTGCATTAAATGCACAAACACTCTGGTTTCGGTGGACAGATAATGTATCCTAGGTCACACTCTCTAATATACATTTCTCTATTCTTGTCATGGCTTGTGAAGAATATGAGCAAGTCAGAGCTGTTCTTGAAGGGAATAGCAATGCAAGAAAAAAGACTCTTCTGGCATTGTTTTCCCTGGATAGAGCCTAGAAATGGGTATTTATTATTTTTTTTTTTTTAGCTAGAGAAGTAGTTTGCTAGGAATTCTGTGAAGATGGGCAGGCATTTATATTGCCACTTCAGAATAAGTCTTACTTTGCTAAAAAGATTTGGATTAAATTCAACCAGTATGAGTGCGGCTTGTGACCTCTGTGTGTAACGTGGTTCTGTGGCAGTTGTGAAATAAGAAATAAGGATCCAGTAATTCCATTACTTATAGAAGTATTTGATTTAGGGGAAAAGTGTCCCAGGCTTAGTTGACAGAGTAGTGGGAGCAGTTGCAACACAGGGAGTGGAGCAAACGGGGAGAAATCTGTTACATTAAGTTTTGACAGTTTTTTCTCTTTACCAGGACAGTGGAGTCTCCTGTTCCGATGCTACGTGATCTTACTCAAAATTCTGCAGTCAGGTAAGTAAACTCTGGGGTTTAATGCAACAACATACGGAATGCAGCAGTTGAAACTAATTTTATTCTGGTGTTTTGTGTTGCTGAACTGGAAACAGAATCCATCTCTATATAAAATTTAAGCTTTTACATTAAACATTTCTAGTTTTCTGTGGGAGTTGAATCAAAATATTATGTTGTAACACAGCGGGCTTGGATTAGGGTGGTTAAGCAGAGTGTGCGTAGTGGCGTGCCCTGCAGGGATGTCCAAAATAGTCATTTCTTAGTGTGAGAAATTGATTGGAAGCCCTCCAGCTCTTGATTTTTGCCTCTTGGATTTTTATGCATTTTTATTCTTAGCAATTACCAGAGCATGCCTGAGAATATAAGTTTAATGTCTTTAAGAAGTCAAAGAATCGTACTAACTTTGCCTGAATGTGATGTTTGGGAGAACAACAAGAAACTTCATAATGAATAAAAAAAACAATGCAGAGTTTCCAAAAGTAAATACTGTGGTCACAGAAGATTTTGATTACTCTTGCACTTGACAACAAATTTCTGTAGATTTAGCATGTTGTGTATCATTGTCACTTAATTTGGCACAGTATAATAAGTATGTAATGCTGAGCCTATAACCTTTCACTTCTTGAGCCACGTAAGATACTCGAGACACTGAAAATCACTTGTGATCTGTCTGCATAATTTTTTCCTCCAAGGAGGCATAACTTGGTTCAACTAGAACAACTGCCTACAGGCAGTAAGAAATGCTGAATTGTGGCTTGTCAGGATATTGTAGAAAGGATGTTTTGAAATGGGGATTTAGTTGCTTTGAGTGATGAGTTAAATGTAGTTTTTAGCTTTCCATCTGCCACCGTCGCGAGGTTTGAATTGTTTTACGCTTCTGTCTGTTTCTCTATTGCAAGGATTTCTCTTCCTGTCTTTTGAGATGATATGAGCAGTCATGATTCTGCTCTTCAGTTCTTGTGACTTCGGCTGAATTTTCCAAGGGACCATTATTCTCTTTCCTTCAAGTCTCATTCATTCTCTGTGCTGAAAAACAGATATATTTTTGGCTGGAAGATTAAGATTATTCCACTTAGTTGTTTGCTTTTATCTTTCTTGGCATCCCAAGCATTCTTCTATATCAAATGGTAGGTGGCAAGAGGACCGGAATCAGGCTGGTGCTGTGTACTCCAAACGTGTCCCTAGTGGGACCTACCTGAGACCTGGATACTTAAACCAAGAGACTGGAATTGCTAGGGTTGTGGATGGATTTTCCCAGAGCATACCCCAACTGCTATATAATGTGTTGTACCAGCAGAAATTAAGCTTTCTGACGTTTTTTGCTGTATTACTATTTAGTTTATCTAACTCTAGACAGCTCAAAATGCAGGGTCTGCAAGATACCACTAAAAAAAAAATAAAAATGTGTTTTTTCCCTCTACGAGAACTGCCTGTAACTGCAAAGCTGCCTTTCAGGATAAAAACTCCCTGGCCCAGGAAATCCCACTTCTAAGTTTTGCACACTTTTGGCTAGACCACATAGCAAGCTGATATCCTTCCTGTGTGTATTGTGGCAGCCTTTGAACTTAGCGAAGTACAATCAGGGCTTTGACTAGAGGATTTGTACTCAAGGGTCTGTAGAAGATGCTTTCATTACCATATGTAGGACTAGCGTCTAGAAAACAGTTAAACTTTCTTTTAGGCTGGCTGTTGATACGTGGGAGGAAAAAGATCACCCTGTGGAAAATAATTGAGGCACCCAAGTCCAATATAGTCCATGTGCATATATCCATGTGCAAGAAGTGTACTTTGCAGTTTAAGTCAGGGGTTCTTGAATCTTACCTTTTCTGTGTCGTACGTCACTGTTAATAAAGCAGCAATTACTTTTTAATCTTGCTTGTCTTAATTATCAAGTAAACTTAATCCCTCAAATACTTTCTTCTAGTATCTCTTTCAAAGATCCGCAATTTGCTGAAGACTTTGTTTTCAAGGCTGTAGTGTTACCTGGTGCAAAGTAAGTATCGGTTGTCAGTTTTCAAATAATTCCATTTTCTTTCACTAATCTGACTATTTTTTCTGATAAGTATTTATGGAACTATTTTTAATGTTAAGGAAACCTGCTCCGGTTCTGAAGCCAGGAGACTGGGAAAAAACCAACAACGATGGCAGGCCTTGGAGACCGCAGCTGGGTTTTAACCGAGACAGAAAACCAGTCCATTTGGACCAGTCGGCATTTAGAACTTTAGGGTAAGACCAGCAGCATTGTTACTGGTTGTCTTGCTGAGATGACTGTGCTCATTTATTGTTTCTTTGTTGGTTTTTTTTTTTTAATTTAAAAAAAAGCAACACCACAACGGGGGTGGACTGCTTTTTTTCAACTTGTTTGGTGGTTACTTGCTTGAAGTACAGAAGATAACAGTGAGACTATTGCACACAAATGATAATTAAGAGTATTACAAAGACAGGATTGTCTTAAAACAAAGACATTTTAAAAACCCACATATGGAGCATGTGTTAAACCATACAATTCCTTTGATTGTCACTTTTCAAGGCATTGCCACAGTCAGTTTTTATTAGTTCTCCAAAAGTCCCAAGTAACTTTCTCAGGTGCTCCTATGTGGTAGGAGAATGCTTCTGAGTGCAGGATGAGAGAATGGGTTACTTATTAACAGATAAAATGAAACATTTTCCCTTACTAGGGAGGTCAAGGAGCAACATGTTTATCAGAGCCAGAAAAAAAAAGGCTTTTTAGAGGAGATTGTATTACTAGCAAATAAAACTCCGTGGGCAACTGAACACAGGTGTCTCTTTAGGAAGAGAAAATACTTTCTTCTTCATCTTGTGGCTCTGGAGGAGCTGGAAGAAGAAAAAGCAACCCCCACTCCTCCATTCATCTGTTGGAAACCATAATTGTTCCAGTGCTACGCTTGGAACCATCTCCTGTTCTTTCATGTCATAGTTATTAAAAAAAATAATAAATATGTATAGCTGTGTTACTGATCATGTGTGATGTCTCATAAAATTGTTGTCCGGGGTGGTGGACACCACATGCATCAAAGTTTTAACGTGAATATAGTTGTGCACAGGAAAAACAGCCAAGGTCTGGCAAATATTGGCGTGCCAGTATTTGCAGGTCCTGCATCTCTGTCACGTTTCTTGGGAAACGTGTCAGCAGTTAGTTTTTAGTGAACTCTTAGACAACTTGCAGGAAATACATGAGGCTTTTTTTCTGCTTATTGTGGCTTGCTGTAGAAACCCCAGACTTTTTGCTGGGAGCAGCTCACAGAGCAAGTGGTTGCATTGTGCTTGTGCACATCTTCACTGATACACTGGAGGGAGCTGGGGTATTTGATGGGCTGGGTAGCAGCTGTGCTATAACATGGGGTTCACATTCTTTTTCCTTTCCATTTCTTACACGTAATAGCCATACGATGCCCAGGGAAAGAGGGATGCCAGGAATGTATGCCAACGCAGTACCTCTTGGAACATACGGGAGCCCATACACCAGGCCACTTCTGAGTGGGCAGCAGCAGATTCCTAAATTGTTGTCAAGTAAGTGGGTTCTGCTTTCTGCATTTCAGAGTTTGAAAAACTGTGATTTCATTTTGATCTGTTGCACTGTAACAAATAAAAAGTGGATTCAGGCATCCGTTTTCATTAACCTTGTGTTGCTCTTCTCTGTTGCTCTTCCTTTATGGAATTGCCATAGTGAAATGTACTAAAATGTAATTACGTCCTTGTAATTGGGATCCCATTTTGGATACTGTGCCCAGTATTCAAATGCAAGAGGAAAAACAGCGCTTTGTCTACGAAGGGATCCTTAGTGTCTGTTATCCGGAATGTGGCTGAACGTCAGCATCACCAGCAGACTTAGGAGAAGCTTGGTGCTTTGTGTTTGAAGAGAACAGCAAGAGGAGGATGCTGGCCACAGAAGATAACTGATGCACAAGGTGTGGTGGCAGATCAGGAGATATTGTAGGACAGACAGAAGAGCTGTGGTTGGTGCTGAGATGCCAGACTGAACCAAAATTGCGAATTCACAGGCTTGTATTGGCTTCTGCTGCCCGCGGTAGGTGTTGCAACTTCTGGCAAAGAGGTAGCAGGAGGTGGTCAGGAGGTCAGGGATACCAGTGCTTGGTGAACAAGTGGGTCGCTGGAAGTAGTAAGATAAACCCTGTGTGACCTAAAGCAGAGTTCTTCATCATGGGAAGGAGTGCCCGTATGAAGGGCTCCCAAATGGGACAACAGTCCTGTCTCTTAGCCTGGGATCAGGAGCTGCATTTCTGTAATGGTGGGATTAAGACAAGAGCAAACTTGGCTAAATTGGCTAAAAAAGTCCTTTAAGAAGTTTTCAGCTGAATCTTGCAATATTGAATTATGCAAGTGTTTGAAGCTTAAATAACTGACACAGTTAAAGTTTGAACTCCAACATTTTGTCACGTATAGAAGAACCAGACCACTACTGCGTAGCAAAGCTGTCAGCCTTTTTTGTACTTGACTCGTGGTTTTGGTTGCATATGAAACAACAAATAAATAATATCGATAGCCATTCTGAATTAAAATTATTTCCCAGTTCCAAAGTAGATAAAGTGTAGTTGTGTAGGGGGTGCAGAAGCTTTCAGATTGGTTTAAGCGGAGAGACAGATTGAATATGAGATCCTGGAGCTATTAACTTCGATTAAAGGAAAACAAGTGGTGTTTTTTTAAACAAACAAGAAGAGTGTGGGGAATGGAAAAGCAGAACTACCAGACAGCTATCACATTTCTGTATTAATCTCCAAAAAGAAAGTCTGCGTGGACTGCGGGAGGGAGAAAGTATTTGTGAGCCTGTGAGTCCCCATACTGTTGTTCAGGTCTTCTGAAGCTTGACTCTTGATGCCATGTGGGAAATTCTTATTTCAAAGCAGCTTTCTCTGCCTTACGTACATGGAGCTGATCTTGCCAATTAAGTACTTAAAAAGCTCTTGTCCTCATGGCATCTGAGCACCTTGTGTTGTATAGGAAGCACTCCACGTGCAAAAATATGCCCCAGTGCCATCGTTCTTTCAAATTGAGGAGGCTTGAATCCACTGATCAGTATGAAATCCCGGTCCAGCTGTTGGCCTCAGAAAAACTGGCTGGTGGCTTTCTTTCATGCATCCCTTCCTCCCCTCAAATTGCCTCGGGCGTCCCCGGGTGCTGTTCTTGCAGGTGTGCCTGGCAAATCTGAAAGCAAGGTGCTTTTTCTTTTCTCCCCAACCCCCTTTTCTTACCCCCCCCCCCCCCCCCCTTTTCTTCCCCCACTGTTTTCGGGGGAGGCTGCAGTGCAACATGCTGCAAATGTGTTCTTTGTCACTTATTTCCCTGTGTTTCTTCTCCTCTTCCGTTAATGATTGCAAGCTGTCCTAGGAGATTAGTGGAGACCCTGGTAAAAGGGTTAAACCCTTGCTTAAACCCTTGTTAGAAGAATACCTCCAAGTGTCATAGCCCAGAATTTCTGCCTAAATCAGCCTTTCTGCCATTCACACTGAAGGATGCTGCTGGAAATGGGACCACAACCTGGACACCATGATGCATCCTGGATTATGGATTTTGTGGCTCAAGTTTTAAGCAAACCTGTCAAGGTGGGGAGCATGTCAACAGCTCTCTGAACCTCAGAGCAGTAGGTGGGGGCCAGCTTATTGAACAGGAACAGCCTGCATGGACAGTGCATTTGCTCTGGTGGAAATTTGTGGTCAGAATTGAGCACGTTGGGCCAATTTCACCCGGATAGCCTTCTGCCTAGGAGTACCAAAAGGTGTTCCTAGCTCACAGCTATTTTCTTGCCTTTTGCAGTCACCCCCTTCAGTTCAAGTCAACAAATGTCTGTGTCAAAGCACCGATATCTATAAATTGGAACCAATGGGAAGGCATATGCTGAGTTTTCTCAACGGGGCAGGTTATCTGTTGTGTCAAAGTCATGTTCATCAGCTCTGTAATTGTGAGAGAGCAGCTGTATATTTTGGCATAATTGGATTGGGAAGTGTCACACATTCCTGAAAAACTAGACCTGATGCGGTTAAAATTCCCTCATTTTGTGGGATTGTTGCAGAGCAACTTTTTTTTTCATTGTATGTATGATGTTTTTATCTGTGTGACGAAGTAAAATTAGACTCTAGAAGGGCAATGCGGTCAACCAAAGTGCTGTCTCTTCTTCAAGAGCCTGCTGGGGGTGTTCCTTACTGTTGTTCTCTGATTTGACTTTGATGTGCCAATTTTCAGTTGATGAATAATTGTCTGTGCTGATAACTTGGAGAGTCAAGTGCAGCATGGCAGTCCTCTGTGAATGGCATATTTGGTTCCTGCAGCACAGGATATCTGATTTATGACTTTCATTTCAGTCAGTAAACTTGTCAATTAGCTGCATTTGAAAAGTGATTTTTGATTAGTGCAATCAGTAAACACAAAATCTCCTCTTTGATTGCCACACTGATTAGATAAATTGTTACTTGAGGAGCTGCTGGAGAAGGCGGTTTATTTGGCCTTATAGCTCTAGGAAACGCCTAAGTTTTGAAGACTGAAGAAAATATTAATTGTCATTTCCAATTTTGTGCTTTTTTGAAGTGCAATTCACCGCTTCCAGCCTTCTTCCCTCAAAGATTGTTCTGTCAGAGCAATTCAAACGAATAGTAATAAGGTGGCTTTAAAGAAATCATCATAAAGACATTTAATCTCTTTCTTAAACCGTTCCCTTGAGCTGCAAAAACATGTGGTTGCAGGAGAAGAGACGGATCCTTTCTTTTTTCAGGTGGAAATGAAGCGATTAGATAGGATGCGAGTTTGTAACTAACCCTTAAACAGGGGGAAACACTGTACCAGGGGCAAGACCAGCAGCATCTCACTGGGTTTCTCACCAGAGCACCATTTGACCCTGGCAGTGGAATGGAGAAATGTGTCAATAAACTTCAATTAAAAATGTGAAGTTCTGACCAGGGGGAGAGGGTCAGGGAGGGGGAAGATTGTATTTAGTCTGTATAATTGTTGGGGTACTCGTGTGTCTCACCTAGTTCAGCCTGTACAGAGGAGAAGGGTGCGGGAGGCATCACCATTATTCCCCGTGGAATATAGGGGGGTTTATTTCTGGAAGTTTGTGTTCTCCCAGCAAGCAAAAGGAGAACTGAGAGAGGCTTGGGAGACCTGTCTATGGTGACAGAGCCAAACCCTAGCCCTCACTGTGGCAGCTGACTGCAGGTGAGGAACCACAGGTGTTGGTAGCTACAGACGGAGCCGTCTCGTGTCTCTGAGAATGTTATTAGCAGAGTACAGTTCTGCTATGGGGTGCTAGTGTCTGCAAAGCTTTGAAATTATTGGAAATGAAAAGTTGTTTTAGGATATTTTTTGGGTTGAAATTAGTTACGCACTGAGGCTTTACCAAATAATTTTTTTTTCATCTTTGTACTTTTTTTTTTTTTTTAATTTAAGCTTCAGTTCAATGTCATTTAATCGCTTGTTTTCCCCAAAGTAGCTGAAAACCAACGTCGTGGCCCTGAGTTTTCTTGTGTTGCGCTGGTCTCGTGCTCGAAAGCAAGCACCATCATCACTAAAGCAGGGTGTTAGGCCAGCCTGCTTGTACTCATCCGGCTGCGGATCACAGGGGTAAAAGTGCTGCTTACCCATCTTTAGGTGGTGTGATACTTTCGACTGCCTTGGCTCTGGTGTGTATGTTACATCTGCGTGTAGATGTTGGTTGTGTAATGGTTAATAAATAAATAAAGCGCAGCGGGTACCCCTCGGCGACTCAGGCTGTTGCTGGGCTGGATGGGCTAGTGAGTTCTGCCCGGGGATGGCCCAGGCAGGATCAGCAGAGCTGCTGGGCATGGAAATTTATTCCCCCCCCCTCCATGAAACGGTGTTATCTCTGATGGGGGCTGTTTAACAGGGGGGTTGCTGTCCCGTTGCGGTGCGGCCATTAGCCAGCTTCTGGAACCAGCTGTTGAAATTAGGTCACACTTAAACGCCATTGAAAATAATCAAAGGTGTCACTGAAACTGAAGCTTTTGATTGATACACAATTTGAGTGTTGTGGACTGACTGGGGAGCTATTGATTAGCTGTTTCTTTTATCCTGTTTACTGACCAGTTTATTTAGAAGAACAACAACCGTTTAATTGCGTGTCCTGTTAAAGCAATGTTGTTACTGCTACGTCTTTGTAAAGAGTTAGTTTGGGTAGAAGAAACAATTGAAAACTGGGTGGTCTTTTTCACTGCAGTTTCTTATAACTGAAGTTGATAGGTCTCTTGGCCAAGTTTTTACCCAAAAAGATTTAATTCAGTCTGATTACGTTATCTGGCAGATCGTTAATAGGTTTTTATTATTATATTATCAGTGTCTAGGTTAACTTCAAAAAAAAAAAAATTGCCACCTTTAAATATTTAATTCCCTCATTATAGCTATATGTATAGTTATATATTTAAACATGAACAAAGTGGAACTGTTTACTTTATTATGTGCTCTGGTCATTCTTTTAGTTTGCTTTATACAATAACAGCCTAATGAGAGGGAAAATTGCACATACTTTAAATATTTGTTTCTCACAAATGTGGTGTGTTCTGGTGTTCTGATGATGACAACAGTGTGCGTGTGTGTATATGTAACTATATTTTTTCATATAGTGTAGTGATGAATGTATTTGTAAGAAATGTAAACCTTAAATTAAGCCTTCTGTCGTTATGGTAAGAGACATGGTTTTGCATTTTTAAACATTCCAGAGAGCATACCTGTCAAGTGTCCAAGCACAAACCAATGCTAGTTCTAGCAATTAAAATTCATTCTTCTTATAGCTTGAAGTTTATTTGACATATTAAAAAAAGAAAGTTGCCTTTTTATTAATTAGTAATGAACTTGCTACTGACATAAGGGCTCCATCAAAATCAGCAATAGCGATCAGCAACTTGGTGAAAAGTGTTTTGTAGTTTATCCAGTCTGAGCTTTTCTATTTGACTTAAAACAAGTCCTCGGGCACATATAAGTGTAAGTGAGCACAGTTCTTTAAGTATACTTGCTCTTTTTTGTTTTAACGTTTTGTTTTACCCTCTAGATCTTAGACCCCAGGAGTCTTGGCGAGGTCCTACACCCTTGTTTCAACAGACCCCACAGAGGTAAGGCAAGAGGGACTGAAGTTTTGTAAAATGTGCCTGGGGGGGAGGCACTTGGTTCTGCCAGGCTTCACAACTTTTTTTTCCTCTTTGTTTTGAACTTTGTTGTTTAAATTTGTTTAAATCATACTGTATAGCAGGGTTTTGTGTTGGTTTTTTTTTTTAAGTTAATTAATGTCCATGATTTATTTATATTTTCTGAGTGCACTATGTAGTGTTCATCCTTTAAAAGTCTTCAGTACTTTGTATTAAAAAAAGAAGGCAAAAACACTTTCCATTAAAACTCAGACTTCAAAATTAACTTTACTGTTGGTGCTTTGGTACCATTCTTGGTTCTTTGGCCTTTATCTTATTGAAGCTTTTGAGATACTATGAAATTGAACACAGAGAGCTTAAAACTGCATTAGATTTTGGACAGGCTAAACAAATTTCTTTTTAGGAGGGCTGTGGAGCTTAATGAGGCATAACTAATGGTGTTCTACTTTTATCATTTCTGTGCCGCAACCGCAGCATTAGTACAGACTAGCCATTGATTCTTGCTACAAACCTCTTGAAGTCCTAATCAGCTTCTTTGGTACAAGTTTTTCAGGCCTGACAAGCCTATTGTAGGGCAGTGTCACTGTAGGTCAGTAGTTATTAGTTGCCACTGAAAACAGTTTCTTTAACTACTTAAGACTGAACTGAATTAAATGCAGAAGGGACTCAGGGAAGGATTATGGAATCTGCAGTCCAATAAGTGCCATCGAATAGAAAGAATGTGACATGGTTTGATAATAAGGGATGTTTTACATGTGTTTCTTCATTGATAGGTTGTATGTCCTTAAGTTGGATGGACTTTATAAACTCCAGCATACATGTGAAAGCTATGAATAATAATATTTATTTATATTTATGGAGGAATGAGACCGTATGTGAGATCATTGAAGTTTCTTCTCTGAGACACAGCTTTTTTTTTTTTTTTTTTGGTTTTATTTGGGAATGTTAGCCATTGAAAATATCAGCTTTGGGAGAATTTATTGAGCTCTCTGCAATCACGCTTTCCATGGCAACCATTTTGATCCCTATTGAAATTAGAACGGTTCCCTTGTCCTGTGCCACATCAATGTGGAATATGCCATTATAAATGAATCTTGCATTACAAACTTTAATATTGCTTTGTCCGTAGGAGTTGCTATTGCACACCTTAATTAAATCCAATTTATATAGTATCATTTTGTGAAATAACTGCTACAGGCCTGTAACTCATCATTACTTTTTCCAGTACTAACCTTCTAGCATTTTACCAGGCTGCTTCTTACTGCAAAGTGGCAGTTTCTTAATTCACATACAAACAACTTATTTCAGCCAGAAATTCTGTTTGTTTCTCACTTGAAATACACGTTTTTATTACAGTTGTAATAATCGACTGTCTCTCTAATCAGAGTCCTGTGATAAGGTTGCTGTGCTTCGTTTGTGCTAATATTTTTAGAAACAGTGAGCACACACTGTCCAGGTGCAGGTAGACACTGCTCATGATCCGACTGCGACCCTGGTCCATGCGCTTTCAGTGTTGGGGTATCGACCTCATTATTCACTTCCCAAACTTGAGGAAACTGGTGTCCCCTAAGGTGACCTTTAAATGGAAAGATGTGTCATCTTCACTTAGAAAATAAGTTTCAGAGAAGCTTGGAGAATGCTGTTCCAGCTTCCGAGTGTATTTACAATGCTTTCTCTCCCTGATGGTGCTTTGTTATACCTCTGATGCTTTATGAAAATCACTAACTTGCCACTTTCGTTGCTGAGGATTAAGTAATTTTGCGACGTTCTTGGAAGGTGTCTGATGTGGGGAAGCAAATTGAACAGATGCTTAGGGCTGATGTTGAGTCAGTTGCCACGCAGAGGTAAGCATGGAGACTCGAGCAAAAGTTTAAAAAAAACATAAAGATAGTTAGGCTTGGTGCAGGAAAAAATGGCTGAACCTGTTGAACTGAAACCCCCTCGAGAGGTTTTCGGTTTCCCAGCTGATTCACAGGGAGCTGTCAATTTGCTTTACTGCTGGCCCCAAGGCTGTCCCCGGTTGCTGCTGCTGCTTCAGGTCCTCCACGAGCAACGAGGTGCCACCAGGGAGAAGGACAAGGAATTTCTGTTCTCCATCACCTCTGCTCCTGAGAAAGTAATTGAGGGGAAGGCCAGCCCCTGCTCCAGCCTTTTCAGATGAAGTGGGTTGGCAGGAGGCTACAATAACCTTGATTTGTGACATCGAGCAAGGAGCCCTGTCCCTGCCAGGAAAGCTTTTGAGCCGTTCAGGGACAGAGCGTTGCAGCAGGGGCTAAACTCTACCTCTTGTTTCCCAGGCCTGGGTGAAAGAAAACCCAACAGTGTAAAGCAGCTTCTTCATTATCCAGGTGGTCTTGGCTCCTGCATAAGATTTCGTTCTTTTAAGCGCAGCGATGCGATTTGGTGTGCAGCAAGTAAAATCAGTGGGTTGCCGTTGAACAGGTCAACCTTCAGCAGGTCCTGTCCAGACCCTGGTCTGACTGGGGCTGCATTACTGGACATTGCAGATTATTTCATGCTCTGATACGTTTCAGAGATCATATATGTTTTTGCTACATGGTTTCCTGGCTGATGGAAAAATTTGTAATCCGGCTAAGCAAAATCCTTTTGCTGAACTTGCTCGTAGAAGAGGCTGAGTTTGGAACATAGAAATGTTTTACTGTGTGAAGTTTCCTGAAGTTGCATTTTTAGCTATCCTGGAAGTATATATT
This sequence comes from Gallinago jamesoni, assembly GCA_025769975.1. Taxonomy (NCBI): domain Eukaryota; kingdom Metazoa; phylum Chordata; class Aves; order Charadriiformes; family Scolopacidae; genus Gallinago; species Gallinago jamesoni. Next base: position 5,902,859 of record JAOQGH010000023.1, on the reverse strand, counting down.
TTAGTTTAAGACATAGCTCTGGACAGTGCATTTGAGTCACTCTGCCAGTGTGAACTCCTGTGATGTTCCAAGTGGCACAATTCTTTTTGTTAGCCAAAAGGCACAGCTTTGCTGTGTACAAATCTCCACCCTCAGGTAATTTTAATCACCAATTAGTACATCCACAAGACAAACAGGAAGTCAAGTGCTGCGAGGACTATAATTTCCTGATTTCTGTTCATGAGATGAAGGTCTTAAAAATTATGGTTTTAACAATAGTATGTAATTCTGTGAATTAAGAATATCATAAAGATGTAAGCTGCGTTTCTGGCTTTAAGACCAGCAAATACATTGCAGCTTTTTTTTTTTTTCTTCTTCTCCTACTAGATTTATCCTCTAGAATGTGTAGTGGTTCTAACTGAAAATCGCCGATTTCACTCTTTCAGGTGGCCTCAAAGCAAAAATGCCCAAACATGATAGTGATGTTAGTGCTTAATGTGTTTCATTTGTGAAATATCCCAGCTTTTCTCTAAGCAGGACTTCATTAAAATAAAAAGGTTAAACTGTGCCCAGTACGTATTAATGTCAAATGAAATTTGTGTCCAACTTTCCCGGTCCAGGCATGTAGCAAGTGTTGGCCTGTGGTCATCAGTCATTTATCACAAGCATGTTAGTTAGCAAAGTTGTAGAGACAGGATGACTGTTAAGGAAAGTCCTAGAGCTGGGGCTATATAGGTAATTCCATGTAGTTTTCCTTGAGGCTGAGCAGCGTATTCTTCCTGGAAAGTCTGTGATGTTTTCTAAGAATAATGAGGGGGGTGGGGAAGTTAGTACTCAAAATATTTAATCAAAAGGAATATCATACTTAGAATGCTGAATTTGAGTGTTTAGTCCCCGAAGGTATAATGTACTATTCACTTCAAATACAGTATTGCTCCTAATGAATGATTCGGATGACATTGTGCGTTTCTACACATACCTTTGAAGATGATAAAAATAAACCCACACAGTTCAGTATTACCACTTAGCTCTTGGATATGTTCACTTTAAGCACATGTATTTACCAATTGCATATTTATCAGGTAAGACTCACACGTTTATAAACAGCAATCAAGCTATTTTATTACTAGAGATGCTAGGAGTTACGTCTGCCTTTCTAAAATTCAGGCAGGTCTTAATCTGGCCAGGTGAAGCAGCTGTCTTGCGGTCTTTACTGTGAAACCAAAAGCGTGTTTAAAAGTCCTTCCTCTCCCAGCATCACTTCCTCAGTTGCTCAAAGCTCAGTTTGCCCAGCATTGTGTAGAGCAGGCTGTGAATCCTCCCTTGGTCTAGAAAGTCATACCTCCTCCCTGAACCGCACCTGCGTTGGAAAGAATATATCAGCCCTTGGGTAGGGTTACTCCTCCGAGGCTGAAGTCCTGCCAGTTTAAGCCAGCAAATGCAGGCAGAAGCTCTTTGAAGGTGTCCAAAGTACCTTCCAGTAGGTAAATAGGAAATGCAGTGCTCGTGCTCTCTGCCATTCCCTGCTCTCAGCAGGCTGGCCGCACGCTGTTCCACTGGTTCTCCCTTAAACAGGGATCAGAAAAGATTAACCGCCTCGACTATCCAATCTTTTTCCTCTAGAACAACAACATATTGTACTGCAAAACGTAACAGCTATGAATTCTGTAAGGATTTGTACCCTTACCCGTGCGCGGCTTTAAAGACTGTATCATGTCTGTATCATTTTTCTAAATATTTTTAATCAAACAATGATTGGATGTATTACACCTGTTGCTTTATAATTGTAACGTTAGAATAGGTACTTAAAGGCAATTAAAACATTTCTTGCTGTTAGTAATCTAGGATGGCAAACTACATTATAATGGATGTTGAATTTGCGTTCCCATATAAACTGTACACCAAATGTCAGTCAGTCCATGCCAATTAGTGCTTATGTTGCTAGGTCACCGTGGTCAATTGAAAACGGCATCAATAGAACTTGAAAAGGTTTCTTCCCGATCAGACCTTCTGACATATTGAGCAGAATAATGGATGGGAAAAAGCAGCCAAGGCCCCTACCCTAGATTCAGAATACTCACAGTAAGAATTCATTTGCAACCTGCAATTAACTAGAAAGAATGGACTCACAGAAAGAGTCTGGACATTTAGAAAAGAAAGCCTCATTCTCCTGTATTGCACATGTTTACTCTTTGGATGGTGTGTTACATTTAGCTAACTTGGTGATATCTGGGTTTTAATCTACATTCAAGATCAGGGCGGGTGAATTGGCAAATTTGCCCCTAAAATAAAAGATGGGCAGAATCCTTCCAAGGAATTGGGAAAATCTCCAGTTTGTAAAATTGAATTTGCTGCTTGTGATAGTACCTAGCTCTAGCTTTCGAGCTGTGGTGAAGCAGTGAGCAAATGTGGCCTTTTGGTAGGAGAATCTTGGAAGATTATTTTTTCTAACAATTTGGTCACCTGCAATGGATGTGACAGCGTTTAACTCGGAGGCAAATTGAACCCTTTATCATACAAGACTATAGAAATTTGGATTTTTGTGGTGTGGAGCTCTCTCTAGGAGCTACAGTTCACACTGCAGTGTGTTTGTTCTTTATGCAGAACCGCTGGGGCTGCTCCTCTTCTTGCCTGGAACCGCATGCTGCAATCCCAAAATCAGTTCCAGCCAAATCAGTACCAGGGGCTGGGTGGACCCATGAGTTACCCGCAGAGACCCGACGATCGGATGGACAGGGGAAGACAGGTATGAGCACGTTGCCCTGTTCTGCGTGCCTTGCTCTCCTTTGGAGTAAGGCTTCCTTCGTGTGTGGCTGCGGAGGGTGAATGGAGCACAGGTGGGTGTTCCCGAGCTGGTTTTAGCCCAGTAGCTGTCTCACCAGTGAAAGCACTTGGCAGGTAAGCTTCCCAGCCTTGTCCAGCCCCTCCACGTGTACCCCTGGCAAACAGCCCCTGCCGTGACTCTGCCACCACTGCTTTTCATTAAAAGTAGATCAAACATGCCACCGAGTCACGCGCTTCTTGCAGCCTGAGGAGACGTGATCTGAAGGCAAGTATTTCAACCAGTCTTCCTCTTCTGTAAGGAAATCTATCACCTGCACGTTTTGAGGATAAGAAGGGTTTCTCCCCAGTATGTTCTAAATGTAGATTCCTACAGCTTCATTAATTTTTCCTCTCAAATGGTTATTGGCTTTCTCTTAGCTGAAAAAACTACTTAAATGCAAATGTTAGGCTCCACTAGCCAGAGAAATAAACATGTCTGTGAAAGTACATGTGAAAATTGCTTTGTGTGGTTAAATGAGAACAAGGGAACGTGATAGGAAAACCTCATACAAGATTATAGGTGAATTTGTCATCAGTTTATGAAAATGCCACAGAATGAAAATACTTCTTGAAAGCACCAGGTGAATTTGCTTACATGATTTTTTTTGTGCTTATGTGTTCCCAGTAAAAATATAATCTGCATACACTCTTGTGCTAGAAGGTTGAGTATTTGTAGTGCTGTGTTCTAGTTCGAAATAAATTAAACTTTTAAGTTCTGTTGCTGTTTTGGTAAGTCAGAACTATTACCTAGCTGTGGGAAGGTTACTGACCAGTGGTAGGGAAAGAGGAGGAAGAGCACTCAGCACTATTTCCCAATCTTTTATATGGAAACTTAAGGCACAAACTGTTTGAAATTTGCCCTTTGATGGGATCTGGTTCTGCTACCTCTCAAAAACATGCTCAAGACAAAGTCACTTCTTAGTTTGTTTTTTTTTCTTCTTCCCAGTCTACCCGTCTTCCCAGGGCACAAACATTTGTGTCACACGGTACGGCACAAACACTGTGAGATTTGGGGTTTGATTTCTGGGGCTGTTTCTCCATGCTATTGGCATTTTCCTAGAGCCATTTTCATGTTGGTATGAATTCTGCCCCACGGTATGTGTACTGGGTCCTATCCTGGTCTCCCTTGCTTTGCAGCAGGGACTGCAAGTACGATCCATTCAATGGGAATGTCGTACAGCATACGTGAAAGTTGACTTACAGCATTTTTACCACTTCTGATTCTTTTTGGGCTTTGTTTTTCGTTTCTGTGCTTGTTGAGAGACTCACGTAGCCTTATCTATCGCAGCCACTTTTGCACCATGACGTTGTCACGGTGCAGGGGTTTTGAGGCAGTCACAACAATAAAAACCACGCGCTCTCCAAGTTTGGTTTTTTTTTTTTTTTAAGAGAAGAGCCTTTGGTCTTTGCTGGGGAAGCTTTTTGCAGAATGCTGTGTGCTTCTCTGTCCGGTTCAGCTTGTCAGCACCAAAGCCCAGCAGAAACAGCCTGTGAGCTGCTAATAACGTTCTCAGCATTGTCTGCCGACCGCAGGATTACATGGTGCTGCTGAAAAGATCTATTGCCAGCAAGGAGTCTGCCCCAGCGCTCCCAACTCTTAAACTCTTGTTCAGCTGAACCCTTGTTAGCAGCGGTGAGATTCCCTTCTCCCCCCACCCTCCCCTCTGTGACTCCTACCCTGAAGCGTTTTTAGTGCAGAGGAGGCTTTTAAGACTGGAGTAAGAATTGCCTTTTAGCTCGTTCAGTTGTCATATTGGTGTTGCAGCAAGAAACAGGGGGAAAAAGAGAAGCAAGTTATGTCGCCCTGCACTCTTGCTGCAGGTATAGTGGGGAGGCATTGCCAGTACAAATCCTTCCAGGACTGGTTTTTGGCTGTAAGCAAAACTAGACAGCATGGTTATGATCACATAACATTTGATGGGGAAATAGTGGGGCTTGAATCCCTGGCTGTGCTGCCCGACTAGTCCCCAGTGTCTTTTTTTTTTAAGTATATTTCAAATTTGGATGAGGTGTATCGATAGGATCAGTTTCCAAAAAACTTTCATTTTGCATTACACAGGTTTACCCAAAACACTGGAGACGAAGGAATAAATGTGTAATTGCACTAATCCATAATAAAATCCTCCACTGATTTTTTCAATGTTGATGCTAGTGGAGCCTGGCTGGTATTTAATTAGGGCTGGAAAACAGATGTTTTGAACAAAGTCTGTCTGCTAGGCCATATTCTGCTCTGTGTTACACAGGATAAAGGGTAGGTGGGTATATTTGTGGGAATCGGTGCTTAAACTAGTTTATCCCCAACCTTAAATCTTCATGCACAACAGCTGCAGCCGGAATCACGACGGTGAACAGGAATTGCCTTCCAGAACTGGTTGCTGAGTGGGCTCAGGGGGAGCACCCCCTCTTACTTAGTTCCCGTTTGGAAAGCTGGGAACTGTGGGGTCTCAGAGCATCGTGGGCACCTTCAGCCCGGCGGTGACATAAAGCCTCCACCCTCGCAGCTCTCTGGCTGTTTTGCCACCTGAACGATTAAATAGGAGGCATAGTGCTGTTTGGGAATATTGCAGCCGTGCCCAAAATGTAATTCACCTGTCACTAGCACAGGACACGGCTGCCAGATCATGAAATGAAGTTAAACCTGGGTAGCGACGATGGTTTTATTTGTATCCACGTACATCATGGTTGTTAAGGACAAATCTTTTAGCTCCAGTAAATTTGCTTCCTTAAAAAAAATTTCCTTTGCGGTTATGTTGCTTTCAAACTGGTTTTTACCTCCTTTTAAATTTTTCTTTCCTTTTGTTTTTCTTTTTTTTTTTTTTCTTTTTCTTTGTGTTATTTTTTTTTTTAAATGAACTTTCAGCTGTCATTATTTCCTCGGGGCTGGAGTAAAATTAGAAGCTACCTTAAAGGGTTTAGGGTGCAAACCCAATAATTGAACCTAGCGTTGCTGCCTGTAAATTTCAAAGCTTTAAAGCCTTGAAAAGGGATTCAAGTGGAAGTGGTGACACGTAGCAGCATAAATAATTATCTTTGGTCCTTTCACCTCTGAATTCTTTTTTTTACAGCGTACAGAACATGGTCTGAAGAGGTTAATAAACGCGCTGCTGCAAAGTGCTTACAAAATTAATGCCACTGCCATGGATATGGGCTGCTTCTGTGGTAGTGGGTGTTTGTTAGTGTCTTCCAGAAACCTAAAGAATAAACTTGATGCCCTTGTGCAGGTGTTTGACACTTTTATTTTAGCCTATAGTAACGCCCAACCGACCGTCCGGATCAACGGCTTGTGCAACTGTGACGAGACCTCCAAATTGTAGTTCTTTTGCAGGGCTGGCTGCTGTTTGGGTGATTCCTCTGGAACTGCAAGGATTTTTCAAGGCATATAGTCAACCTTAGTTTCCTTTTTTTTTAAGGAAATCAAACAATCAAGCCATCAAACCCGAAAACAAACGTAAAACCTTCCTGGGTAGTGGAAAAACAGTGTATTCTGCGTGGCTCTTTCAGACCCGCTTTAAAAAAAGAGGGTGCAACAAAGGGGTTTGGGTTCAGAAAGAGGTTTTGGCTGGAGCCAGCCTCCCAGGGCAGGTTTGCTGGCCATCTCTTCGGTTTCAGCCGTTATCTGTGAGCCCCTGAAGGACAGGGTGAAGACGGATTTCTTTTTTAAAGTAATGAAAGGAAGCCCCTCTTACCCTACCCACCACAAAAAAACCAACCCACAAGTAAGAAACAAACAAAGCCCTATAGCTGTCGTTAGTGCATCACATTTAATTAACTTTCTGGTCTCTGCGATTATATCCCATTTTGAAATCATTTTAATTGTTTCAAGGGGACTCTGAAATTTTCCAACAGATTACTCACTGGGTAGTTGACACAGATCTAAATTTAAATATAAAAATATATCTAATTTGCAAGGTGATTTCCGAGGTAGGATTTAGGCATCTTTCAGCTCATTAAAATGAATGAGTGCTGAAAAATGCTGCTTCTGTAACAAATACAATTTTTTTTTTTCCTTAAAAAAAATCTGTAAAAATGTCTGCCTTTAGCATAAGATTGCTAGAAAACTGGTAGTTGAGGGGAAATTATTTTTTTTCCTCCAAAAAACGAACCTGACTAATCCTGCTGACAGCGTACAGGCATCACACACCTCAAACTGATGCTTTATTTAATCCACAAAAATGACATTTACATCATCACTCCCGGTGAAATGTCAGCACACGTGCTGAAAAGCCCAGGTTTCTGTAGGAATTAGAATGTGTGTGTGTGTGTGGCTTTAACGTTTCGTACGATTTTTGCTTCCAGCGTCGCTGAAAGCGGGGAATACCGGGGAGATGTAAAAGCTGGGAATTAAGTCATCCTCAGTGCTGTCTTGGGGCAAAACTCTCTCTGATTTGGAAGCCTTGCTCCCCCCCCCCCCCCCCGTGGCACAGCTGGTGGGAGTTGAAGCTTGTGTTTGCAGGAGAGGGTCCGTAAACGCCGCGGAGAGGCGTTGGGCTCTGCCTGCCCTACCTTTCTGTGCCGAGCCGGCATTGTTTCCTTCTCCTGGGGCGCCTGAAGCTGGGCTAACTTGTTTACTGGCACGTTAATCCAAAAAATAAACGCTTGCTTTTCTTTGTTTTTAGGCGTACGGCCCCGGGAGGCCCTACCCGCTACCACCTCCCTCAGGAAGATACAGCTGGAATTAGCTCTTGACCTTTTTTTTTTTTATTATTATTATTATTTTGGTGGGATTTTTTAAAGTATAGAAAAATGTCCTTTTTTTTTTTTTTGGCCTTTGTTCTTATATTATTTAGGGGAAGATAAGATGGAATCCTTAAGAAACATCCCTGTAGTTTTTAAATGATGATACTTGTCTTAAATGTGCACCTTTCTTACCAAACGGATTATTTTTTATTATTATTATTTGTATTTTTTTTTTTTGTGGGGAGCTATGTCGCTTGGAAATAGCGTATTGCAAAATTTGAATAAACTAGACTCTCCAGTTCGCCTGGGAGGCATTTGATGAGGAGGTAGGAGTGCTGGTTTTTGTCTTTTTATTGCGTGGACAAGCTGTGCTTAGCTGTGCCTGTCAATCTGAACTCCAAACATCCTTTACTCCATACATAAGAGCCTGAAAACAGCCACGGAGTTTGAAAGAACCCACAGAAATTGGATTTTATGAACTCTTGGGGAAGACACAGCAGGCAGCCGGCGGGGCACGGGGTTTAAAGACACATCTCTTGGTATTCCTTGTTGCATCCTTGATGCTTCCTTGAATTTCTCACAGAGAGATCTCACGGAGATACTTTTGGACTTCAAAGTAAAACATTTCAACTTTTACAACCTGTGCCTGCTTTTGACTTGTTATCGTGACATAAACAAGCACGGAAGGTACATTTGTCTGGTTTGATATATAATTTAAAATAGCTGCAAAAAGTACAGAGTTTCCATTCGTTTTTAGCACTCTTTCTAGGGATTTTTTCCGTGTGAGTGTACCAAATCAGTAAATATTTTTATTTGCTTTATAAAGTGGCTTTGGACATTCTGAGCAGTATCGAGTGGTTTATTTCCAACCCCCTCCCAGAAGGTGTTTGTATCTTTATTCATTCCTTGGAAAATAATTCCACGCAGCCTCAACCGTAGCGTTTAAAAATCTTCGTTTAATTAAAAAAAAACAAACTAAAAATGACAAGAGCATCAGTTAAACGATGGGTGCCAATGCTAACACACCTTTCTCTTAAACACAGCAGTGAACTTTGAAGCTCTGCTGTCCCCCCGACACAAGGAGTAGTTTTTCAGCCTGGAAGAGTCTGGAAGCTGGCTGGTGGGTGGTCCTGAGTGGACCCTGCCCTTGTCCCCGGGAGCTGCAGTGCCCACCTGGACCCTGGGATGGGTGCTGGGAGCAGTGCCATGGGCTGGGGGCTTGGGTTCCTTCTGTGCCATCCAGCGGGGAATGGGATGCAGGACCTGCCCGTGGAGCATCACCCCTCCGCTGGCTGCATCCCAGCACCCTCCAGCCCCCGGAGCCGCTGGGATACACGAGGATGGACCCCCCCCGGGACAGGCCCCCCGTCCTAGAGCTGCTCTGCTTTTGTCTGTCTCTCCCCGTTTGCCAAGCCGCAGATGAGCGTGGCGCTTTCCAGGGTTGGAGGGGAGGGACGGGGGTGGCGGGGTGGGGGGGGGAAGGAGGGGGGGCTCACTCGCTCCACTCAGCCCCTTCTTTCCCAAGGGTTCTCCGAGCCGCATCCCCCGTGGGAGCCTGGCCGTGGAAGCGGGGAGCGCCGTGGGGATCCCCCGAGGGAGCGGTCCCCGTGCGGCGGCAACCCGGGGCGGGGGAGGGGGCTGGGAAGGGGGGGGGAGATCTTTCCCTTCGGAAGGGGGCCCGGGAACCGGTCCCTGGGCTGGCAGCGACCGAAATCCGTTTTTTTTTCCACCCCAGAATTGCTCCTTCACGGGGCCGGGAGTCGCCGAAGCTGAGGAGCCCCTGGAAGGGCTGGGGTTCAGCGGACACCCCTCTCTCCCCGCCCCCCCCCCCCCGAGGATGGAGAAGCCGTCGGGGCGCGGAGCTCAGGCCGCGCAGCGGCGGGGGGGGGGGGGGGGGGGGGCGGAAAAACCGGGGGGGGGGGTTAGGGTTGTCGAGGGGCGGTCAAACCGCATCCGTACATACACCGAGAACGAAGCAGCCAACTCTTGAGAACAGCATTTCATTTTATTGTAAAAAAAAAAAAAGGGGGGGGGGAAGAAAAAATAAGAAGAAAAAAAATAAGAAAAAAATAAGAAGAAAAAAAAAAAAAGAAAAAGAAGAAAAAAGAAGAAAAAAAAAAAGGAAAAAAAAAAAGGGAGAAGAAATGAAAATTGCTGGAAACACCCCAGATGCGGTTCCCGGTGTGCCGGGTTTCCCCGGGGAGGAGGCGAGGGGACAGACCCCGCCGCCCCGGTCCGTCCCGCCGCTCCCCGCCGTTCCCGCTCCAGCCCGGGCGTTGCGGGGCCCGATCCCCGCTCTCCTCCCGTCGGGAAAGCCGCGTCCGGCCCCGGGAATCGCCGGGGTCTCCGCGCTCCCCGCAGCCCGTCGGAAGCTCGGCCAAGCGCCGGGGTTTGCGGGGGTTGCACCGCGTCCGCGGGGCGTTCGGTTAACTCAGCAATAATTAATAATAACGGTAAAAACGAGTTTCCCCCTTTTATCTGAGCACTGGCGGGGGGGGGGGGGGAGGTCTTCTGCCCAACTCCCCCCCCCCCCCCCCACCTCTGCCAGGTTATTTGGGTTCTTTTCTTCCTCCATCCAAAAAAGCAGCGGCCGCCCGTCGCTCGCCGCCTCCTCCTCCTCCACCTCGAGTAACAACTCAATTTACCCTCAATCAAATAATAATGAGATTGCACTTCAGGGGCACCCTTAGAAAATTAATTCTGCTGAGATAAGTTGCACTTCAGAGGGTTTATTGTTCGCGTTCCGTGGGTCTGGAAGGTGTACGCGGGCCCCCGGCTGCCGTCGGGTCTGGGCTGCCGGTGTCCGGCCGCGGGAGAGCGGGAGAGGAGCCCCGTGTCCCCCCCCGTGTCCCCCTCCCTCGGCCTCCCCTCCTACCCACCCCGCCGCCAGCCGGGAGCCCCGTCGGGGCGGCTCCACCGGGGGGGGCCACGGACGGCCGCGCACGGCGGCGGCCGGGACGCGGAGCCGCACACCCCCCCGTACACACATACCCGCAAGCAGCCCCGCAGAAAACCCGCCGCAGCTCGGCGTCTCCCTGCGCCCTCCCCGCGGCGGCTCTGCCCTCGGGTCCGAGTTTCCAAAACCCCGGAAAGGTGTAAAAAAAACCCCCACATCCCAAACAACAACAACAAAACCCCATCCAAAACCCAAGGAAGCGAGGCCGGAGGGTGGGTAGGGGGCGCGGACGAGGCGGGGCGGCGGCGGGCACCCACGGGCGGCCGTCGGGACTCCCCTCGGGCCAGTGCCGTCGGGGCGGGGCGGGCGGAGGAGGAGGAGAGCCGGGGCGGGAGGGGGGGGGGGGGATTACCACGTCCTGCCGTATAGCAGGTTGGGGCTGACCATTCCGCCGTTGTAATCGACGCCGGCCGAGTCCATGGGGGCCAGGGGGGCCACCTGGCCGTGCAGCGCCGGCGGGCTGGGCGACAGCTCCTCCAGGTCGGCCGCCTGCCCCAGCGAGCCGGGGTGCGGGTGGGCGGCGGGGGGGGCGGCGACGGCGGCGGGGGCGGCGGGGGGCGGCGGGGCTGGCTGGCCGGGGGCCGGGGTGCCGTTGCCCGGCGGCGGGCAGGGTTTGCCGTCCTTCACCAGTACGGGCACGGCGACGCGGCGCGGGGAGTGCTGCTGGCAGAGGCCGCCGCCGCCGTCGGGGTGCAGCTGCTGGGCGGCCGCCTTGTCCTTGGCCTGGCGCTTCATCTTGTAGCGATGGTTCTGGAACCAGATCTTCACCTGGGTGGGGGTGAGGTGGATGAGGCTGGCCAGGTGCTCCCTCTCCGGCGCCGACAGGTATTTCTGCTGCTTGAAGCGCCGCTCCAGCTCGTAGACCTGCGCCTGGGAGAAGAGCACCCTCCTCTTCCTCCGCGGGGCCGCGTGGAGCGGCACGATGGCCTTGGAGCCCTCGGCGATACCGCTCAGGCCGCCCATCCCGGCCACGTTCATCCCCGCCGACGGGCCCATGAACCTGGAGACTGAGCGGGAAAGGGGCGGCTCAGCGGACGCGCCGTCGGGGGCAACGACTCCCTCCGCCCGCCCGCTCTCCCTCCGCCCCGCACCCGCCGCCCCGCGCCCGCACTTACTGCTGGAGTAGCGGGGGTCGCCGCCGGCCCCGTACCAGCCGCCGCCCGCCGCCGCGCCGCTCCGCATCCCCTCGGGGTAGGCGGGCAGGTCGCCCACGTTGCCCAGCCCGCCGTTGCAGTAGCCCCCGACGGCGCCGTGCGGGAACTGGGAGACGCCGTGGGGCATGTGGTAGGCGGCCGCCCCGGCGGGGCCCGCCACGACGTGCTGGGGGACGGCGGCGGCGGCGGGCACCGGCGGCTGGCGGTAGGGCCCGAGGGGCGCTCCCAGCCCGCCCGCCCCGTCCATGCCGCCGAACTTCTTGTAGCTCTCCTCCATCGGGCTGAGGATGTCGGTAACCGAGAAGGGCGTCGTGTGCTTGGGGCTCAGCGACATGGCGCGACGGGACGGGACGGGACGGGACGGGAGACCCGACGGGGCCGGGCCGGGCCGGGCGCTGCCGCCGGCACCGGCGAGCCGTGCGCGGGCGAGGCGCGGCGCGGCGGCCACTAGCCCCGGGCGCCGGTAGCTCGCCGTTTCTTTTAGCCCGGCGCCGGGTTTACGCCAGACGCGGGGGGGCGGAGCGAGCGCGGCCGGCGGGGGAGAGCGGCGACAGCGGGCGGCCCCGTCCCCTCCCCGCCTCCCGCCGCCCTCCCCGGCCCCCTCCTCCCGGCCATTGTCCTGCGCCCGCCCGACGGCTCTTAAGCCCGGTCGCCCCGGGGCAGCGGCGGAGCCGTTCCGAGCCCCGCGGCCCTCGCCCGTAAGTACCTGCCCGTGCACCCCCCACCCCCCCCCCCCCCCGTCGGTGCGGTGCGCGGCTCGGGCTGGGGGGGCTATGACGGGGGGAAACGGGGGGGTGGGGGGACGCGGACCGCACCTCCGTGTGTGTCCCCAAAACAAACCGCCCCCGAGGCAGCGCCACATCTGCGGCGCGGACCCCGACCCGACGGCGCGGACCCGACGGCAGGAGCCGGGGAAACCCTTCTCACGGCCCCGTTCCCCGGCGGGAGGGCCGGGAACCACCCCCCCTCCACCCCCCAACCACCCCCCCCGGCCAGGGCAAGGCCGGGGACCGGGCCCGGCTCCTCGGGGGTGGCGGGAGGGGGTTCCCGGGGCCGCCGCTCCACCGAGCCGTTCCCATCGCGGTGCGGGACCCGCGCAGCACCGGCTGCCTTTCCAGGGGAGATGCTTCGTTGGTGGTTTGGGGGTTTTTTGGTTTGTTGTTTCTGTGGATTTTTGTTGGTTTTGGGGTTTTTTTTGTTTGTTTTTGTCGTTGTTGTTGTTTTGGGGATTTTTTTGTTGGTTTGGGTTTTTTTGATTGTGTGGACTTTTTGTTGTTGTTGTTGTTGTTGTTGTTGGCTTGATTGATATTTATTTAGTTGATTATTTTTGTCGTTGTTCGTTGGTTTTGCGACAACGAAATGTTCCCTCGGGGCTGGCCGTGTCCCCGGTTGGGGGCCGGGCCGGACGCGGGACACGCTCCCCCCTCCGCGGGCTGCGGACGCTCCGGCGGCGGGACCCGGCGCCCGTCGGGGACAGCGGCCGGGGCTGCCTCCGCTCCGTCCCCCCCCCCGCTCCCGGTGGGCAGGAAGGAGCTGAGGCGGGGTTGGGGGGGGGCTTCGGGGGCCATTTGCAGGTTGAGAGCACAGGGCACAGCCAGACCCCGCCGTCAAACTTTCTTTCCCCCGGGCCGGGGCGGTGCGGGGCTCGGCGGTGCGGGGTTGTGCGGGGCGGGGGCGAGCTGGGCGTTTGGCCGCTCCGGGAGGGGGCCGTGGAGGGGTGCTGCGGGACCTGCTCGCTCTGCCCCGAGGAGGGAGACGCGACGGGGCGGCCGGACGGTGCGCACCTGCGGGAGCTGCGCGCATCTCTGAGCCGCCACGCTCCCTCCGCCCATCCACCGCTCTGTGCGTGCGCGCCGCGGGGCGGGCAATAAGCAGCACACGCACCGCACCCCCCCCCCGGCCCTGCGTCCGCACAACACCCCCCCCCCCCCTCCAGTGTTAGTCCCCGAGCCGGCCCAGGAGGCACCGGCCGCCTTCCCCATGCCCCGGGACCGGGGCTCCGGAGGTTCATTTCGGGTAGCCAGGGGGTGTCCCGCACCTCAGGACGAGACCCTTTCCTTGGGGGGGG
>JAOQGH010000023.1:5875838-5888698 GCA_025769975.1 Gallinago jamesoni | reverse complement strand
GTCTGCTCTCCTAACCCCATTCTTTTCCCGATCTCTTTGGTGAGAAGAGTGGGGCAAAGCACCTCCAGCACCGGGGGGAGCATCAAAAAAAAAAAACAAAAAAAAAACCAAACCCACCCAAAAGGTAAAAAAATCAGAGAGAGGACAGTTCTGCTCCTTAAAGTTGGTCCTCCCCCCCCCCCCCTTTAAACTCCTGGGGCAGGGAAATGATTAAACACATTCAGCCCCTCTGCCTGCGCGGCTGCTCAGCTGCCCCAAATTCCCACTCCCCATCCATTTTACCTGCCACAATTAATTCAATTACAATTTCCCCACAGTTCAGGCAGAATTCCTGGCACCTGCATTTTTATTTTTTTTTTTTTACCGCAAGCGTTTTCCCCCCCTCCTGCTTCAAAAAAAAAAAAAAAACCCAAACCAAAAAAACCCCAAAACATTTCAAGAACCTTTGCGTTGCTGCACGCTCTTTGTAGCGATGTGGAGGGCCTGGGGCTGGAGGTGACTTTTTATTTTACTTTATTTTACTTTATTTTATTTTACTTTATTTTACTTTATTTTACTTTACTTTATTTTACTTTATTTTATTTTACTTTATTTTATTTTACTTTATTATTTTATTTTATTTTACTTAATTTTATTTAATGTTTTTTCCTAACAAGAGTTTTCTGCCCCTTTTGGAGCTGCTGGAAACTCCGTTCACCCATCCGCCCTTCTGTTGTCAGAGGAGGTGGCATTGCCCCTCAGGGCAATGGGGGACCAGGTTTGACCCCTCAGCAGCAGGTTCTGTGTAGGTGAGACCCCCCCCCCCCCAGGGAGGAGGCTGGATGGAGATGGGCTGGATGGACCAGGTGCCCAAGGAGTGAGATCCAGCAGCGGGAGAGTGACCCCGGAGGGTCGAGCTGGTAGGAAAGTGTCCCCCGTGTCCAGCCACAGCCCAGACCCCTGTTAGAGGAGCTGGCACGAGGAGCAATACAGGGTGTTTCATCAGTGACAGGGGCTGGGACGGGCTCTCCAGGTCCCTTGGGGTGCAGTAAAAAAAATTCTTCCTGTTTGTTTTACACCAAAAAACGCCCCAAAATTTTTCCCACGTCAGTAGCATGATTTTTTTATATTTTTTTAATTGTTTTTGTTTTTTTTTATAAAAAGCATAATAGTGCAATGAAGTCGTTCTTCAGTTCTTAAAGTGGGCATCGTAACTTTCTGGAAATGGAGCTTTTTGGCATGGTCAGTATGAAATACTTGGTCCTGGTTGAAATGAAGTGTCAAGGCGATTTTTTTCCCTTTGCTGTTTCGCTCTAAACCCAGCACACTCCTTTGTTCCAGTTCAACTTCAGTGACTGGATTTTCTGACAGAGAGAAAACGTTTCATTTCCTTAGAATGTGCTAAAGAAAACCCTCCTGGTATTGCAAATGTTTCACCAAAAAAAAAAAATAAAAAAAGATCCTTTATTCTGATTTACAGATTGTATATTTAATCAATATATTTTATATTTTTTTCAATAGATGATATAATTTAATCAATCATTGCCTGGAAGCACCATGCCAAAATGGACCGTGTCCTTCCATAGCCTGCCTGGGAAGATCACGCTGCAGATTTCAAGCAAAATAGTTTCAAAAAAAAGACAGAACAAATGCAATAAGTCTGGCAGCGCCGGAAGAACCTACCGAGAAGTCAAACGATTAGCTTTTAATTTTTTTGAATTGTTTTCCTAGCTTCTCGGTGACATGCCTTCCACGGAAGGTCACCTTTATTTAAAGCTGCGGGGGTGCAGATGTTATTTGAGAGACCAGTTTGTCTCTCTGATAATAATGACATATTTTGGCCGCACGGTGCTCATTTCCGCACATAAGTTGTTCTTGCTATTTGAGACTGTGCCTATTACAGTACAGATATTGACCTTGGCAGGACACAATTGACACATAGATAGAGGCTGATTTTTTTTTTTTTTTTTTTTTTTGGGAGGTGGGGTGGCGTTTTTCAATAACCCAGTATAAATGCTAATTTATTTCTGTGGCAGCTTGCCTAAAAGCAATAGTTTCTTCTAAATAATCAGCGGTAGCCGCTCATTGCCGAGTTACGGTGCCACGATCGCAGCTGATGGCAGTTTTGCCTCGATTCAGCTCTTTACCGATAATTTGCAGAGATTAAAAAGGGCCTGGGAAACGGAGGCTTTAAAGAATTGCTTTCTGAAGATGTTGTTAGATTGAAAAAGGAAGCGGGGGTTTCCAGTGCTCTCTAAAATCATTTCCACGTAAAACCCCAGATTTGGTAGTTTTAAGTGTCACTAAATGGCCTGTTCACGGGGAAAGAAAGGTATTTATGCGGCATAAAGAGATCTCTGCTCCTGCTGCAGATGTTGGGCTCGCTGCCTGCGCCTGGATGAAGTGGGAGGGGGTCTCCCTGTCCAGGAAAAATCAAGAATTCAAAAGTAATTGTGGGCAGGAATTAATGGCCGGGGCGTTTGCCCAGGGAGGGGGTGGTGGGGGGTGTCGGTGGTGCCACTGCAGGAGGTGTTCTCACAGACTGGGAGGTTTTGCTTACACTAACGTCACCCTGGGACTTGTGGGGGGGTGTGTGTGTGTGTGTGTTACTCTCACTGCCCCCCCCCGGGGTTCCCTTCACGCCTCCTCTCTTTACATCAGACAATTACCATTTACGGTATTTTTCCTTACGTTACTTTTTGCACCAAAAAAATCCCAAACCCCACTAAACATATTGAACCCTTCCCTGAAAGTCCTGCTTGCTAGGTGGATTTTTTAATTTTTTTAAATTTTTTTTCCCTTGGGGCTTTTTTTCCCCGAGAAACCTTTCTTGCCCTTCTCCCAGCAGGTGTGTGTGTGGGGGGGCTGCGGTGCCGCACAGACGCTGTGTGTTGGGCTGAAACCCCCTCCTGAGGCCCCCCCCCCCCCCTCCACGTTGTCCATCCCATGGCTTGTGTCACCTGGGAGGCAGAGCTGTGCAGAGCAAGGGCACGTTTAGCTGGTGGCCTGTCCCCCCTGCCCGAAACAGCTTGAGGGCTTGGGGGTGGGTGCTGGCTCTCCCCTCGAGGGACCCCGTGGGGGGTTCATTCCCCCTCCCCTGCCCTCGGTGCCCAGGCCCCCTGGTGCTGTGTTTGGCTCCATCAAACCCCCACAGCGTGCAACCACCTCCTGGAAGCCATCTCTTCCTGGAGCCATTGCCATTCAGAGGGTGGCCGAAAGTACTGGTGGTCCTCTCAGGTTTTCTTCCAAACCTCTGGAAAAGATGCCGAAGAGCACGAGACCCCTCCAGAAACCCCCCCGTGGGCTGGCAGCTGTGGCCTGAGACCCTGTTAGCCGACGAGGATGACGTTGGTTTCATCCAACGATTTCATCCATCACCCTTTGATTCCGCTCCCAGTGAATCCCTGGGTTAGATGTCACCGGCGGTTACCTCCCCTAAGCGTGCGTCCCTCTCCTGGAAAGAATGACAGGATTGTTTCCCCCCAGTGTGTTCCACTGGGATGGACTCCTGTGCCAGCTCCCAATTCTGGCATTTCTTGCCAGCTGTGGAACATGGATGAGCTGGCAGTCACTGCAGCCGGCTCCCGCAGCTCCCACAGACTGGGATCCTAAATAGACTCCCCTCCTGGAGACACACCGATTTCTTGAGGCCCACGGGCAGGCAAGCTGCTCCCCAGGAACCCCCGTGTTGCTCTGTCTCCCTTCCCCTTTGCCTCCAGTGGGGCTTGGGTGGCAGCTCCTGAGGTCATGGAGTTACTAGCCAGTTTCCCTCCTGCCTGCCGAAAGGGATGTTTCCAGCGACAGAGATCCCAGGTAAGTGTATCGTGCCCTCAGATCCAGCTGGAAAAAGTTTCTGGCAGGAGAAAGGGGGTGGTGCGTGGGGATGCCAGCAGAGCCGTCTCCCGTGGGGCTCTCGGGTGCGGGCTCCTCCTGCTCAAGCGAAATATTCAAGAGCTACTTTTAATTATTTTATTTTATTTTTTTTCCTAATTATTGATGCAGTAGAAAATATTCCGATGCTGCGTGGCAGCGGCGTCTCGCCCGGCTTTTCCTTAACTAACACCATCTAAGTATTTATTTGGTACGCCAGCCTTTTTTTTTTTTTTTTCCTGCAAGGTTCACCGAATCCCACGCCATCGGCGGGCTCGTGCCGCTGTTGGCTCCTTTGTGCTGTGCCACGGCCTCCTGGCCAACTTCCCCTTCTCTCTTTGTTGACAGGCTCTTCTTTAATTCCATATTGGTTTTCCTTCCTTTTTAACGAGTAGGGGTGAATAACGAGGCTGCTTTCCCCCCCCTGACCGCGCCGCGTGGGGCTTGGTGACTCCTCCGCGAGGATGCGCCGGGAAAAATCAGGGCTCCTGAGTCGTTTTACTGCCATGGCCCTTTCAAACTTCCACCCGGGGCATCCTGCTTGGAATCCCTACTGGCTTTGGGAGAGGAGCCCTTTCATGTCAGGACGTGCCCGCTTGTCCACGTCTGGTAGCCAGCCCGGGCTGTGCTTAGCCCCGGCCAGAGGGATTATCCACCGTCGCGGTGCTCCGTGGCAGCTCGAGGAGATGCAGGCACGGGATGACAGGGCTCAGTCATACTCCTGTGACACCTTTTAATGTCCCCTCTCCTGTCCTGCTCTGCCATCCAGGAGAGACCTTTCTGCTCATGTGGAGGCTCCCCACATCCCTGTGGCTTCTTCCCTCCGTCGAAGGTGGCTCGGTGTTTCCCCTTGAGCATTTTGCTAGTTTAACACTTTTTTTTTTTTTTTTTTGTCTCCCTGTATCCATCCTCTCCAATGCCCAGATCAGGAGAGATCTTTTGAGCTCTTTGTCAGGTCTGACATCGTTGCTGGTCTGTGAAACTCTGACCCCCAGTTCACACTGGTGTTTGCTGGAGCTGCTGGGCCCTCATCTGCAGGAGGGTTTCCTGGGTCTGCGTGTTGCTTTCCCAAGGGAGGCCAAACTCTCCTGGGGTGCAAGAAAGCCCTCAGACACCGGTTTGTACACGTGTTCAGGAGCTCATGTTGTAAACTGTTTATTTAGAAAACTGTACAAAATATTCTATATTATCAGGGAGGATCAGAGAGCCAAAGGCTGTCCATATCCAACCTGGATAGTAGCTGTAGAAGTGAGATGGTCTTCAGACACAGGGTTGGTTCCACTCAAAACCCAGACAAGCATTTAGCAACATGTGTTTTATTTGGAAAGGGGAAAAAAAAAATACAGAAAAACCTTCATATGCATTTGATGTCATCATCTTCTGATTTCTTTTGTTGGCATCTTTACATCAGCACGTGGTCAAGGCGACTCTTTGGGTTAGATTTAGGTGCCAATGTGAGGAAGTCACAAAGTAGGACAACCTTCCTGAAGGATCCTGGTCCTGGGGGGTTCATCAGCAGTGCAGGTGGGGGTGATGGTGTTAAATGGTGCTCAGCTGGGAAGCTGGGCTTTGAAGGATGTTTATCCCCCCCCTGCCAGGCACCTGGGAAGGGAGGGTTGATCCCACCTGGTCTGATGAAGGGAAGGAACGCAGAGGAGCAGCTCTTTCTGCCCTGGAAGAGGAGGGCAAGGAGGTGAGCCAGAAAAAGTTTTCTATGGGGGGGGGAATCACATATGAGCTTTTTATTTTAATTTAAATAGCAGGGAGGAAAGCCAGGGGGTGTAAAATAAGGCTTATGCTATTGGGAATTGGGGGGGCTGCTTGAAGTAAGCTGAGTTGAGTTTAGGTCTGAAGGCTGTCACACGGACTGAGCAGAGCTGATGTGGGGGGGTGACTGGTTAGGGGGGTGGGAGGTGGTCTTTGGCCTGGAGAGGGGGTCTCTGTGCCCCGGCTGCCCCGTTTCGCTGCCCTTTTGCGCGGAGGGAGGTTTCCCTTTAGGAAGCTCTGTGCCTGCGGGGGGGTGGGCAGACAGGCTGCATGACGTCGAGCGGGGTTTTTCAGACCTCGTGAAAGACCGTAAACCCCAGTGGGGGGGAAAAAAAAAATATAATAAAATAAAATCAGTGGGAGTCAGGCTGTGAAAGGGGCTGTGCTCTCTGCAGTGGTATTGGGGGGGCTTCAGGCTGCTGGACCGCTCCAACACACCCAGAGCATCCCTGTGCCCCGCAGTCGGGTACCGATTGGTCTTCTGTGTCTCCTTGGAGACCTCTCTGCATCCCCAGGTACCCAAATAACTTTATAAATCCCGTTTGGGTCAAGCTAGCCCTGGTCTGAGCATGGGGCAGCCCCGCGTGGACCCTCTCGCCATCCCCTGCCCCTCGTGCAGGGCTGGCAAAGGCCGCGTAGATGCTCCTTAAATCCGATTTGGGTGTCCGATGAGCTTGTGGGGACTCGATGCGCGTGAAAGCTCGTGGTGTGGCTTGGGTGAAGGTGATCCAAATGCAGGAGGGCAGTGGGAGCTGGGAGGAACAGCACGGGTCAAAGCTCTGCCAGGCAGAGCTGGTTTCACTGGGTTTTATGAATTATGTGAACCTGGAGGAGACCAGTTCTGCTCTCAAATGGGCAAGGGCGCCGGGAAAGGCATTTCCCAGACTGCCTCCAGAGAAATCCCACATTGCCTAAATCCAAAGCTGTTTCCCAGGGAAATAACCTTTGTGGTCTGGAAGGATGCAGAGGGGGGAACGCCCCGCCGATGCCTTCCCAGCTTCTGGAATGGGCTGCTGCTGGGGTCACAGGCTGAGCTCCAAGGGTGCTTTGTACCCTAATGAGTGATCAACGCAAACCGAGCCGGTATTTCACCGCCCTCACCCGCAGGAGGCAGCGCTTCTTTGGGGGGGGGAAGGGAGGAGGAAGGGGAAAGCCTGAAAAAAAAAAAGTCACATTTTTGAAGTGCTGAAATAGGCCATTGGCAGGCCAGGCGTGTTAAAACAGCAGAGGTGAAGGAAAGAGAAGTTTGGTACTTGAACAAAACATCCAAGCAGATGTTTAAGAGGTGCTGGCCTCTTCCAGATTGTGTTAATAAAAGATTTCATTAGGTTAAAAAAAAAAAAAAAAAAAGAGGAAACTTAACTTAAGGACCTTCTCTTCTCTGCTATTTTTTTTCTTTTTTTTTCCTCATCCTCAAGGCTATCCTCTTTTTCATACCCTGGATTACTTCTCCAGTTCATTGTTTTCTTCCCTTGCTGCTGCACATGCTGTGCAGGCTCTGACCCACGAGTGTCACAGGTTTCCTGATGGTGCTTGTCACCATGGAGTTGCAGTCTGCAAAGCGATGCTGGCATTTAGAGGAGGGGGAAAAAAAAAGCAAACAAACCCACAACAAACCAACACCAAAAAATACAACAGCCAAACTTAAAAAAAACCAGCATTGCCTTCCATAGGCAACCAAGTGGAGAAGATGGCAATGATGGCACCACTGCCTGGGATGCTCTCGAGACAGGTGCCTGGCAGAGTGTCTTCATTTATCTGTTTACTCTTTACCCCTGAAGATCTCCCACAGGTGGATGGGGAAGAGGGGGAGCTGAAGGAGCTGTCGGTGCCTGGACATCACACATGAAAGGAGCCATGGAAAGCTGTAATTTCGCCCCCGCCCCCCCCCCATTTTTTAATTTTTTTTTTTTTTTTTTCTGCAGGAATCTGCTCCCCCTTGGACCCTTCGGGTTGGGAACCACGTCTGAGCCCCAGAGCAACTTATTTTTCGGGTTGGGAACTGTGCCTGGATGGCTCCACCGTGCCTTGTGAGGTTATGAGGGCTGGACCAGAGCTTGCAGCAGCGTGTCCTGTGCTGAGCTTCACGTGTGGGTGAGCGTGCTCCTCCTGTAGTTTAACCCCAGCTGGCAACTAGAACTAGGGCTGCGCAGCCGTCCACTCACTCCCCCCCCCCCCCCCCCCCGCCCTCCTCCCGTGGGGCAGGGAGAAGAGGGAGGGGGGAAAAACAAAAAGAACTCCTGGGTTGAGTTAAAGACAGTTCAAAAGAACAGTAACAGATGAAAACGACGTTGATAAAAGAATATACAGAATGAGTGATGCAACACAATTGCTGTCACTACCCGGTGGTCCGTTCTCCAGCCCATCCTGAGCAGAGATTCCTGCTTCTCTGCTCCCCTCCCGACGGTACGGAGCATCCCTCTGCTCGCCTTGTCCTGTTCATGCTCCCTCTCAGCTCCTATGGGAAGCTGGAAAAAGTCCTTGAGGTAATACAAGCATTACTTGGCAACAACCAAACCAGTGCGTGTTCTCAACGTTATCAGCAGCTACTGGGGTGAAGATCAACTCTCTCCCAGCTGAACTCAAGAAAGCTCCCCGCTGCCTGCAAGTGCTGGGCATGTCTACTCGAGAGGCAAGTGTGGTGTCTTCTCAGGATGTTTCTTGGGTTTTCGTTCTTCCCAAGAGCCAATTTCAGTGTTTTGTAATTAGTTTGGTGCTTTGGTTGTTTTTTTTTAAATGAACTTTGCATGTTTGGTGTGGTATCCAGGTCTAAAACCCCCCTCCCAGTCTGTCTTGGTCCATGAGGAAGCTGGTAGCTCTGCATACCCATCTGCTCTCTTCCTGGCTGTGGGATGGGATGGCAACCTGCACGAGGCTTTTGAGGGCTTCAGCTCTTTGTGCAAAAAAAAAAACCAACCTGGATGTTCATATCTACCCCGTGCAGGGTGGGAACTGTGTTGTGAGAGGCCATGGAAAGCTCACTGATGTCTTGTCACCGTTGTGCTCGCTGAAAATCTGGAACCAAAATGCCCTGGTAGCAGGAGAGGGAAAGGTAGGGCTGACCTTCACCTCTCTCTGGAGAGCTGTGGGATCTTGGGCTGTGCAAACCAGCCCAAGCCCTGGGACCCACCAAGCAGAGGGTGCAGTGGCACCAGGGCATCCAAGCAGTGGAGGAAGCTTCCTCTTGTGAGGCTTTTTTGGGGGGGGAAGAAGTGGGAGATGCCAGACTCTACTCCTCGTTCCTTTGTGATTCCAGCCGAGCTTACTGCTGAGGGCTGGCAATTTGGGGTTGCGTGGTCCCCGGCATAGAAAATCCGCCCCCCCCCAACATCCCCACTGGGGTGGGCTTGTACAGCTGGTGTGGAGGTCCCTGTCGCTTGAATATTTATAGCACCTTCGCTATGTTCATTCTAGCACTAAACTGCTAATTAATTATGACATTTGTACTACTTCATTTTTTTCACTGTGGATCCGCAGAACCTGGCAGGCAGTTAATTAGCTCTCTCTATGCAAAGGATACTAAGGAAAAATAATTGCTTGAGGAATCATCATCGCGTTCTTTCAGAAAGGTCTTACCTATGAGCTGGCTTAAAGCTTGCTAGATTTGCACTTTGAAAGATGCCTCTGTCAAAGGCCAATCCTTTGGAAGAGAGATTTGAAGGAAAAGGTTATCTCGGAGATGTGGCTCAGTGGGTGTTATTTAGTGCTTGTAAGTCCAAGGGAAATCAATTATCTAAACAGCTCCCGTTCTGAAATGGATTTCTTTATTCTTTTTAAAATATGTACTCATCTTTGTCTTCGTATTGATGTGTACCAGGCAACAAACCTGAGATTGCAGGAGGAAATCTATCCTCCTCCAGGCTTCTTACAGCGATTGCCTGGGAAAGGGTGAGAGTCTTCCCACCATCGGGCTTTTGTTTATTTTAAACCAGATTTTTTTCAAAACAATAAGCCGTGGAGGAATGGTGCTTCCAAGCAGACCCTGGTTTCGTACACCCATCCTCTCTTCCCAAATGTGTCCTGACTGCCTGAACACACAAACCTGTCTAAGCTCCTGGAGGGGGTTGGTGACACAGCTGGGAGTGCTGGTGGGCTGATGGTGATAGCATGTAGGGCTGCCCAGGCTTTTGGATCTTGCTGGTTTGGGGAGACATTTGCCTGGGGCAGGTTCTTCTGGGAGTTTGGCAACACATTGGGGGGGGGGTGTCTCCTAGCTGGAACAAGACTCTGGGGTAGCTGCTTCTCTATTTCTCCCATCTTTGCTGCTGCCTAATGCAGCTGATTGGTGGCCCCACCAGCACGTTGGGCATTGCTCTGTGTATTTTCTGGCTTCTCCAATAAGAAGACCAGATCCGTGACCACTGCAGGCTCCTGGGGATAAGGAGCAGGTTTTCATTTGGGGGTGACAAAGACAACCAGGAAAACAGAATAATGAAGACGGTATTTGTGCCTACAGGGATAAACAGGCATTTTCTTAAACAGATTGAAACCTACGGTGGGTGTGCTTGCCCTCAGCACTTCCTTTGAGAAACTTGTTTTATTGGCAGATAGTTACGTGTTGAGGTTACAGAAGGAGCATTACAGTAATGGAGTTGACATCTATATAATGGAGTTGACATTTTATTGAAAAGGAAAAAGAAAAAACCTTAACAAACAGAGTTCCCCTCCCTCCCCCTTCCTTTATTTCCTTATTTTGCTGTCATCAATTGCAATAAGGCACGTAAACTTTGAACAGCCGTCGACGCCGGCAATTTAATAAAATTTCATACAACGGCAGGTGCTTCAGGAATGTTAGCGGGACTAATCAGTCAGCTGTAAACTTGAACTCTGCTAAGAAATCAAGGCAATAGCTTGTTCAACAGCAAATCATAACAATTTGAATCAGTTCTTGGCGGCACACTCTTGTTATTAACCATTACATACAGTCTTGGCTTCCAGTTCGCGTTAGATGCTTTTAGCAAGAAGTTCAGAATAGGGATCTCTTCCTGGAGGACAATGCTTCATTTATAAACTAGTTAATAGATAGGATTTGCTGTGTCGGAGGTGATTGGGTAGACTTTGCATCGGGTTTGCATTGAATTGGTCCGGGGTGTATAGGAAATTCTTCGGGCGCCAGATTCATTAGAGCGGGCTTAGGGTAAGAGGGACAAACGAGCCCATCTGGGCTTACAGAGATGAAAGAAGATGCCAGAGCACCATGCCGACTGGATTGCAAAAAAAAAAAAAAAAAAAAAAAATTAAAAAAAAAGATAAGGAATGAAAACACAAAAGCATCCTCACACTCAATCCTTTGAGTTTTAGCCCGCGGAACTGTAGATGAAGCATTGCTCG
The DNA here is from genome assembly GCA_025769975.1 of Gallinago jamesoni. NCBI lineage: Eukaryota > Metazoa > Chordata > Aves > Charadriiformes > Scolopacidae > Gallinago > Gallinago jamesoni. The sequence continues at coordinate 5,877,751 of JAOQGH010000023.1, read as the reverse complement.
GTCCTCAGTCTCTCCCCGTGTATTTTGGGATTCCCATATGAACTCGTGACAACTGAGTAGGTGGCTCCAGCTACACTGTCACTACATGACTACAAAATATGGATCTTCCCTGCTGTGGAAGGTGAGCCATCCGGGTCTTCCAATCTCTGATTTGGGTGATCCAGAAATAAAAATGATCCCCAGTCTCCCTTCTGGTTGCATCCTCCTGGCCTTCACTCGTTCTGGGTGTAACAAAAAGATCATTTAGGAAAAACAAATGCTCTCAGCTCCTGAGATGCTTTTCAGAAGTTGGGGTTTTTTTGTTTGTTTGTTTGTTTTTTTAAATTAACAAAAATTCCAAGTCCTTATTGGCTTCTGCTCTTCCTTCTGTACTGAAATTTCAAGTTACACATCTCTTTTTTTTTTTTTTTCTTCTGATGGCTTAGGTTACTACAGCCCATTGACATTTTATTTCTAATGTAATAACCAAATGCTAAAATACAGAGATTACACTTGGATCAACACTTTCATTTCTTAAACCCTGAAAGTAATTATCTTTTCTCATCTACCACAAAATGAAAATACTATTATGTTAACCATTAGCAGCTCTATTGTCGGAATGTCAACCAGTGACATCGCTTGCAATGTCATCTGCTGTTTCAGCAGACTTAAAATTCACAAGTTTCTCCACAGCTGGCAACTTTTTTGGGGAGCTGTGGGTGACCCTCATTGTGGAGCCATGACATGAGATGCCCAGCTCTTCCTAGCAGGTGATAATTGGCTCAAGTATAATGAAGTGTCCATGAAGTGATGAGGCTCTCCAAGGCTTTATGGCTGAAGGTGTAGATGAGGACTGGTTAACTCCATTCCTGACATCTAATTTATGGGAAACTTTTCAGGGTCGTGCAGTTGAGCTGAGCCCCTTCAGACACCCCAGGGTGCCCAGAGTGAGACTTGATCTTAGCTGGGGCTGGTTCTTGACCCACTCAATTCAAAACTGCAGCGCAGAGAAGCCATTAAACCTCTCAAGAGCTTCTTGCACATTCGTGTAAAGCAGGGAGAAGGCAAATGATCGTGCGGTGAGGCTGGGGCTGTTCCTGGCCGTTGCCTGCCTGTCTGCAAGGTGTTCTCACACCGTGGTGGGAGGAGAAGCCTGTCCCCAGCCGAGGTGGAGCTCAGGTGGGTACCCCTGGCCACCGTTACAGCACCAGCCCTTCGCTGCAGAGACCCAACGTCTTGCTCTGGGTGGTGAATAGCTGCTGTGTTCCCACACCTTAAGAGCATTTTAGTTCCTGAGCCAAAGCCCATCTTGGTAAAACAGTAATCTACACTTGGTAGGTCATGGTGGTACAATACACAGTTGAAGTTTTGAAATGTGACAGTGATCTGTGGTGACCCATTGCAAGGTTGCTAGAAAAGACTTCAAGCATCACGTTGAATTTTCCAGTGCTGTGATGTTAGAAATTCAAACCCTCCATCCCTGTGTTCCCATGGTCTTCTAAGTGGCAGAGATAAAGTTGTGAGGCCTTGGCTGGCACCTACTGATGCACAGTGGTGGTTCTGCTCCCATCCATCCATGGGATGCTGCATCAGTGCTTGCTGAGCACGCACCGGGTGCTGTCCTGGAGTGCTCTTTGGTAAGTGGCTGTGGCTTGTCCTCTTCCACAGAGGAAGGCTTCCACAGTGCCAAAATGTAGGAATTATATCAATGAGACTCAGCCTATTGAAGTCCAGCTGGCATTTTGGGTATCAGGCTGGAAGGCTGGTGCAAATCATCATTCCCCTTTGTCAGGGTGTGCAGTGACAGGACAAGGGATAACGGTTTTAAATTGGAAGAGGGGGGATTTAGATTAGATACCAGAAAGAAATTCTTTACTGTGAGGGTGGTGAGACACTGGAAGAGGTTGCCCAGAGAAGCTGTGGCTGCCCCATCC
>JAOQGH010000023.1:5860607-5875104 GCA_025769975.1 Gallinago jamesoni | reverse complement strand
GTTCAAGGCCAGGCTGGATGGGGCTTGGAGCAACCTGGTGTGGTGGGAGGTGTCCCTGCCCAGGGCAGGGGGGCTGGGACTCAATGATCTTTAAGGTCCCCTCCAACTCTAACCATTCTATGCTTCTATGATCCCACGTGCAGCTGGACTGTCACAGGGAAGGTGGTGACAGCAGGACCACAGCGGGCAAACGGCCCTGGGAGTAACATGCTGGTCAAAGGGGTAGGTACCTTTCTATGTCAAGGCAAATGCTACTTTCTCTGTTCTCTTCCATTAGTCTGAAACTGAAGTACGTGAAAAAAAAAGGTGATTGTTTATCTTGGGAGGGGGGCTCTGAGGTGAGAGTTACCCATGCCCTTGTCTGAAGGGCACTCTGAGTCCCTGTAGACCTTTTGGAGCAGGCAGCTGGAGGCTGGACTTGCTGGGCATCTGCAGAAGCTCCCAATATTAATTGGTCACCTGCTTCAGAATTGAGGGAAAGGGGGGGTTTAGTCCTTAATACTTCCTAAATGAAAGCAAAACCTTAAAACTAGGGGAATACTTTCAACGCTGCCCCGTAGACCTTTGCCGCTGTCCGGCACGTCCCCTGCTAGCTTGGATTTGCTGGTTTAAAATAACGGTTGAATTCCTTTATTTTCCTGGCAAATCCAGCCAACTAGTTGGTGTTGGGCTGCTGCTGCCCTGCGTGCCGAGGAGAGGCAAGGGGGTGGGCGCTCAGTGCCATCCCGTGGTGGGTGTTGGGGAAGGAGCAGCGTTTTGGGCAATCCCACCCGCGCTCCCCGGGGCGGAGGGCGACTCTGCCACTCCAGATGGTGAAGGAAGGTAGGAAAACCATCTCGCTGGAGTTCCAGGTTAGTGAGTGGTGTCCGGCTCTCCGGAGCATCTGGCTCTCCACTTGAGTCCCTAGGAAACAGGGAGGTGATCAAGGCCCACCAAGTGTACTCCAGAACGCATTTGATGCCCGGGAAATTGCACGAGTTGATAAAGTCGATAACGGTGTGCGTCTGAAGTGGAACTTAAGCTAACTGCTGAAAATACTTTGAAAAGCGCTGACCACAATTAAGCACTTAATCAGGAGAGACTTGCAATTTTCCGAGGCTCAAAGTACAAGAATCGTGAAGTACAGATCCAGAGATATGAAGGAAAATGTCTCTTTGGCAATTAAGATCCATGCTGCTCAAAGGCTGAAAATGGCATCGTGGAATTACTTTTGTTGTACAGTTGATACACTGAATTATCTAAAATGTAAGCCATTGTGCCTAAAATGCCACTCAATGAGTAAAACAGCTTCTCCTGTTCAGCTGTTACTCAGCTCAGTGAATTGCCTTCTGATGGTATCTACTTTCCCTTCCTTAAAATAACATTTTTAAATTGACTTTTTTTTTTTTTTTTCCCCCCCCAGGATATAAAGTGCTAGTTAGAAGGACCCAGGCAAGAATACCAAGGGTAAAGGGTTTTTTTTTTTTCAGGAATTCTTCTATCTTGTACATAAATGCAATGCCTACCCCAGAGCCAATGGGCAAAGCCCCTGAGGAAGATGGTGATGATCCCACAGGAGAAAGTACCAAGGTTCCTGCCCCTGCCACAGTTTCTATGGACTTATCGTTTGGAGGCTGGTTCATCCTCTGTATTTCAGCCAGGAGGTGGATGTGGGTTGACTTTCTACCCCTTTTATTAGGTGTATGTCCATGCAACACGATGATGAATGCAACTGTCCGAGCCAGTGACATGAGTGGGTGAAGAAGACAAATCTCCACCCATGTGATGCTAAAGAGGCTGGAGGAGAAGCTTAGGTAGATGCAACTACCTGGCCCGTGGTCTCCTGCTAGGATGCAGGTAAAAGAGGGTGATTGCTATTGCCCACCACTGGAGCCCAGCAATCCTTGAACCCCCTTGGATCACCCCAGATCACACAGTAGAGGAGGGGGGAGCCTGTGTGTGGCCTGTGGAGCTGTGCATGGTGTCTTCCAGCCTATGGTTTTAGAAAGGCTGGATTGCATGTGAAGTTGACATCTTCATCTTGCAGGAGTCTGCAAATGACCTGCTAGAAGAAAGGGTCCTAGCCTCTGCAGGTGGCTGCAATGGAAGTCCCAGGCTGGACTTCACCTTCAAGGATCCTCTTTGGTGGAAGGTGGAGCCAACGCTAGGAAGAAGATGCTATCTGAACAGGAGAGGATGACATGATGCCTTTGGGTGACACCCAAGTGCTGTCACAGGTAGGTCAGTTGCAGTCACGTGGTGGTTACGGTGGAGGAAAGCATCCTCCAAGTGCACTGTGCTGATATCAGAGATGTGGGAAGTGCTGCCCCCTGGTCAGAAGAGAACTGCCTTGAAGGGACACGGTGTTAAAGCAGCCTCTGAGCATCTGTCTTCTTGCTTGTGTCACAGCCATGGCTGGAATCTGCTAATGAGAGGTACACAGGGAAAACAGCTCTGTTAAAAACAGAGACGTATGTACCCCTTGTCCCCCTCAGGTCACGCTGGGTTGAGTCCTTCAGAGCTCAGATCGTGCCACAGTCGTGCCCCACTCTGGGTGCCAATAAAGCTGTCATGGTTTTGGCTGAATTTACCAACCCTGACTAACAGATGGCCCTTCCTCCCTCCCCCCCAAAAAAGAGAGAGGAGAGGAAGAGATGAGATTTAGAAGTTTAGAATAAACGAAACTACTTTAATGAAGAATTAATATTAAAATACAAAGAAGAAGATTACGAAATAGATGCAATACATATAGTAGATACAAAAGATACAAAACCATATCAAGCTCCCATATCACGTCACCAGCAGGGACTGGGGGAGTCCTAGACTGGACTCAGTGATGGATGGGAACTGGGTTCCAGCTCTGGAGTCAGGAACACACGGATCGGGATCAAAGGGAGATGAACAGAGTCCTCTTTGGACATTGGCCATTGAAGAAAGACAGTTGACCCTTAGATCCCTCAGCTTTTACACTGAGCATGGGGCAGATGGGATGCAATACGCCAGTTGGTCAGGTTTGGGTCACCTCTCCTGTCCCCTCCTCCCCACAGGGGGGACCCCTCTACACTGTTCCATTTCTGACCCTCTAATGGGGCAAATAACAAAAATTGGCTGCCCTTGGTTGTTCCAGCAATAAGAATAAGCAAGAGCCTCTCTGCACCCCATCCCTTGGCATGGAGCACAAACATTGGTCTGATCGCTCTGAGAACGAGCAGTTTTCTCCCCAAGATGCCGTTAATTTCAGAGAGTTAGAGGAGGCCTGGTTAAAACGTAAAATTACTGAACGGAAAATTGGTTCTGTTTTACCTCAAACTGGGACGTTGACCTTGTAAGGATGTCTTTGGAAGAGCCTCTCGGTGACACGAGTGCCAGCTGGCCGTCAGGGGGTGGTAGCAAGGCAGTCATGCTGCAGGACATCAGTCAGGAGTGGCAGGTAGGAGTAACAGGAAGGCACATTCCCCCATTTAATTTTTTTTTTTTTTTCCTCTCCTGGAAGAGCTGATGAATCACTGCAGATCCAGCTCTGCTGCGGGAATGTCTCTGCTCTTATCCCTTGTGACCCCAACGTGTCGACAGCAGATCTGCAACAAGTACTACTAAAAGTACTTTGTGTTGCAACTGCTGCTATTTCCACTTATTTTACACTTGATTAGAGATGATGATGTAGAGTTTTATTGTTGATTTTTTTTTTATTTTTTTTTATTACATCTTTGACTTGTCAGAGCTCCTTGTTACTTCTCCAAGTGCCCATAGATGTGAAGCCTATATCCATCAGTTACTTCTTGTAGCTTGTCTTCCTTTGAGAGTCTGATTCAGTGGCTCCTGAAGTCAATGTGAGTCTTTCCATTGATTCCAGTGGATGTCAAGATCTCAGATCTTCAGACTGAGATGGCAGGCACTGTTTTTGAATTAGCTTTGAGTGTTGTACGCCAAGTATGATGGGACCCTTATTCGTCTTGGGACCCCTAAGAGCTGCTTTAACGATGACAGGGAAATCATCCCCAATAAATTCAGATGAAACCCTTGTATCACGCCACATCTCGTGTCTCGTTTTTGGAGGGGCATAGGCAAAACCAGGATTACTATAATTACAAGTTGCCTCTTAGTGTAAAACACGTGCCTGCATGTGCGTTTTTGTGTAGGCGATTTAGGAGGTGGGAGAAGACTCGAGTAGCGTGTATTATTTAGTAAAGACTGTTAAGGTTGATAAGCAGCGTGGTAAACGAGGTAGTTGTATGTATTTTTAGTTCCTCCGTTCTGGTGTTGGTTAAAGCAGCGCAGCGTTACCCTGACACAGCCTATAGCGGAGCTTTTACGCTCCGAGGACTAACATGCTGCAGCCAGATGGAACGGTATAAATCTCTTCTTACGCACAACGAAGCCAAAGCAAATATTATGCAATGATTAAGTGGCAACCCAAACAGAAGCAGGCGTCCTGTGGGCTGAAACAGGAGATAGCTTGGGTTACGAAACTCAAGATATGTTAATTTAATTTGATTATATATTTGATGGCTATCTGGAGTGGTCCATGAATAAGTGAGGAAAACTAGAAAAGCTGTTGTTTGCCTTTAAAGTCAAGCTGAAGAAAGTAGAATCTGAATATTTAGGAAGGCAATTGCTGTTTGCGTGGGTCACGTGAGAGGTCCCCACAGACTGACACTGTCCCTGGCAGTGACCACTAGCAGGAGCTGATGGAAGAGCGTATGTTGGGATTTCCCCAGCCTGGCTGCATTAATGGCTTATAGAATCATGGAATGGTCAGAGTTGGAAGGGACCTAAAAGATCATGGAGTTCCAACCCCCCCTGCCATGGGCAGGGACACCTCCCACCAGACCAGGTTGCTCCAAGCCCCATCCAGCCTGGCCTTGAACCCCTCCAGGGATGGGGCAGCCACAGCTTCTCTGGGCAACCTGTCTCTCACGACCCTCAGAGTGAAAATTATCATAAAACTGTTTTGTTCATGTTTCTGGGAAGGGATTAAGTTCTAGTGCCATTCTCCTCTGCGGTGGGATCGACTAGTTTCTTGTCAAGGAACAAGCTACTTTTCTTGATTGCTTTTTTTTTTTTCTGATGTGTTCTACAGGTTTGGAGAAAAATATTTTGCAGATGGGTATGGGTGAAGGTGGTAAACGTACCCAGATAATCTTCATCCTGAGAAGGTTGCTTATCCTGTTCTTGTGATGCCAAGAGACAGAGTGAGAGCTGTGGTCACATCAGCGCGGCAACAGCCAAGACATCTGCTCTTGAGGGTGATCCCAAGCCCTGCTCCGCTTTGCTGTTGCTGAACAAAGTTCTTCAGTTCCTCTGTGGCCGGAGAGAACCTTCAGAACAGGAACCTTCAAAACCCAAGTGCTTTCTGCATTTACCTGGTGTAGCCAGAGTATGAGCGTTGGAACTGAACTTCTTGTGCTTTGCATAGCCAGGTGTCTCTTCAGAAGATGCAGTGGCCTAAACATTATTGGTGGTGCTACTGAAAACCAAGTCCTTCACGTTTCCAAACCCTCTTTTTTTTTTTTTCTTTTTTTTTTTTTTTTGGAAAGACCCATGCAAAGACCCATTTGCTTCTGTTTCTGAATTATACTAATATATTTATCTGATGCAAAACACACTGGAATAACGACCGTGTGAGCGAAGAGCTGCGACGTTGGAGCTGCCCTCACCTGATGAACTGGTCTTAGTCCGAGCTGGTCCCAGACCCTCAACCAGCACCTCCAGCACCTTAACCCAGCTCTACGTCCTGGGTGGTTGTTACTTTCACCACCAGCACAAAGCTCGTTCCCCCTCTCCAAAAGGAGGCTGTTTGGCGAAGAATAAATCCTGCCTGGTGTAGGAGGGGGATTTTTAAGGGTAAGAAGGCAGATCAAACCCAGTGGAAAGCTGGAGACACGACAAGGGTCAGGTGTCAGCACTTTACCTGAAGAATTGAAGAAAGCACGGGGTGTTTTTTTCTCGTGGTGAAACTCAGCTGCAGAGCAGCAGCTCAACTGAAGGCTACGCATCCTTCCTTACCACCGAGAGGGCTGAAATGAAAGGGGTTACCTGGCAGTGACTTCTCGCTATTGTAAGAGGTGGTAAACAAGACAAAGGTAGAATGGGGAAGATGGGTAAATAGTCATTCTTAAAATAAAATAAACATCAGACTTTTATTCGTCGGGGCCTTTGAAGGAGCACAATAACTGGAGGCACATGGGGAGAGCAAAAAAAAAAAAAAAAAGCCTTATTTACTCCAGGAAGCCATCATGAATTATACAGAAAGTTGCCCAGGAGCTTCTCCGGAGCTGTGACCTGTGGGGACTTGTAAAGAAGAGAGCACATTTGTAGCAGTTTGCTCTCAGCTGAAGCAAGAGTTACACCTCACGGGCTCTAATGGAGAGACGGTGGCTTCCACGAGCTGAAGATCTGACCTCGGTAGTAACTGAGAGGTAAAAGCAAGGAGATGGAGAACAAAAGCCTATCTTTAGCATACTTTAAGGTCCTTAACCCAGAGACAAAACATGGCTATAAATGAAAAGGCAGCCCGAGGATTTTAGTTTAAGCCAGACAAAATCGACTGGTTATGGAAAAACAGTCTTGCTTACTGCCGAGCTTCGGCCCTACATTTGGGCTGAAAGGGGGGGATAAAGTTTAACTGATTACTTTGAGGTTCCTATTTGAATACTTGCCCGGTGGTTTTAGCTGAATGGAAAGTCTAGGCTAATTTAGGTTTTTTTATGAAAGCGGTGAAAAACTGCTGGTATGCTGGGCCGGATGGCTTAAAACATGCTGGTGAGTTGATTTATGCCTTTACAGATGATGGGGTTCCCAGGAAAAAAAAAAAAAAACCAAACCCAAACATTTTCCAAAGTCTAAGTCTTCCAAAGTCAAAAGCATTCTGTAACGAGGTTAATAGGTGTCTTCAGACTTCATTTGGCCTGGGGTCAGTGGGAGATGGACCCAGATGTGTCAGTATAAGTGTTCATATGCTTTTTGCTGAACTGTTTTCCCAGAGCTGATACACCAATGCCATGATCTTTGCCTTCTTTATTGTCTTCAGTGTGAGCCTAAGTTTTCCAAAGGGATTTAAAGTCATGACTTTGTGCTCATGCGTACCTGCTGGGCAATTGTTAATTTGCTACTAATTTGTTCCACAGAGAGTTTGGGCAGACCAAAATTTGGCCAGGTTTCCGTCAATTTTGACCAACAGCACTGAGGTTTAATAACCAGGTTAATAATTGCGGCTTGGAAACACGAAAACACTTGGTTCAAGAAAAACGGAGGAGGAAACAAAAATAATCCTGAATGTCTTGGATTGCAAAAAAGGCAAAATGGCTTTCAATGTTACCGTTCCTCTGTCATTTTAGATTAATTCTGGAATCCACCTATTTTCATTGATTTATTTTTCCCACATCTGTGTATCGGAGTGGGGGTGTCATAGTTACTGTATAGGGGCAGCACCCAGCACGAAATGCACAGAGGGGTCAGATGCCTGCTGGTGCAGACTGGGTGACTTCTTCACTTCTCCTTCCCTCCTCAGCTTAATCAGCTGGATTCGGTCTTTGTTAACTTGGGGCTGAGTTTTATTTTTGACTCATTCTGAAACGCTTGCCTGAAGAGAGCCAAAACACAAAAAGCTGGGGATGTTTCAGTTGCTGTTTTTTCCATAATATGGAGTTTAAAGTGGCCTCGCTTGAGAGGGACAAATCAAGTAGTCTTCTGAAAAATGCAGCAAACAGCTGCTATCCAAAGTCACCACTAATGATAACATTGAATTCTCTTTTGTAGTGGATTTCCATCCAGCTGTTACCTAACTCTGAAAGAGGCCATCAAAGGCAAGTCCCACATTTATCCATTACTTCAAAAAGCATCCGATGAGCCATGAGTGAGTTTTTCATTTGACCTTTAAAGCCTTTGTCTTTGGAAATCAGTGGTAAGAATTGCATGAATCTAACGTTATTTCCACCTTGGCTGAAACACTTCTATGGCAGGAATAAATTAATGAGATGTCTAGCCCCCCTTTCCTTGCCTTTCTTACACGTGTAACACGCATGAATTAACATACACGTATAGATTTAGATTGCTGGTGGTCATGATGGATGAAGATGTGAAGGTAGCGCCAGTGAGCAGGGCAAAGCATCCGTGAGGGTGGAATGGACGGCAGTGAGGTCACACCACCATTCTCCCCTTAGCCCATTTGGTGGGTTTGAGGATGCCCTTTCCCACCTTCTACCTGGGAAGAGGCTCTCCAAGAGGCTGGAGATGTGAGCTTGGTCCTGGCAATAAAGAGCAAAGCGACGCTGCTGGCCAGTGTCCTCTTTCCACAGGCTGTTCACACGTACCCAGGAGGTGGGTTGAAGGAAGGAGGAGACCTCAGCTCTGCAAAACTTTGGGCTGAGCCGGGGTTCCCCTCAAACATCTCTAACAGTTTACTGGAGGATGGGGAACCTGGTGTGTACATCTAAGTGGTGTGCAAGAGGGGAAGGGCTGGTGTGATGTTCCCTTCAAGCGGGCTCCGTGGCAACCTCTAAAACCAGCACTCATTCCTTTCCCTTCCTTGCCTACCATCATGGTACCTGAGTATGATGTGTCTGACACGTAGCCACTGTCTCTGTCCACCTGGGAGGAAGACAGTGTGGGAATTCCAAAACTCTTCGGATATACGTGTTGCCTGCTGAGATCTGCAGATCTGCCTCCTCTCACTTCTAGAGCAAAGTAAGGTCAAGTTAGAAGTCACTTGTTTTGTACACAAATGGGTCTTCTAGGATCACTCCGTGGGCCATGATTTACACCCAGTTCAGTCAAGGGGGCTACAATATACTTTTAACCAGGTTCTTCTGGCTGGTTGGTGGCTTTTGGGAATATATCTGGGGGGAAAAAAAACCCAACACCAACCTCAAGGGTTGTTTTGCTGCAGCTTTATTTGAAAGCACATGTTTCAGGCTGATTCCTGCCATATTTTTATGAGCTGAGCATGTTTCTGCTTGTGTTTTTCTGTTGTTTGGGTTTGTTTGTTTTTTTTTCTGCTTCCACATGTAGGCTGTGGAAGGAAAGCTGCACCACAGACCGGACTTTCTCAACCACTGGAGTGATTACGGAAGTAGAAACGCGAAGCAGGAGGAAGAGGACTAAGCAAACCCCATGGCCACAGCATCCCAGGAGCTTCCTGGTGTGACAAGCTGGGGGACCTGTCCCTGCAGATGCAGCGGGGGACCCACGTGCCCTGACACCATGTTCCTGCCGGGGGTGGGTCTGGTCTGTGCCCAGGCAGCAGTGACACAGTCTTAAAGAGCATCACAGGAGCCTCTTCTGTCCCACCCCACTGAACGTGGAGCAAGGCAGGTCGTAACTGCACCAAAGAGGGTCAGGAACTTGTTTTTGCCCTGCGAGATGTGGTGCTAAGTCCTTCCCCGTGGTGTGGCAGAGAATGAAGACTGAGCTGAGTCTTGGGTAGAGGATGGGGGAAGTTAAGACCACTTTTATCAAAACAATATTGAAGTTGAGTTGTTTGGCCCAATATTGGGTACCAAAGCACGTGTGCTTTATCGTTCTTTAGGAGTTGGTGGCCTTCAGACTTTTGTGGGGCAGCTTTAACTGAGGGTGAGAGGGAGGGATATCTGAACAAGAAAATAGTGCCATGGAAGTGTTCCAGGGTTGGTTTTTTTTTGGCAGTTTTGAGCACTAGAAGGTGAACTCTTTTCCTGCAAAAGAGTCTTTCCCGCGAGATGTGTACAGCGCATCCCAAAGGTCATGGGGACAGAGAAGCTCTCCTGTGTGCTGTTCCCAACTCGTGCATCTCTGTCAGCCTTGGTGAGCGTTCACGTTGGCAGTGTGACTGCAGGGCAGAGGGCTGGGGGACGCAGCCCCTGCCACAACCTCAGAGGTGGCACTGAAACCATCCTCCAGTAACTCTGGGGACCGCTCTGGCAGTTGGGTGCTTTAGAGCACCATGTTCCCAGGAACAATCACCAGCATCATTCAGTTTTCTAGTACAGATAAAGCCCTAGATGCTAAAAGGATCCTGTGCTTTAAATCCCCCTAAACCTTCTCCCCCATCCTATATATTCCATGTAGTAAGAGGGGGGTTTAGTACGTTAGGATGCTTGAATTCTTTGTATGTTTGTTCCTGAGTTAGATTGGTATGCTTTTGGTTTGTGTTCTTTGCATTAAAAAAAAAAAACCCAAACAAAACATAAATAATGAACAGAACAGACATGCTTTGCACATACGTTCTTTCAACTCTATTCTTTCCTTAAATGGTTGGCACAGTTCAGCCTGTTTGATCAGACCGAGCTGTGGTGGTGATAATACAAATTTTACACAATTTATTCTTAGCGGCTTTGCTTGCGGTTTTTATCTCGGGGATAACTTTCTCCCTGAAATGGTGCTAAACCCCATGAAATAGAGCAGATCCCTGTGCAAGATCAAGAGACTCTGCGCGAGTGAATCTGCAGTGATTCACGGCAAGTTCCTCTGGGCTCTTGGATTTTTACATCATCTTTCTAAATGCTTTCTGTTGGTAGCATTGACGTGATTTCTAGCAGTTCAAGCCCAAATATATAAGTGGACCTAGCACCTATTATATGCCCCCCAGTTACCCCAAACTGCTCAAACCTTATTCGTGTAAAACAAATAAAATATATTAAACGTTAAAATGGAGATGCGATAGCTCCTGGTTTAAATTATTTTTTCCTGATGCATAAAACTTTTTAATAGTAATTTGTCCGATTTGCATGCCAGTATGTCCCTGTGGCGCCTCAAGGGAGCTGCACGTTGATGCTCATTTTTTGTGCATGGGACCATTTTCGTGGTTGGCCAGAAACCATGTGGAGAGCGTCGTGGAGCCTGCGGGAGGGAAGGCTGCTGCACCCAATCTATAACCCACATTTCAGGCTTCAATCCTTTAGTTTCCAACAAACCCCTTGTCCTTTGCACCTGGAGCACGCCAGGATCTCTGAAGCTGCCGGTCATTCAGCTGTTTTTGGGGGGACTACCCTGTCCTAGCGGTGGGTATGGGCAGGCAGTGGGGGGAGGAGAGAGGGTGCTGCCTGGAAGAGCTGTGGTAGGAGAAACCAAAGGTCCAACCCCCTGGACCAGCTGGTGTGGGCAGCGTGAAGGAACCTGTGTTGGTGAGCTGGTGCTGGAAGCTGCCGCTGAAGCGTTTCGTACTGGGAAGTCGGGTGATGGCCACCCCTCGGCAAGGTCCAAGAAGAAGAAGGACACATGCTTGAGTGTCACCCCGGGTGAGGGGTGGCTGCCAACCTGGCTCGTGTGGCAAGCAAAGCAGGAGCAGCGCTGCACGGGGAGGGAACGTGGGTGGTGGATGCACCTTTGAGGGACAGCTGGCCACGGAGGTCTTCATCCCCCTGTCCCCAGCCAACTGGCACTGTTACCTTTGTTTCTAGGTGTTCTTATATATATGTGTGTGTGTATATACATATTAAAAAAAAAAATATAATAAAAGAGACAGAACTGTTTGCTCCTTAATATATCAAAGTGTCATTAGTCAACAATTGTTTTGCAAAAGATCAGCAAAGTTACCGTCGATGGGCAGTGAATCTGCCAAACTAAAGTCTTTCTGTTTACTGAATTAAATGAAAAAATTTAGTGCTGCATCACCTGGAGAGAAGTAGGTCCAGCATGGATGAGCCTGTGAAGAAAAAAGCAGAGCTTTCTGGGGCTAGAAGTGGGTTATCTATCTCCTGGGGAAGAAATGGAGAGCTCTGTTTTGGAGAGAGCTTGTCGTGCTCTACCCCGGAGAAAATGGCAGAGCCCAGCCGTGCCCTGGGGGGGCTGTAACCTGCAGGTGAGCGGTGCCAAGCCTTCCTCCTCACGCTTTATTTATAAAGTGAGGGCTGTATCTGCTTCTCCTGAAGCGTTTTCCTAATGGGGTCAGCCTGGGGAGGTCGCTGGAAGGAGTGGGGAGCATGCAATGCTCTTCTCAGGAATGAGAGCTGACACTTTCCCACACCTGGATTATTTTTTTTTTTTTATTTGTATTTTTTTTTTCTCTTCTGTTGTTGTTACTGACTTGCTTGCTATGAGCTTTAACCTGCTGCTTAGACACTTTCAAAGGCCAGAAGATGTGGGGACCAAGCTGGAGTTTGGGCTCTTGTTTTTAACGCCAAACTTGAGTACTGATATTCGTTCAAAGCTTGGTTTTGGCCACCGCAACGTGTTGAAAGGCACAGGAGAGGAAAAAAAAAATCTCAGCTGAGCATCCCCGTGGCTATTGCACGGTGAGGTGGGCTATCTGCTGCCCGTGGTGGGAAAACTTCCTAAAGGTGCAGCCAGAGGACCCAGCACCTACTGCTTATTTGACCTTTCCCAAAGCACTTTGGGGTTGAATCGCTCAAAGAAAGGGATGTCCATGAACACCTACCTGCTTTGCCCCAAACCTGGCCTGGCGCTTGGAGATGCAGGTTGCCCAGAAGGTGGGTTCCTAGGTCCTGAGGGTTTGCTCGACCCCCTGGGGCTGCTGGGGGCAGCGACACCACCAATGTTGGGGGGCAGGAGCCCCCGCTATGGTGTCCCGGACAAATGAGGATTGCAGGATAGATAGTTTCTCAACCCTGCCTTTGCATCTTGAGCTCGGTGTGGTATTTCGGAGCGGTTTCCTCCAGCGGGGCGAGGCGGGGGGCTGGCGGGACCCTTCCCCTTAACCCATCCGTGGGTGGCCATTGCTCCCCGTCCATCCCCGCCGTCTGTCCGTCCTGCCCGCGCCACCGGGAGGCTGCGATGCTGTGAGCAGGGCTCCTGGCCGCGATCGAGACATCGAGAAACCTCTGGGAGCGGGGGGAGTCGGGGGGGTGCAGGGGTGGTGAGGGGGTGTGCGGTGGCCCCGACGGCGCGTCCCTTATCCCGCAGCGCCGCCGTGCGGTCGCCCCTACGTGGACGGAGGTGTGCGGGGCCGGTGCCCACCGTCTCGTCTCACACCTCCCCACCCCCCACCCCGCCCCACGGTTCCCGTCTCCCGGCCCCGGGGGGAGCACGGTGCGGGTAGCGGTCCGCCGCCCCGTCCTCCGCCGGTCTGCACGGGGCTCTGCTGCCGCCCTGCGGCCGCCGGCCCCGCAGCGCGGATGGGGATGCGGGGGCGGGGGGGAGGGAGGGGGGAGCGATAATATAAACCCACATCTCTCCTGCTGCAGAAAGCGCTAAACCCCTAAATTGTTTCCTTCTGGGGGAATTGTTTCCTTTTGCGGGCCGCCGGGCTGGGGAGGGATATTTGCGGGGAGGCGATGCGGGAAGAGCACCGCGCTCCCGCATCCCGGAGCGCGCAAGTATTCCTGAAATACTGCCCCGGGGCCGTATCCCGCCGCCCCGGAGGTGGGGGGGGAGGGAAGCGGGGAGGAGGTGTCCCCCCTCTGTCCCCCCGCAGCCCTTCCCCGCCGGCCCCTTAATAAACACCGCCGAGAATTGCCCTTATACTTTGTAAATATTGGATTAGCTTTTCATTGACTGGCTCTCTTGAAAAGACCCGAAAAATCCACACCGGTTCCAAACTAAGCCAAACAGTCAATAGGTGACGAAAGTAAGTTATTTCCAGGGCTTAACGGGGCTTCCAGCTCATTATCAGGGTATCTGAGGCGCCTCCATAGTTTCTTCCCTTCGAGGGGGCGGAGGAAGGAGAAAAGGGGGGGGGAAAAATGGGAAGGGGGAAAAAAAAAAAAGAAAAAAAGAAAAAAAAATGGAAAAGGGAAAGGAAAAGGAAAAGGAGAGAAACCCTAGAAGAGGGGCCTGAAGGCCGGGGTCAGCTTCTCACCCCCCCCCTCCAGCAACCGCCCGGCGCGGAGAGGGGGGAGGTGGGAGCGCACCCGCAAACTTGGGGTGGGGGGCGGCTGCCAAACCTGCGGGGAGGAGGGGAGTCGGGAGGGGGTGCGGGGGTTGGTGGGGGCGGGCAGAGATGCCGGACCCCCAGGTGAAGGTTCATCTCTGCGCTGCCCGCCCGCCCCGACCCCGAGTCAACTCCAGGGCACGGCAACGCCCCCGCGCAGCGCTGCGCATCCCTCCGGCTCTGCCTGGGGCGCTGAAAATATCAGGGAGGGTAGGAGGGATGGTGGTGGGAATTCCCACCTTTTTTTTTTTTAATTATTTTTCTTTTTCTTCTTCTTTTTCTTTTTCTTTTTCTTTTTCTTTTTCTTTTTCTTTTTCTTCTTCTTCTTCTCTTTTTCTTCTTTTTCTTTTTCCCCTTTTGTTCTTTTTTTTCCTCTCCCCTCTCCACCATTTTCTTTTTCTTTTTTTTCTATTTTTTCTTTTTTCCTTCTTTTTACTTTTCCTTTTCTTCTCCTTTTTTCTCTTTTTCTTTTCTTTTCTTTTTTCTTTTTCTTTTTCTTTTTCTTGTTCTTTTGCTTTTGTTTTTTTCTTTTTCTTTTTCCTCTTTTTATCTTTTTTCCCTCTTTTTCTTCTTTTTTTCTTTTTCTCTTATTCTTCTTTTTCTTTTTTCTTCTTCTTTTTCTTTTTTCTTCTTCTTTTTTTTCTTTTTCTTTTTCTTTTTCTTTTTCTTTTTCTTTTTCTTTTTCTTTTTATTTTTATTTTTATTTTTCTTTTT
>JAOQGH010000023.1:5837033-5847760 GCA_025769975.1 Gallinago jamesoni | reverse complement strand
TTTTTTTTTTTTTTTTTTTTTTTTTTTTTTTTATGGGGGAGGAGGGGGGGAGAAGAAAAGGTGTTGGAAGGGTGGGGGGAGAAGAAGAGCAGCGCTGGCTGACTTCCCTGAAGCTGGGGATGGAAAGTGGTACCTGGTTGCAAGAGACTCCTGCAAAAGGTACGCCCCTCCCCCCAATCCCCCCCCCCCCCCCCCCGCGATTACAGAGAGAAATACGAAGCGGTTCCATCTGGTCGGAAGGGTTTTTCTGGGCATCCGAACCTGGCAATCCCTCTCTCTCCCAAAGGCTCTGGCTTAGGTGAGCACCACCATTGCCACCACCGCCACCGCAGCCCCCACTGCGAGGTGAGGTGTGTCCCCCCCCCGCGAAGAGCCGTCCATGCCGTCGGGGCAGGGTGAAGTCAGGGCAGCTCCCCGGGAGTCAAACCCCACGAAGCAAAAGGCTGCTCTGCTTCATTTTAACCCCAAGGGGCTTCAAAGGTGTAACCCTTCAGATATTTTCAGGAAAATTCCCCCCTCCTCCTCCCCCCCTCCCCTGTGTGTGTGTCTCTAGGAAGCAGCACAAAGTCCTCTTGATGTGGTGGTGTCACTGGTGAGTGCTGGAGCTAGAGAGAAGGTCATGGGGAGCCTTCTCCATCGCATCTCACCTCATCTGAATTCTCTCCACCACCTGCCATATTTTTTAAAGCACTGGAAAGACCTTGGACTCCTCTGTGAAACTCCCCAGGGCCCAGGACGGATATCTCTTAGCTAAATACTCCGCTCACAGGCAGCTCTAACAGAGCTGCCCACAGATAAAGTGATTGATCCTTATACCAATCAATAAAGATCTTGTTCTGAGCAATTAATAACTTTGCCAAGCTTGTTTCCTTCGGATAAAGAAGTGCCCAGGTTGCTGGCTTGAGGGACTGAAATTAGGGAAAAAAATATTCCGTCGCCCGCAGAAAAAATATGCATGGAAATAGTTTTGCTCTTTATTTACATACCTGCAAAGTCTTCAATTTCTGTAACGAGAAATTCAGTCTGGGTGTCTGGGACGTGTCTTCTACATCCCCAGGGAAAGATGCGTGGGGGGAATCTGAGCCTGGGCTTCCACACGTTTGGAGGTACGAGCTGGTGGACACACCGCGTGTGTGGGTCCCACTGTGGTGCCCTGGGCTGTGGGATGGAGTCCCATCACCTCCCCATCTGTGGCTCCTGCCTCCCTGGCATCCACACAGCTCAGCAGGAGGAAGAGGAGGAGCGTTGGAGAAAGGCAAGGGTGCAACTGCTGGATTTGGGGCAGGGGAGGGAGGGTGGAAGGAGAGCAAACTGGGACCCAAGGGAGGGAGGGACAAAGAAGGCTGGGAGCAGCTGGATGAGGAGATGGGGCAGGAGGCGGGGAGAGGACAGGGATTGTCCATAGCTACAGGAGAAGCAAGATGCACCTTTGGGAGGCTGGTTTGAGCCTGGGCTCTGGGTTGCTGCTCCTACTCGGTCACTGATAGCAAACTTCTGGGCAAGGTAAGGCTCTTAGCCCCAGCCCAACATGGAGTGACATGGGACCTGCTCGCTGATGGTTCTCTTCGATGGACTGCAGGGGTCTGGGCCCTGCAGGTGTCCCCTGTGACAGAGACAAGCTGTCTCTCCGGCTGTATCGGAAACCATGTGGTTACTATTTTATTAATAAATCCACTTCGTATTCAATGATGAAAGCAAACCTTTTTGGAGGGCTTTTTGGCAGCTGATCGTGTGTGCAACCATCTCCTGATACTGCTGAAAGCCAAACCGTCACGCCCTGGGAAGGAGAGCAGAGCAATGTGGATTTCAACACCAAATCCATGTGTCCTTATTTCGCTCAGCTGTGGAAATTCAATCTTTATTGGTGAATAAGAACAGGCTGTGCGGTTTCATCAGAGGATGTATTTCAGAGGCGAGGGAGGCTTTTTAGAAATGTGTTTGTTTGTAGGTTCATTGGGAAAGGTTGCTTCAGGAAACAAGGTAGAAGAGGTCAGGATGCCTTTTCTAATGTGGGTTTGTTCTCTCTTCCTTAAACAGCACCAAAAATTGTAACAGTTTTGTTGGAGAAGGCTGGACTCTCAAACCATGAGGATGCATTGGGAAGAGCTACCAGATCTCTTCCAGCTCCAGGGAAAGAATAAATAACCTTGAGCCAGTGATAAGCTGCTGCTCAGCCCTCCACCCGTGGTCTCCTCCTTCAGCAGCTCTGTGGGACAGCAGATGTTTGCTTCCCTATCAATCCCCATTGCCCTCTGTCCCAGCACCTGATACTCTCTCCATCTGGAAGAAACAGGAGTGGAAAACCCTTCTCTTAAAATATCCCATGGAGTCCTTTGGAGAGGTGGGTCTGCAAGGCGGACGGTCTCTACCTCAGTTTGGAGGGGTTGGGATGGGTTCCACCTTGTTACAGGATGGTTATTTCCAAGTATCTACAGCACAGCCTCAACTTCTCTTGTGCAGAGTCCACTGTCACCTACCCCTTTGTGCCCCTGGCTCTGGACAGGATGGGGAGTTACCAGTCTCTGTGTGCCCCAGAGGAGGAGAAAGGGCTTTTCCCATTCCAGGGCTTAGCCAACTTCTCAGCAGGCTCTTCCAGCTGCAGGGGATGGCAGAGCTGCATGCCCTCTTCTTGCACATTGGGTAAGGTGACAACCCTTGGCCAAAGGGACCTGAAGACCTGTGAGCTGGTGTCATGAAGCCACAGGCTCTGGGGAGACTCCTTCTCAGGAGCTGAGCTTTGGGCTGCGGTCCCTGGAGAGTATGGGCATCTCTGCCACTTAGGTCCAGATCCAGAGAAGGACACAAGCCAGGGCAGACATGAGCCTCAGCATTCCCAAAGAGGTCCCTAAATCTGGGGACAAATCTTTTCTTGCAAATCAAGGGGTTGGTGCTTGGGCTTGGGATGCTCAGGGTAGGGTGACCAGGCAGGGTGAAATAAATCCAAGATTTCCCTGGCTGAAGGAAGGTATTTCCATTTCTCATATCCATGTGCTCATTCCTTTTCACAAACTTGAAGGAATTCAGAATGACCAGATGGGCCTTCTCCCTTGAAGAGGACAAGAGCTTGGGGAAGGTGTTCTTTTAGCACCGCATGTCAGGAGACACCACATTTCAGTGAAGAGCAGGAACAGCTTCTGTGAAGTCTGGACCCAGCTGCCCCTCGTTTCAAGCTTTTTTTTTTTTTTTTTTTTTTTTTTTTTACAACAAATAAAAAAGACAACCTGTTTGCCACCTAAACCTGTTTGCCGGAGCCAGTGATGGAGGAGATGGGAGAGGGGATGGGGGAGCAGCTACCTCAACAAACCCCACACGCGCCGAGTCAGGTGACCGGTGTGTTTGAGGAGCCAGGAGAAGACTACCTCTGCCAGCAGAGCCGTGGCGTGTACACACCTGGGGCTAACAGATGGTCGCGGTTGTCCCTGTGGGGCTGAGCACACAGCACAATCTGGCAGCAACAAAATCCACCCTTTGGGATGGGGGTTTGTTCTGGCTGTTGTCCATGTCTGTGTCTTGGCTGGCTGGAAGAGGAGAGGGGAAAGGTGAAGCCTACAGAGAGGTAGATGTGAATGGCCCATTTTGGCCAGGTTTCATTTGGAAATGGGCACCCATCCTGTATTTTCTTATTTTATTTTAAATTTCTTTTGTTTTCTTGGGTGTTGAAATGGGGAGGAGCAGGAACCAAGTGTTGGTGGGAGCTGGTGGGGTACAGAGGCTGGTGCTGGGAGGGCTGATGGGGACACATCAGCCTCCAGTCATGACACATGTGCTCATACACCAGCCTTTGGCCACCGTGGGAGACGGTGTGCTGGGGGCAGGTGGTGGGGAGCAGAGGAGCCCAGCAATGTCGGCAGTCTCTGGGGAGACTCCCTGGGGATCCTGTCCCAATGGTCCCACCTGCGTGGCAAAGCCAGTGCTGTTCATAGCACATGAAGGGGGGGGGAGGAAATTTTCCCAGAGTTTTCAAGTGAAGATCCACGTCTGTGGTGAGGAGGAGCCGTCAGCCCAAAAAGGGGGAGAGGGAGAGATCTCCCAGTGATGTCCATAATGTTTCCCACCCAGATTTTCTTCTCCCCTCTTAACAAAGCCCATCCACCCGCTTCTCTTTGCCCATAGCTAACCTTCATCCTTCTACCTGCACCCACGTTTTTGGATGACACGTGCCATTGCAACATTTGACTAAGAAATCCTGTGGAAGATGCTTTAGATGGATTTAGCTCTCAGTGGACCGGACCTGCCATAAAAATAGGTACCCATCAGCTCAAACTCACCTGTTTCCCATGGACAGTTGGGAAAGGTGGGTCTTGCCTAGACCATTTTGCCCAATTTTACTTATCCTGAGGCTGAAATAGAATCACCAGGTGCATGAATAGGTGTGAAAGAACCGAAAGAGGTTTAAAAAAAAAAAAACAAACAGAAATCCAAAGGAAAGAGAGTGACATTGATGCTGTAAACCCTGCAGGCGACGTGGGAACCAACTGGGAAGCCAAAGATAAGGAGCGTATCATGGTGTATCGCGGGCGTCCCATCAATCACCCGTCCATCTCCAGGCACCAGGACCCCAGAGCGGCAGGAGGGGATGGAAGCGTGGCTGTGGCATCACTGTCAGTGGGGATCAGGGAGGCTGTTGGTGGGGATGTTGCTGACATGGGTTGTGGTGTTGGCTGGCATCAAAGGAGACGTTGCAGGAGGGACTGGTAAGATTGGAGTGGCATTGCTGGTTTCACTGGCTCCCTGAGAAGTGCCCCGGGCAGAATTTGACCGAATATCATCCCCAAAACACCGATGGAGATGGGACTTGCTGGCCACAGGGATACTCTGGGAGATCTGGAAGCTGAAATAAAGTGCTGCTTAGCTCAGTTTTGATCTGTTTTCGTCACTTCGCAGCTGAACTTGCCCATCACTAATGATGCTACCTGGGCTTCCCTGGGCAAAACCTCAGTGACAGTGGGAGCACCGACAGCTGACCCTCTTGGGCACGTCCAGCCCTCGCCACGCTCAGCGTGCAGCAGCAAAAGCCTGGCTGGAGCAGGGGTTCCAGCCACACCACGGGCTTCAAGGACTTCCCTGGGAAAACCATGACGTGTTCAAAGCGACAGTGTGACAGAGAATACTGCAAGCGTTGTTGAAAGTTGGGCTGGGAGGGGGCTTGCTGCCCTCTTTTTTTCGTTTCCACGGAAACCCAATACAAATCTATTGATAAGAAAATTTAAGCTCTGTACATGATGGAACAGTATAGCTCCTGTAAGGGCTGCCCTGGTGGGGGGATGGACAAACCATGCTTCCTACAGCTCCCCACCTTGAAGCCCAAAGCTAGCCAAGTTGGTCTGGGGAGGGGATGGGGAGCAGAAGGGTTTGTGAACAGGGGGAAGAGGGAGAGAGGAGGCTGTGAGGTCTGCGACAGCCCCAGAAGGAGTTTGCGCTGTCAGGACCTTCTGGAGAAGAGCTCCCAAGGGAGCAAACTTCACTAGGTTTCCCTCATCAAGGCCATTCCTGAGCCTCAGGAGAAGGATCCTCCGCCATGGCCAGGTGCCCACCCTCTCCCACCACCTCACAAGTCCCCCAAGAGGTACCTAAGCCCTGCCTGAGGCTTTGCCCAGCCTTTGCTGCCCGGGCTGCCTTCTTCCTGGGCTTTCTGGCAGATGCTGACACCCAAACACAGGCGAGCAGAAGGCAAGGTAAAAGTGGCACGCGTGTTACACATTAACAGTGTGACCAACTGCTTTTTCCCTTCTGTCTCCTAACCATTCCGATTACCGGGGACCTTGGTGCGGCTGCCCTGGCTAATGTGTAATCCCAGATATTCCCTGCTCCCTTCCACGAGGATGTCCCAGTAGCTAGGGGGGGCTCAGTGAGGCGGGGGCTGTGCCCGTGGAGGTAGGTGATGTATGCTGGGGAGCGCATTTTGATGTTCTTGATCTTTATGGCTAAATATTTTTTAGTGCCCCTAAACGCTTCCTCGTGGGCATAAAGCAACCCTGGGGAGCTCTTGCACCAAAGCCAGTCTGTTTTCCTGCTAAAAACCTGGCTCACAAGGCACTAGTGTTTCTCCTGCCCGCTCGGCGGGGCTTGCCTGGTCCATGGGGTCACGTTTCTGGGGAGAACGGCCAACGTTGAGCTTCTGGAGCCGTGAGTGTCGTGGGGAACTTGTGCTGCTCCCTCCAGGTGCTCAGGCTTAAGCTGCTGTGTGGTTGCTGTTTATACACACACTGACACTGCCAGCATTGCTGTGGCCATTGCTGAACCTGGCTGCAGTAGTAATTAAAAAAATATATCGACTGGTACTTCTCCCTGGTGTAACTCTGGCTCTTTTTTTTTGCCATAAAGATGCCTTTATTGATTTGGACTCTTTTTTTTTCATTTTTTTTTCCCCCTAAGACTTAAGTATCTGGGACTCCAAGCGCAGGTCGTGGCCAGGTGACGGGTTGTGATGTGATACTCCCTTCTTTGAAACAAGGTGGGAAGGAGAAAGTGCCCATTTTTGTTGTTCCTTCTCTCCTTCCCCCGCTTTTTTTTTTAAAGTAATGTTAGATAGTGAGTCTCCAGGATATTGTTTTCTTCTTAGCACAACCAAGCCAACTCTTTTTCTTATGAGATAGTGCTACATACCCCATTTATTCCAACAGTAGGTCACATTATGCACTAATCAGGATGCTAAATACCGTCTGTAAACCAAAGTTTTTCATCAAAGGAAAAGACCTGAGTGAACAGCTGAGTCAAGTAATGAATATCAGGAGGGTTCTGCTCTTCAAAGGCAGAAAAATGTTGATTCTTTTTAAGATAAAAGCCTGATGTTTAAAAAAAAGAAAATCATTGGAAGTAAATTTAGAGGATTTACTTATCACAAAATATTATTCACACCAATAGCAGCGGGCTGATTTTCTCCCCCACCGCAGACTGGAGGGCATTCTGCAGTCTCCAAAACCCTGATCTGAGAGGCAGAGAGGAGCGACACCGCTGCTGGGTCGAAATTGGCCGGGTTGGAGATTTCGGTTTCGGGGTTCCTCAGAAAATTGAGTACTTTTAAAATGCTCGTTGCTGGGTGCGTGGAGGTGCTGGCTGCTTGGCTTTGCTGGGAGGAGAGCAGCACTGGCAAGCCTGCCTTCACCTCCAGGGCTTACCAAATCTTTGCTGCAACCATTTGGGGGGTGTAGGGGGAAACTGGGAATTATATCCTACTTCTATTGTGAAGTGGGCACGCCTTAAAAATGAGGAGATTACCTAAAAAAGGGGGGGAGGGGAAAAAAAAACCAACCAACACCTCTCTGTGAGCTCTACAAGAGCAATTCTACTCCAGTCCTCTACAAAAGCCAAGCTCTTCCATGGAGCAGAGATGCAGGCAAGCCGATAAAGCTTTTGACTAGCAGTTTAGTTGAATGCTGAATGCCTGACCCACATTATAATCTGAGGGTAATTAATAGGCTGTGATGTAAGTAGAGAGATGCCTGGGCTTTTTCTCATCATACCTAACCAATTTGGGTTTTTTTTTCTCCTGCTCTCAGATAACACTCAAATGTAGTGGAATGAAACCAAATGAGCTTCTTGGAGTCATTTTTGTATTTTGCCTCTGTAATCTCTGGGTTTATTTAAATGTTCTCGTTGCGGTTATTTTCTGACACTCTCTTTTTTTTTTTCATGTTGAACATCTCCTGTTGAATAACTCCTCAGACACTATAATTTCAGGATCAACAATGATGCTGACAATAGAGGAAAAAATTACATTGTGAGGCACAGAAAAATGAGTCCGTATCCCTGTCTTTATTCCGCTGTTCAGGGAGCATCTCTGTATCCATATTCTAAAATAATACAATGATCAACTTTTGCTTGGGCTACTTTCGCTCAGATTTTTACAAAAGCCTGAAGTACAGAGTCGCATTAAATAGCTGGAAGCACGGTGGGATCAGTGACCTTGGGTAGGAAAGCACACGATTTCAAGTGTGTAAAGCAGAGGCTCTTGGGGCAAGGGGATGCTCAAGGCAGTAGCAAGAAATGGTCAGTGTATCTAAAGCCCAAGACTGAAAATCAGGCTTTTTGGTTCCCATTTCTCCAGCCACTCTTGCTGTGACTTCCAGGGGGCTGGAGCTACTGGTGTCTGTAGTCACCAGTGTAAATGTACTTGGAAGCGTCACTTTTCTCGGTTATAAAGCTGGTTCAAGCTTAAAGACATTTAGGCATCGCTTCACGCAGCACATCCCTAGTGGGGACACCCTTGGGGAATGTCGGTGCTTGTTCGGGGGGTTCTCTACCCTCCTGGATGTCACCAAATATGAGTTTGGGGATCAGGATCTTTCCTTTTAAAAAAATAATAAAATCGCAAACCCCCAAAACCCCCCCCAAAACCCCAAGAAACCCAAAGAAAGGTATCGCTTCCCTCATCCTGTGCAGAGTAACCAGTCAAGGCTTGCCCTGAGTCCCTTGTGCTCATGTTTGTGGAGCTCAGAGCTGCCGACTGAAGCACAGCCACCCACAACTGCCCTCCTCCCTACATACATACCTACATTTTGGGTGACAACGCTTGCCACTCGGGGGCTGGAGTCCTCAGAGAACCTGGCCATTTCCTTCCCACCCCATCCCGGCCTCCCTGGTGTGGTCATTGGGGTGGTGTGGGCTCTCCTCCTCGGGAGAAACGGGCTTATGTGAGTCCATGGCAACTTGCTCGCCTGCTGTGGGCTACCTGACTGCAGCCTTCTCCTCCTTGCCCTGCTCTCACTCCTTCCTGGGGCTTGGCTTCCAACCTTGGGATGCTTCCTTCACCTCTGGTTCCCAGGGTGCTCGATTTTGTGCCGGCACTGAAACTAAACCTAAGCTAAAGGTAAGCGGTGCGTCAGGTTAAATCTGCAACGGGGCTGTGACTCCCACCCTTTACCAGGAAGCTCAGCCGCCTACTTGGAAAGATCCAGAAGAAATGAGCCAAACCAAAGCCCTATTTTCAGGCAAAACCTCGGTTGTCCTATGCAGTGGAGCAACAAACTGCAACGGCTTCTTTGCGGTTATAAATCCCCGTGGTTTCACTGGGCGAACTGCTTCAGTAGACCTAGAGGAGAATTTGGGCCACAGGCGGTATTTCATTATTTTTTATTTTTTTTTTTTAAGCAGCAACTCCCATGACTCAGGTGTGCGGAGGCTGGCATTCAGCAGACTAAAGGCTTCGGTGCTGTTAATCATTATTTACTAAGGCAGAAGCCTGTCTGGAGCCAGGGGGTGCAGCAGGCAAGCTGGAGGAAGAGATGACAGCTCAATGAAAAAGGTTCAATAACTTGCTCTTCATGTCCTGGACACCTGGGATATTTTCCTTGAACTTCCTGCATTCAGTCAAAAGCCCTACATTATTATTTTTTTTTTCTGAAGGACATCAGAGATAATTTTATTCATAACAGAATAAATTCTGTGACTGTCTGTAAATGAATAAATGAAGAGACTTAACACAGCAGAGGATGTGGAACATGTCACAACTGTGGCACTTCATTGAATATGCGGCATGTCTTTCTCGACTTAAGTGAATTGAAGAGCTTTAAATATATTCACTAACTCTTGTAACTACAAAAAAAGTAAAGCAAGTGCATTACTGGGGTGGCAGGTGTCAAGTGACTTAGCATTTTGACATTTTCATTATGCTTGGGAACAGTAAACAGAAAAGCATGCCAAGGTTTTTTCCTATAAATTGCATTAGGTTTCTAAACGATAGGTGGTGAGCCCAAAGCCAGCACTAAACTCTGGTGAATGGCAAGACAAAGCGATGGGAAACCATCAGGACTTTGTTCTCTGGGTGACAAGAGCAGATGGATTTGTCACAGCCAAAGTTTTCCTGTTCCCTCTCCGGGCCCTGCAAAAGGAAGGGCTGATCCTGGTGCCCGGAGCCACCGGCTTTGGAAAGGGGAGGGTTCCCAGCTTTCGGGGGCCTCTTGGTGACCCTCTGCTCCCAGGGAATGGAGCAGCAAATGACTGAAATCCTGAAGGATTTGGCATGTGTGTCACTGTGGGTGCTGCTGCTTGCCAAGGGGGTAGCTGCCACGGGGCTTTGTGTCTGGGGCTGTGCTGGCTGGTGGGGGGCACTGCTGGATGGTGGGGCACTGGTGGGGCCATGGCATCCCACTCAGAGCTGTTCCCAGCTGGGACTGGTGTGATGTGGGTGTTGGGGCACTAGTGGGACCATGGCATCCCACTCAGAGCTGTTCCCACCGGGGACTGGTGTGACATGGGTGTTGGAGCACTGGTGAGGCCATGTCATCCCACTCAGAGCTGTTCCCACCGGGGACCAGTGTGATGTGGTTGTTGGAGCACTGGTGAGGCCATGGCATCCCACTCAGAGCTGTTCCCAGCTGGGACTGGTGTGACATGGGTGCTGGGGGACATGGCATCCCACTCAGAGCTGTTCCCACCGGGGACCAGTGTGACATGGGTGTTGGGGCACTGGTGAGGCCATGTCATCCCACTCAGAGCTGTTCCCAGCTGGGACTGGTGTGATGTGGGTGTTGGGGCACTGGGGCACTGGTGGGACCATGGCATCCCACTCAAAGCTGTTCCCAGCTGGGACCAGTGTGACGTGGGTGTTGGGGCACTGGTGAGGCCATAGCATCCCACTCAGAGTTGCTCCACCTGGGACCAGTGTGACGTGGGTTCCTCTTGTGATTGGGAAGTTTTGGCTAGCAGAAGGCGAGGCTTGGGGAAAGGTGGCCTCTGTTGGGATGAAGACACCACAAGGACGTGATGGTGCTTCCAGACCACCACCA
>JAOQGH010000023.1:5826443-5836933 GCA_025769975.1 Gallinago jamesoni | reverse complement strand
GCGAGGCTTGGGGAAAGGTGGCCTCTGTTGGGATGAAGACACCACAAGGACGTGATGGTGCTTCCAGACCACCACCACCAAGTGATGATCTCTGCTGTTGGGGGGGACGGTGATGCTGAGACCCACCTCTGCAGAAGCTGCTGGTGGATTGGTGCCGGCACATGGGCAGCTGCTGGCGGTCACTGGTGCACGTACCTCAGTGCAGCACCCAGCGGAGCCGCTGGGCTCCCATCCTCTGCCGAGGTGCCCTGAATAAGGAGGGGGCTTGCTGCCCCCCAATGCCCCCGGCTCTTTTGTGACTCCCTGGCTCGGGAGCTCTCTGCATCTGCTCCAGGCTGAAGTGGCTCTTGGGCTGTTTAAAGGTTGAGTGCTCCTGCTCCCAACGCCGGGAGGCAGATTCGGTTAAATAAACACAGGGGCTTAGAAATAAATTGAAGGTTACGTGAAGAGCTGGATGGGAATATAATGTTGTCAGACGCGTTACGAGGGCGCCGGTCTGAAGGCGGCTCTCCAGCCATACCCCTCTGAAATCTGCTCTGACACATTCCCTCTCAGCCCTCACCGCTGGGAGGACGGTGGGGAAAGAGGGGGGGTGTGTGGGGTTGTTTGGGGCCACCAAGGGTGGGAGGAAGAGGATGGATGGCACGCGACTAAGAGCCCACTCGCTCAGACAGAGGGAAATCAGCGGTCGTTCTGCTGCCTGTTAATTACTGCAGGTTTAATGTCTTCCCTCTGGTGCACGTGTAGCTGCAGTCCACGAAGAGGGCAGGAATCTCCTGCCATCAGCTCTGGCGGCCTCCTGGCCCCAACGCCCTGTCGTACAATATAGGCTTTATAAAGCTATATTCTTCCTTAATAACTGAAGATACTCTTTTATTGTCTGGGAGATTGTTTGGGTTTAATTCCAGCAGCTCGACAGCATTCTGCAAGGCGAAGGCAGCACGCTTTGATTTAATTCTTGGCCCCTATAAACAGCTATATGTTCTGGATGTTGCTTTTGTAGTGCTATAACAGTTTGGATTTGGAGAGCAGTTTTGTGGGGTTTTTTGGGGTGGGTTTTCTTTTTTTTTTTTTTTTTTGCCAAAATGGCCGCAATAATTTACCTCCTATCACACCAGATTGCCTTCTACAGGTGTAGCTCATTTTCAGGCTCGTTGGTGTAAATGTTTTCCTGCTGGTAGGAAGAGAGTCCCAGCAGATCCACCAAAAGGTTAGCCTGTTTTTTCATATTTTGGGGATATGGATTAGTAGTGGTTTGGTGTTGGTTTTGGATGTGATGGGGTGTGTGGTTTGTGGTGGGGTGGGTTTTTTTTTTGTTGTTTTTTCTTTGTTTGTTTGTTTGTTTTTTTTCTCTTCTCTCCCTTGGTTGGACTAACTAGATGATCTTAAAAGGTCCCTTCCAACCTAGGTGGTTCTGTGATTCACTCGTCTCCCTTTGCGGAGTGTTTCACACCATCCCGACTGCTTGTCTGCCCCAGGAGTGAAAATTTCAATTCAGCCCACTGAAATTTTACACAGAGAGAACTTTTCCAACCAAAAAAAAAAAAAAAAAAAAAAAAAAAGAAGTATATTTTCCCTGTCGAAACAGAATTAGTTTTCTTCAAAACATCTGCTTTTTGTTCTGGAAAGATGGGCAGACCTTTTATATTTCAGTTTCTGGTGAATGTTTCCAAGCAAGCTCGTCGCCTTTCCCTCCCCTTTAGGTGACCCCCCCAGAAGCAGAGAGCTGCTGCCCCCCAGGACCCCACGTTGCCGTGCTTTCCCATCCCATCTAACCCACCCGTGCTCGGAGCCATCTGCTCAAAACACTGCTCAGAGCAGGGGGCAATAACCCAGCCAGAAGGGAGACACTGACAGAGCTCATCTCTGCCTTCAGGGGTTGGTTTCTTCTCATCTCCAGAGGATGGTTAGATAGGAGAACATCAAGGGAAATGGCCGATAGAGCCTGTGATAGCATTCTTGAAGTGCCTTGAGTGCCCTGGCCTAAAGGTAGGTCCCACCTGAAGGATGGGCTGAGATCTCGGCGTTTCACTACTCCGGGGAGAAGTTCAGGTCCTTTCTGCAGGAAAAGAGTGTTTTGGCCCATATGAGACCCCTCCAAAAAAACCCCCAAGATCACTCCTACCCAGTGTAAATGTGTGCTGCTTCACTGTAGCGACGCGTAGGGTTGCGCTGCTCGTTGCCGTTAGTCACTGTCTTTGCTTTAATGGCTTTTATACTCGTTAAGACCTGGGAGCCCAGGCATGGACTGGGACCTTGCTGTGCTGGAGGTGCTGTGGCTCTGGCCAAAGAGAGCCGTTGCCTTTACTTAATCTCTGAGAGTGTTCTTAGCAATTGTCTCTCTATGATTGCAAAGCATCTGTTCAGATGCCCCAGCTGAACCGGTTCCCTATTCCAGAAAGCCATAAAATCATACTTGGGGCTTATTGATCCCTTTAATTGGAAATCAAAGAATACGTATCTAGTTTTAGAGCTTCATCTGCTGGATTTTTGCTGTTACGTTCCTATGTCATCTCTGCTCTGGCTTAAAGGAGGAGAAAAATTGCTGGCTCTGCTGCCTGGAGTGGAAAAACTGAAGTAGGTGGGTTCAAAGGGCACGGACACCTGAACACGAGTGCAAAGAAACCTACTTGGTTTTAAAAAATGCATTACTTTTGAAGCAGAACTCATTATTTTTCAGGGCTTTCTATTACTTGTTTGGACAAGAGGGGCATGGAGAAGGCAGCCGCTGTCTGGCCTTGGCTGCTGCGGGGCTCCTCTGAACACCTTCCCCCCCCCTCAGATAGCAGAGGTGGGGGGACCTGGCTGTCACCCCCTCCCCAGAGGCCAGTGCACAAAGTGTCTTGTGAGGGATGGAGCTGGAGTCGTGCGAAGGCACAGGCAGCACGGGTGCTCACACGGGGCAGCGCCCACCCTGTCTGTCTCCAGGGTGAGATGGCTGCACCAGGAACAGCTCTGCTTGGCTTCAGCAGGTCGGGGAAACCTCTGGGGCTGATTTTTGGATGCGGTTTCAGTGGGGGTGGGGGTTGCAGAGCAGAAGCCTGGGGAGGAGCTCGTTATCGTTGCCCAGGGGAAACCCCTTAGTGGTGGGAGCAAGGCTGTCTCCTTGGCTGTGAGGGATGTTCCCGGTGCTCAGCGGCGAGCGTGACCCTCCTCGGTGAGAGACGTGGGACCGTGGGAGTCAGACCACGCTGAGAGCACGGCCAGGTCAGGCTGGGTGTGGAACCTTCAGATATTGGCACGGCTCTGCCCGAGCTCCCGTGCTCATCGGGAGAGCGTTCCCATGGGCTGCTTTGAGATCAGTGCTTGTCTTGGTCAGCGCTACTAAAAAAAATCTCATTTAAGGAAAATATCCACTGAAACCCACGGTGTAGTCTCTTCTGCCTAGAAAAAAAATATCACCTTCCCGTTTGACTTTTTCTCTTAACCGGTGCCTTGGGGGTGCCCGAATAAAGCCAGTGTATAAAGCCACATTTTGCTTGAAAAGCTCTGTCCGTTTGGTAGCATCTCTGACAGTTTCTCAATGTGGGCTTGGAAAAGATAAATACTGGGAATTTATATTCCAAATCTATATATCCAGGCAGTCCTGGAGCAATCCAGTGATGACATAAAGAGAGGGCTGCATCTTTAGCACTCGCCAGACTGGAGCAGTGCTGTTAAAATAGGCTCGATAATCTAACTGACCAGCCAGATTAAAATGGAAGTACCCAAGAATTAAACTAAAAACACCCAAATAAGACTTCCCGGGAGGTAAACAGCCCCTCCTGTGCTGTGCCACACGGGCTCTGTCTCCACGCTGGGGAGCATTCCGGCCCGTGGAGGGGATGGGGATGCCAGGGCTGGGGATGCTGGTCCCGGGAGAGGGATGGAACGGAGAAGTAGGGAGGAGAAGGAATGAATAGAAAGAAGTGAGCAGAAAAAGGGAAAGGCGGGGGGGTGGGGGGGGGATCAGAGAGGAGGCGATGCCGGCAGAGGTTATCAGTGTGGTTTTTTACCTGTTTTAGGGCCAGCTGGGCCCTGTCCGTGGCACAGGCTGGGGCCAACCACCTCTGCTGGTCCCTTCCTTACCCTCTCTGTTTCGGGGCTGCCTGGGCTGCCATCAGCACCCACCCCCGGACCTGGGATGCCATCAGCACCCACCCCCAGACACCGGCAAAGGACAGCACTGGGACCCCGGGATTTTTTCAGCACGGGTGGAGCGAAACCCAAGGGAAGAGAAGAGGTGGGAGGTGGGGACGGGGAGGCTCCTGGGGAGGAGGGAAACAAAGCGGAACCCCTCTTTCCCCCCACCCCCCACCGATGCTGGCCCCTCGGTGCGGGCCGGCAGCCGGTGCGGGGCCGGCGGTGCGTCTCCGCTGACACCGTGTGGCCGCTCCCCGCATCTCCGCCCCGGCAGCTGCGGCAGCTGCAGCCGCCCAACAATGGGGGATTTTTACCTCCCCCCCTCACCCCCATCCTCCCCCCCATCCTCCCCCCGCCCCCGAATCCTCTCCAACTCCCTTCTGAGCTCAGACACACGCGGAGGGACAGAACGTGCGGGGCTGGATGCGGGGCTGCACACACACCCCCCCCCCCCCTTCCCCCCGCAGCTGCACCGAAAAAGAGCTCTGCCACATTCCCGAATTCTGGAATGAGCCAAGATGAATCTGGTTGGGGCTATTTCCCAGAAAAGCCTGCCTGGATCGTCCCAAGACATTTTTATTCCCCCCCCCCCCCTTCTTGCGGTAGCCACAAGGGCCACGTTCTTGAAATCAAGCTGATTTCTGAAGGACGGGGGCCTTTTATCTCTGATTTCAGCAGGGATGAGGCTCTTGGAGAGGAACCCTGCCTAATGTATTCAGCTACATGTGTTCTTAGGGAAAAAAGAAAAAAAAAAAGCTCTTTCTCCTTAGGCCCTTCCAGTCAGGAGGATTTGGCACCGGGAAGCTCAGCTCTGCCTGATGTGGGGCTTGAGGAACCGAGCCATTCCAGGCCAGCCTGCCTTGGTCTGAGGGTGGATGGGGCTGGGAGAGAGAAGGGCAGGTAGGAGGTCAGCGAGCCTGCTGCTGAAATAGGCTCCTTATTATTCCTGGAGGGGGGGGAAAAAAAAGAAGAAAAAAAAAAAAAAGAAGAAGAAAAAAGAAGTTACACATTATTGCTGTAACACAAAGCCATTAATAAAAGGAGGAAGACCTTAAAAAGACCATCAGACAGGGCAGAAAATGTATTTAGGGAAACATCTTCTTGCTCAGAGCAACGCCAGGACCCTGCGAAGGCACTTGCTGTGTTTGGAGGGTGTCTCTCCTCTCAGGACGAGCGAAGAGTCCAGCTAAAGGAAGATTTAGAGCTCAGGAAAGAGCCCCAACAATAGACAATGGAGCCATTTAAGGGACAACAAACAACTTTATGCCCTGTGAGTTTGTCCCATTGAAGTCACGGGGTGAGCGCCACGGCGGAGAGGAATGAATGGGTGTTTTACTCTCGGTTTCAAGGGAGCCAGGATTTTACCCACTGTGCAGCTACTTCAGATGCTGTGGCATTTTTTTTTCTTTTTTTTTTTTTTCCATAGGATCAGGGCCAGAGAAAGAATGGGAACAAAAGCATCACATTTGCTGTCAAAAAGGAAGGAAGGGAGAGAAAGGGCTTTAAAATAGGGCACAGATGGGAAAATATGAATATTCTGGCTGAGAAAGCCAAGCAGAAAGGGACTGAACCTCTCCCAGAAATGGCTCTGAGACCAGTCCGAAGCTGGAGAGCTGGAGCAGTCCCTCTCCTGGAGCATGAGGGGCTTGGAAAGGACACGGTAGAATTGGAAAAGCGGAAATCTGTGCCCAGCACTCTTTGCAGAGCGCCTTTCCCTGCTGGCTGGGGGATGTGGGGGTACCTGTCTCTCAGCAGCCCCTGGATTAAGAGCATCAGGGTGGAGCAAATCCTGTAGCTGTGAGCGAAATCAAGGCTGATAGTGCAAGCAAGGGCAGAAAGTTTGGGCTGAGAATGTCACGGGCTCCTGGAGTCAGGAAAATTTAGAAAACATTTCCTTCTCCTCTAATTCTGCTTCCTTGCTGCCAGGTGAAACGGGGTTGTGCTCTCCCTTGAAGCACAATGGCTGCTTTCCTGAGAGAGGTGCTTGGGCTTTCGGTCTCCCTGACTTCTGTTTGTCTTCTTTTTCTTGTGCTGGGCCCGAGCTGTGAGAATTGGAGAGCCTACAGGGAAGTTAAAAGATTTTTCCTGGAGCTTAGTAAGTTAAAAATAGAAATAATTTGAAAAAAACTAAACAAAAACCCAACCCCAAAACCCAAGCAAACTAAAACTGATTGAGAAGATAGCTTGGAAGGGGGAGTTGAAGATGTAGGGTGTCTGACAGGGGTGTGTGCTGGATGGAGACGGGCAAGTGACAGTTTTCCCCAAGCAACCGGTGACAGCAAAATCACCTGACCATAATAAGCACCCCGAAGCCCACCCTGCCCTCTCCCCCCAACCTTATATTTGTGCGATGGGGGCGAGGGGCTACCATCACCCTGGGTGGGCTCGGGGGGGGTCCCTCCTGGTAGCCCAGGATGCTCCAGGGAGCTCTGCTCCATCAGGCTGCCAGCCCCGGTCCATCGCGCTGCTCCCCGGAGCCGCTTCTCCCCGCGCCCGCTCCACCAGCTGCTCTGTGCACGAGGTTAATTAGCACGATTAATAGTGAATGCTCTAATTGCAGACATTTAGCGGGCGACTTTATGATTATTGTTTTCTGCCACAATTGTGCCGAACGCTCGGGTGTCTCTTTATTAAAGGAAATAAAGCCGTAATTAGTCACAGCCTAATCCCAGTGCTGGCAGGAGACCTGCAGGGATGTAACAACTCAGTCTGGAGAGAGGGGATCCTTGACAGATCCTGTCATTCCCTCACTCGCCGCCTAAGTGACGTGGGATTTGGGGCGGACCGACGTCGTTTTGAGCCAAAAATGGTGGGAAGTTTGCAGTAAGCAAGGCTCCCAGGGCGTGCACACCAACACGAGCTGTGGAGTGAATCAAAAGCAAACAAAGGCTTAATAATGTGTCTGGAAAACCCTGGCTGGGTCTGCTCTCCCTCTGTAGAGATATGGTAATGAATTACTCTTCTAAGTGAAATTAATGCACAGATTGTATAAGTATAGTAGTCCTACACCACGTTATGTGATGTGAAGATGTGTCTGAGAGTTTCATCTCTACTCGGGGTGACACTATTCATACAAGTTTATCTCTTTTATGGATTTGAAGCTTTTTCAGATACATATCAAAGACCTTTCCTTGCTTCCAACATGAATAATATATGCTGGCGCAGTTTATAATAAATCATCTTGGTTCCCTGTGCAACAGCAAGTGAGCAGGACTATTTTAAGTACGGCCATCTGCATTTCAGACCATGTCTGACATCGTAAACCCATTTTCTACCTTCCTTTTGGTGGGCCCACCAGTTGGGAGCATGGTCCACAAGCCAAGTTGCAGCCAGATGCCCCCAGATCCACTGGGCTGGGCTCTGCTCATCAGCCAGGCAGGAGATGCCCAAGGGAAGGGTAAATCTTTATTCACCTTTTTTTTTGGGTTTCTTTGCCTCTGAGACCGAAGAGCATGGGTTCCTGGCTCTGCCTCCTCGCCTGGCACTGGCCTTTTCCCAGCCATCACAGCCAGGAGGGTCCTTGGCCAGGCGGGGGTCACACAGATGGGGCTGTTTGGCTTTGCCCTGGTGCTGGAGCACACCATGGAGCACGTGCTGGACCATTATCGGTGCTGCCAAGAGAGCTCTACTCTGCCCACCTGCCCCCCTGATGCCTGAGCTGGTCCTGGAAAGATTTAGGGAGCAGGGGGAAGACCTTTAATGTTAAAAGCCAATGAAGACTAATGGGTTTCAGTGATTTGGGGGTAGGTTAGAGCTGTGCTGGAGGCCCCGGGTTGAGAAGGGACTGTCTGATGTCTGAAACCTGCCTTCCTCCTTGCTTGCAGATCTAACCTTCACCTTCGGGTTCTTCTTCACGGTGACCTGGAGGTCCCAGCTCAGCACTGGCTTGGGCTGGGGGCTCGGCAGCAGAGCAGAAATGCGTCTGCTCCTACTCCTGGGAGGGACTGAAATCCCCCAGACAGCCAGCGCGTGTATGTCCTTACCCTGATTTGACTTTCATAAAAGATTTTCCCAGAAAAAGCTTGCCGTGTATAAGGTGCAATAACGTTCTCTTTAAAATCAATTATTTTTGAGTTTATAGAGTGTGTTTTCTATTACCTAATGTGCTGTAGCCAGTATATCTGTTGATTTCAAGGATTTTTTTTTTTTATTTCACCTTGGCATGTCTTTTATCAGAAATCATTTTGAAACTTTTTAATTTATGGGCTTTTATTGCAATACTCAATTCATCCTGAGTAGTCTATTATTAAGTGTTCTAGAGGCTCTTATTGTCCTTTATCAGAGGATTGTATCTCTGTGCAATTCATCTGTAGCCATTCTTCATAGAGAAAATCTTTCATATTAGGTTTCTTTCATCATTCGATGACAACTCTTGAATACATCATTATTCAGCAATGGCTCTAGAAATTATAATCATTAGGCAATTTTTCATATAATCTGATTTTATAAACTGTTTCTTTTTATTATCTTTTGATGGAAAACAGTAAATGCATCTGTCTGGTTTGATCCTCTCCGATAACAGTAATAGAAAAACTAAGTAAGGACATCTTATTGAGGAAAGAGCCCGACTGCATTTCTTATATGCACGGAACCAAAGGTTATTTAATGCGAAGTAAAAGTCACTCCTCTGTCCCAAATACCCAAACACTAACAACACTGTGTTCTCACGCCTGGTCATCACTGCTCGATTGACTTTGTTCTCCAGGTGGCTTATGGAGTGATGGAACAGCATTTACACAATTAAAAGGAAAAGAAAAAGAAAGAAAAAAAAAAAAGGAGGAGGAAAGGAGAATCACAGCAACGTGTTTGGGTCCAGGTTTTTGGGAATGTGTGTCCCCTTTCTCCTCACCAGCCGGGTAAGGAAGAGGTAATTTATATTTACAACCTCCTTAAGCCTCACTTTGCTAGGAAGGAGATGCTCTGGCCACAAGGCAATGGGTTCCTAAGCTCCTCCTGGGGCTTGGATGTGGGGAAAGTGAAGGGTTGCCCTGGCTAGCTGTGGGGACACCTTGGGGGTCTCACCAAGGTGGTGGTCGTGTGGCGAATGAAGCCTCACTTGTCCTCTTTGGGGCTGCAAACGGGGCCAGTGTGACACAGGAGGGAGGAAGGGCACCTCCAGCTTTTTGTTTTCCTTCTCCAAAGGTCCTCGTTCCCTTTCCTGCTGTACTGCAGCTGTCAGCTCCGGGAACTGGAAACTGGAAAAACGGAATTGAAAACAGAAAATGGTGCCCGACGCATCACCGAGTTTTCTCAGGGGAGTGCAGAGGTGAGCTCTGTCCATCTGTGGGAGTCCCATCTCTTTTAGTGCACTGTAGGAATTTGGTGCTCCCTTGTAGAGATGCTTCTTTTTTTAAAAAAAAAAAACTTGTGCTTTTGCTTTATAATTCTGGAAAACCTATATCGGATGGCTTACTTCCCCCCCTTTGTTTTTCCCCCCATTAAGATGCTTTTTGTCTGTCTCTCTCTCCACAAGGGAAGTCAACTCGATGGCTGGAGGTGAAAATGGTTAAATCAAAACTCCACCTTTCTTTTCTCCTGGGGAACCTCAGGAGAGCGGGGAGGGGGGTGCACAGCCAAACCCCCCCCTGAGGCTCAAGCAGGGCTGAATAAAGCAAAACGTGCTGCTTCATCGCTTCCCTGCTCCGGGACCGCGAGGTCCGTGCAGGTGCTGTCAGAGAAAGTCATCCTGGCCTCAGAAATGTTTGCCTTTCTGGGGTCATCTCCCTGTTTCTGAGTGGTTAGAAATAGTAATTTAAAAAAAAATCAAATGTTAGCGTGCCACCTGGAGAAAAGGAGTTGTGGTTACTGGAAGGTAGGTCAGGGCTGGTGCCTCCCCAGGTGCCGTCTTTTCACCCCCTTTTTAAAAAACAGCCCAAACTCGCTCTGAATTGAGGAGGGGTGAGGAGACCAGTTTGCCACGTGGCCCTGGGCTTTAGCAGACCCACTTGTGCTGGTCCCGAGCATTGCAAACGGTCAGAGAGGTCTCCAGAAGACCCAAACCCCGTCCCTCTGCCCTCCTGGTTTTGCTGCCCTTCAAGCTTTGACTTGCAGAGTGGTTATGTCTGCAACATACCCTTCTCTTCCAGCTTCCACTGGTGAGAAGGACCTGGTGTGATGGGGGGAACCTCTGAAAGGTGGGCTGCAGATTCTCAGGTTGCCTTTTTTTCTTTCTTTTTTTTTTTTTTTTTTTTTAAAATCTATTTCTAGAAACATTATAGAGAAGCAGTTACTAAACTAAGACTTTTTCAGCTTGGCAAGAGGGTCACGGTCAACTTCCTCCTCTTCCCCAGAAGGGGAAGTGCCATCCACAGTTTTGGCCCTGTGGGGCCTGCGGGGGGGGGGGGGGGGGCAAACCAGGAAATCCCAGT
>JAOQGH010000023.1:5777876-5788987 GCA_025769975.1 Gallinago jamesoni | reverse complement strand
GGCTAAAGAGTCCCAGCTCTCTCAGCCTTTCTTCATCAGGGAGATGCTCCAATCCTTGAATCATCTTTGTTGCCCTTCACTGGACTCTTTCCAGTAGCTCCTTGTCCCCCTTGAACCGAGGAGCCCAGAAGTGGATAGGAAGCTGCTATGCTGACAGGAGTCCCCTGTGTGTCCATGTGTGTACCATGGTGGTACTGTAGTTTTGTTGATTTTCATCCACCGTTTTACTGCTGGGTTGTTCCAAAATCCTTCTGCAGCACTTTGCCCAGGCATTTACTTTTGCACCACCGGCAACTTCCCCACCTCGTTCATGTCCCCTTCTCTGCTCCCAGCGTGAACGTGCCTCTGCGAGGGATGAACGAGTCACCTTCACTGGCCAAAGCTGGACCATCTGACTCTGCTGAGTGCTACCCTTGGTGACTGGCCAAGAGGGAGATGACCTGCAGGATAAAAGCCTTGCATTTCGAAGCCATTAGTCACTGCGTGTTTGCAGACCTTTGGTTGCTGCTTGTCGTGGTCTCAGCCAAAATCACTGCAACCAGATTGACAGATGGCCCTTCCCCACCCCCAAAACAAGAGGAGGGGAAGAGATAGGGAGATACAGAAGTTTAGAATTAACTAAACTACTTTAATGAAGAATTAATATTAAAATTAAAAAGAAGATAATAATGAAATAGATACAATATATACAAAAACATGTTAAGCTTCCAGGATGACAGTCCCATCACCGGCAGGCACTGGGGGAGTCCCAGACTGGACTCAGCGATGGGTGGGAACTGGGTTCCAGCTCTGGAGTCAGGAACACACGGATCGGGATCAAAGGCAGATGAACAGACAGGGTCCTCTTTGGACATCAGCCATTGAATAAAGACAGCTGACCCTTTGATCTCTCTTCTTTCACACTGAGCTTGGGGCAGTTGGTCAGGTTTGGGTCACCTCTCCTGTCTCCTCCTCCCCACAGGTGGGACCCCTCTATGTTTTTTTCTGTTTCTGAACCTCTAATGGGGCAAATAACAAAAATTGGCTGCCCTTGGTTGTTAGAGCAATAAATATAAGGAAGAGCCTCTCTGCTCACCGTTCCTTGGCATGGAGCACAAACATTGGCCCTATCATCCTGAGAACGAGCAGTTTTCTCCACAATATGCCGTTAATTTCAGAGAGTTAGAGGAGGCCTGGCTAAGATGTAAAATTTCACAACACAAAACTGGTTCAGCTTTACCTCCAACCTGGAGGGTGCTGCTGGAGCTCCTGGGAGGGGGCTCGGAGGCAGTTTACCTGCCAGCCTTCACCAGGAGGCTTTGAGCTCCCCGGAGTGGTGCTTTCAGCGTGACAGCAGGTGTAGGTGATGTGATCAATATGTGATGAGCCAGCTGGCTGTGGCTGGGCTGCATTCCCCGGGCAAGAAAAAGGGCACCCCTCTCCTTGTTGCACCCCCTGAGGTGCACCCCCAGCCCTGGAGAGACCCCGCTGCTGCAAGCGAAGTAGCCTGCCCAGCCTTCCCCTCTCTGCAGCAATAACAAAAAGGAAAAAAAAAAAAAAAAAGAAAAAAAATGGTCCCGGAGCCAAAATTGTCAAATTGAATCTGACTCCCAAGACCGAATTTCATCTCATCTCCCAAGCAATAACGAACCGGCGTCTTTATGAAAAGCTGTCAAAAATCTAATTGTTTTGCAAACGCTACGGATACCTCTTCCATTTCAAGGAACAAGTGGGGTTGCTTTTGGTTTTGGAAGAATTGAGTAAGCATGAAGATTTCCAAACTTGCTGAGATACAAAACACTATTGTTATATAGTACAGTGAAACAGCTGTGGTTTATAAGTACCGTTAATGTGAAACTTTAACTTGAAAAAAAAAAAAAAGCAAAAAAAAAAAAAGCCCCAACTCTAAAAAAGTTAAAGGAACAGAAAACATTTCATCCATATTAATGTGAGGTTTTAAACATATAGGCTTTTAAGTGAATTGGCCATAACCACAACAATATTTTGGGTCTGACCAGAGCATATATTGTATGCAGATGTTAATTTGGCATTTGCATGCATATGCAAAGAAAAAAAATCCTTTCTACATATTTTTTTTTTTCTTGAGCGCCTTGCGATCTGGAGTCACTTTAGCTTTACAAACTGATTATAAACACTAATTACCTGCAAACATGCTGTTTGGCTTAATACGTGGCCTGTAGACTTAGGTTCTGCTTTATAAAAAAATGCAAAATTTAGCCAACATGTTCACCCCTCTATATATAGATACATACATTTACAAAGGCAGAATGTGCTGATTTGTACAAAACCCAAATTCCTCTGTTAACCCTCTCCCCTCCTGTTCCCAAGCATCACGTGTCAGGTGAATCTATAACGTTTTGGGAGAGGAGTTACGTGACTTTGTGTGCTTTCTCTGGCCACGGAGGTGGCTGCTGCATCGGAGGTGGCCGGCCAGAGCTTGGCTGGGCTGGGCTATGGGGCCAGGTGGGAACTGTGCCCCACGTGTCCTCCTACCCACCCCAGATCCATGGGCTGAGAGCACCAGTGCTCTGCCTGCACATGGGGCACCCTTGCCATCACTAGAGCTGATGGTTTCTGAAAGGAGGTACCAAGGTCAGGTAAAATAGAGTTTCCCAGCTGATTTTCCAGCGATGGACCATTTTTTAAGGTGAGTTATTCTGAAAAGGCAGATCACCCAGAAGAGCAAACTCCGAGAGAGGACAGAGCTGACGGATGGGACTTGGCTGTCCCAGACTTGTGGCCCTCGGGAGGTTGTGGAGAGGTTGTCCAGCCCTGAACATCTGCAGCTCCGGGTTGCTGCTTCATCCATGTCAGTATCTCCTTGGCTCGAAATGCAGAGTACTGGAGGCAGACCTTCCCCAAAATGCTGTCACCCCCTCTTTTTCATTCTCTCTCTACTTCACATACCAAGGTGGGGTGGAGCACCAAGGATGACCACCTTCTCCAGTGCCTCTCTGCTGTCTCACCAACACCACTTGCAACCATCTCCAGGATGAAAAGGCAGCAGATGGGATAAAACATTTATTGTTCTGCACTCAGAAAGGAATAACATTTGTGGAACACGCTGCTGTTCGGAATGGTGGTCTTCGACCTTGGGAAATGTGGAATGAATTAAACGGTGGTAGCTGGTTTCAGGGTAAAATGAAGAAAAATTAGAAGAAGCAATGTTAGAGAAAAACACGCCTTATTTTTCTAACCAAATCTTATCTTTGCGCTGTCTTAGCTATCTAATTAAAGGAAGCCTTATATTCAGTTGGCTGTTTCAGGATTCACTTCTGTTGTCTCTTTCCCAAAGGTGAGTTTTCATCCTAGCTTTAGCTTTTGCCCTCCAAAAATATGCCCCCCCCCTACTCCCCACCCCAGCAGCTAGTGGGTAAGCGAGCCTGTTTTGAGCATCTCTTGGTTTAGGACGGCTGTTCCTACATTAAAAAGGTTATAAAATTGAATGACAAGGAGAAAAACTTTGTTGCCTCAGGAGAACAACTCGGCAAGGATGGGAGCTGGACGTTTCTGCTGCCAGCTCACCAGGAGAGGTGAAGCTGAGCCTTTTCCGGCCGTGCATCCTCCAGCATCACTTTATTAATAGAGTTATGCTTCGCAGTCAGGGCTGCCGGTCTCCAAGGGGAGGGGAAAAATACAGATCTCAGCAGGAGAGACCCTCTGTGCTGCTCCTGACACCTACCATCGGGGCTCAGCCTCCTTTATGTTCCCTGCGGCCCCCATCCATCGGCTCGGCAGGAGGGTTCCCAGGTGAGCTGCGGAAAACAAGCCTAACTCTTCATTTAATCTGCTCCCCGTTTATTTTTTCCGAGTTGAATTACCTGGGAGGTGGCAAGGAGGGGGGGGAAGTGATGGTGGTGGGGAGAAGCGGGCTCAGTCTGTTTGTGCTTGCAGCGAAGGTGAGGGAGAGGGGAGGGTTTGGAGGCGCGGCGAGCGCTCGTCGGGCTCGTTTGCCATCACCTCCCAAGCACGAAAGGCATTTTCGGTGGTTTCACATTTTCATCTTCAGAGTATTTTTCTTGTTAGCTCGTGCTCGGCTTTCATTCATCTGCAGGGAATAGCGCCGGGGTAACAGGATACACAGCAAATATCACCATTTAAATAGAACCAAGCCATTGTGAATGAAGACTTCTGCGAAGAATAGGAAAGTAGAGCTAAAGGGCTGCTAAGTAAACTCTTTTATGTGTGACATTATGCAGGCAATGGTTTTGGAGTGCAAAAGATATTTTTCATTATATCAGTGTTATTAATTCCATCAGCTCGAAGCGGATTGGTACATGAAATGGCCGTGTGTTTCCCAGGTTAATAAATCTGCATAGGTTTATTGTTCGGAATAAAACCTATTTTCCTCAGCAAATAACCATGATCATTTGGGGTTACAACCATTCCTCAGGAAATGCTTTATAACTAACATTTTTATTGGTATCATAGGAAATTCGTATGCCAAATAACATGGGACTATAACTTTTATCTGACTTTTAAAACAAAATCTGTTATCTTTTATGGCCAGTTTCATATAGTCCCACTATCAGTTTCCATAAAATTCAACAAGCATTCCTTATTCAGCCTGGAAAATCAATAACAGAGTTGGTTGAAAAGTGAAAATGTCTTTTTCTGCAAACATTTTTGAAATTTCTGAGTTGTTTCCATTTGAAAGCGTTTGCAACCGGCTGGTTCCTGGCAGAGAAAAAACACTCTAATGCTCTCGATAATGCTTTCTGTTATACTTCTTCAAAACGTAAAGGACGCCCATTTCTGAGGACGAGATGAACATTTTTCACGATATCGTCAACTTTAATGGGCGATTCTGTTTTTGTGAAAGGTTTATTTTCCATGTAAAAACTTCAAATCAAAACCACTTTGGCCAGCGGTCATGTTCCAGGCTGAATCCATAAAACCCCACTTAATTACCACATCGGTTCGTATAAATTGGTCCCTATTGATTGGGCACTGATGGATCAATAGCACTACTGACCATAAAAAGGAGCTGTGATCACCAAGGAGAGGGGTTTTGTGGTAGGTTTAAGCCTTTACCCTCCTCTGGCACAGGTTTTCCCGCATGACTTTGTTGCATTTTTGAGGCGTTTTTGCAAAAAGTAAAAATTCCCTTTTGCCTGCTGATGCTGTGGGAGCGGCACCACAAAAAAAAAACGGCCAAATTTACCACCCAGGTTAAAAACTCATAGGCGAGCCATCGTATTTTCTCCTTGTCTCTTCTCTCAATTCCCCCTGGTCCTTGGGGCAGAGGCAGCCTAATATCCCATTTCCACACAGCACCAACCACTGTAGGGATCTCGGTCTCATTTGGAGTCATTTACGCATCTGCATTAGACAATCATTCATTAAACCACAACATAAATAAAGCCGTAACAGGCATGGGGAGAGCCCGTGAGCTCATTAAACCCATGGAAGTTTCTGCCATTGACCTCAGCGAAGCCGGGATTTTACCCAGCGGTCTGGTTGTTTTTTTTTTTTTTTTTTTTTAAAGTCTTCGGGAGTTGGTCAGGATGGGATACAATGGGTGATTAAAAGAGAAGAATTACAAAATTTTAATTTCAATTTGGCAGGGCCGTTGCAAGGGCCTGTTGCAATGACATTGCTGCGCCTTCGCACAGCCGGAGTCTGGGCCAGCGCCCGCCGGAGTGAATGGAGATGTCCCCTCGGGATGCGGGTGAGGGATTTAAGCTTCGTGTTTGTTTTTTCAGGCAGCGTTTCAGTAAGTGCTTTACAAAATAAGGCTCCGGGGGAGACACCCACAAACATCCCATCGTCAATGAGAAGCCATCTCTGCCTTTGAATGGGAGGGCAGCTCCTCTCAAACCATCCGAGATGCCAGCGTGCCGGGAGGAGAGGCTTTCTCCAAAAAGGGGTGGCATGCGTCGCAGGGAAAAGAAGAAAAAAGCACTGTCTATTGATGGAAATCAGGTTTATTTGTAGGAAAGATTAATACTTAATACAGTTTATCCTCCAAAGGTCACTATAACCTTCTGAATATCCTGCAAATCTTCTGACTCATTGCTGAATTGCATCTATTGTAAATGATGTTTTAAATATTTCACAGAAAGCATCATGCCTCTTATATAGAGAGACAAGTTGGTTTTTTGTGCTTTTTTTTTTTTTTCAATTGTAAAAAAAAAAAAACAACCAACCATTTCTTCAGCCAGGAACGTGATTTACAGACTGAAAAAGTGATATATGTGAAATAGGTAATTAATAAATCATAAAATGGCTTGAGTAGAAGATGGAAAAATACTTAAGCTGGATGAATTCAACCAAATTAAAACAGGCTATTAAATTGCCTAGCATCCTGCTCAATAAAACTGATATGCTGTTTTATGCTGGACGTTTGCAATGGTACATGGCTTCCCAGAGCAAAATGCATTTCATCTGCTGGGGAATCTGATGTGAAGCAAAATTAAAATTTTGATCTAAGGTCTGCAGCTTTTCGTGGAGAGAGGTACTGAAATGCTGAATCCTCTGCCTGCAGATAAATGAAGTATCCCGAGCTCCGTGACTGCTACCAGGTGTCTCGGCTGGGCACGGAGCCAGGGATACAGGCAATGCTGCCCTTTAGGATAAGGGGCCATATAGAGAAATCACAGCTTGCACTTTTCACCCCACCAGTTGAACCCCGTCTCTCCCGGACGCACACAAAAATGGCACAGAGACTGGGGCAGTAAAGGAGAGGCTGTTCTTACTGGGGAAATCACGCAGCAGAGCTCCGGCCATGGGGAAAAAAGAAACCAGCTTCCTTCACGAAAGCCCCTCAAAAGAGCTGTTGCACTGCGACTGCTTGAGTCGTGACAAGCTGTCCTCCCAAAATGAGGTCCCCGGAGCCCTCCCTGCTGCAGCTGAGCCACCCCAGGTGCAGGGATGGCAAGCTGTGGGAACCCCAGGCACCCGGGGAGGGATGGCTTGTGGAAGGGAAGCCGCACGCTGCTCTGCTCTGCTCTGCTCCAGGCAGGTGGGTGGCTTGCACCAGAGGATGCCAAGACCTGCTTCAGCCCAGGCACAAGGGACATCTGTCCCATGGAAGGGCTGCCTCCACCCCCCAGGTTCCTCTTGCCTTCCCAGGAGAGCCGGAGGA
The DNA here is from genome assembly GCA_025769975.1 of Gallinago jamesoni. Taxonomy (NCBI): domain Eukaryota; kingdom Metazoa; phylum Chordata; class Aves; order Charadriiformes; family Scolopacidae; genus Gallinago; species Gallinago jamesoni. The sequence continues at coordinate 5,781,900 of JAOQGH010000023.1, read as the reverse complement.
TGGAGTAGGGAACCAGGGCTCCTCGCTCCAGATGTAACCGGGGTTAAGAGCAGGGATGCAGAGGGTGAGGAGGCAGGAGGAACCACTCCTGCAGCAGATCCAAAGGGACTTTCTGCAGCCGTGCCCCTCCCGCAGTGGGGTGCAGCTGGGTTGAGACCCCCCCGGCAGCAGGACACCCTGTGGGGTGTGCAGGGTGGCTCCCTGGGAGAGGGGTTCGAGGTCAGATGCTGATGAAATAGCTCCACCAGTTCAGACAGCTGAAAGGTGCCCACCAAAACCAGTGATTCCATGGCATCTTGAGGCCCAAAGCCCGCTGCTTCCACCCACCCATCCCACCCAGCCATGACCAGTTCTCCTCCGCTCCAGAGCGGTGGCAATCAAGAGAGATTGGGCAGGTGCCCTAAATGAGCAGGGAGTGAGGATGTGATGCCAGCGGTCACGTTTTGCATCAGGAGCACACCACGTCGCAGCTAACTTGTCAAGGGATTCCAGCTAACCTCTTTCTTATCATCAACTGGGAAATTTGCTGGCATATTTCTGAACATGCCATATTTCTGGATAATTCAGGCATAAGCCTGAAATGACATGCCCAGCTACTTGTGGAAGATGTCCACCCATGAAGGTTGGCAAGCGCAACAGCTGATTTCCTGTTCAATTAGCCAGCATGATCTTAGGCTGATATATTTTTCATAATTTTTGGTGTAGCTCGGTGTAAACATTCGTGTTATTTTAAACTGGTACAACTGGTACCTATTTAAATCCCGCTTTGAATGCAAAACATTGGCACAGATGCAAAACATCTCCCCCAGAAAAGGGGAGAAATGCTTCATAAAGCTCCCTGAGTGCAGGTATGGTCCGAGGAGCGAAATTTCACCCACCAGCAGGATGGGGAGCGTGTGTGTTGGAGTGCACGACGTGGTACCCACCACCCTGCCTTCAAATTCCCCACCGGCGTGTAACGAGCATTGGAGGTAATTAAAGCCTTCCTGGCTCTTCTTAGTTGATGACCAGAGAGGGGCCAAGCCACAGAGACGCTCAGCACCTGGAAGGAGCCAGATATCCTGATAATTTGTTAAAAGACCCTTTAAACCAACACCCGGCAGCTTCATGGGAAATGCTAAGAAGAAGTGTTGGCACGGACCCCCTGGTTTGTTATCTCCCTGGGGTTAAATTACCCCATTCATTCGTGCTCGGGAGGACAATGAGCTTGGCAGGCAACCCCACAGTAATCCTCTGACCCAGCCCTACCTGCAGTGACACCGGGGCCCGGGAGGACTTATTTAGGAGGGTATCAGTTTCCACAGTAAACTTTCCCAGCTGCTGGGAGCTGAGGAATTGCACTTCTGCCTGGGTGGGGAGCAGAGCATCCTCGGGCATCGCTTCAGCGGGCAGCTGAAAGAGGTCCCAAGAGTCCTGCAGCACCCAGGCTGACCCGGGGTGGGGGGGGGGGACATTTCATGGTGCCAGGGTTAACTTGCAATCACTGCAAAGTTGATTTTTTTTTTTCTTTGTCAACAGTTTTGCTGCTCTTTCATTCCCAATCCCACCTGGGCAGTAAAACCAAAGCTTGCTGCGTTCTACCAGCTGAGGTCGGAGAGGAGACGTGTGGTCCCATGGGACTAGCTAGGCTGGTGGCCACCCGTGTCAGCCCAGATGGACTTTTCTTCTGCGTTCACATAACAAAAGGGACTGGCCTGACCCTGAGCAGGGTTTCTCGCACGCTCTCAGCCCTAATCTGCTGTGGTGATGTCCAGAGAAAGAGTGATCTGGACCAGGCAAGGGAGATGTGGGAAAGGCAAGCTCAGAGCCCTGTGGGATGGCTGCTGGCAGCAGCATCGTGTTTGCTTTCCTCAAAGCAGGCATGACTTTTACTCTTTTTTTTTTATCTCAGCTATTGTCTCTACCCATTGTCCAAACACATTTCTTACCAGCTGGTAATTTATTAAGTGTGTGCTGTAACACCACGCTGTAGCCCATGCCACTGTAAACTGACTTAAATAAACTCTGCTCACTCAGGATGGAGCAACTGGCCAACTTCTAATGAGTAGAGGAGAAAAGGACCAGATTCAGAATTACATTTACATAGCAACCACCACCAAAATCAGCACCAACCTTGACTATTCCCCGGACAAAACAGTTGGCCAGCTAAAGAGAGCATGGTTTAAGGAGGGCATGCAGGAGGAACAAGGAGGGATTTGAAGCAATTTGCAGATGATGCGTTGCCAAAGTCCTTACTCTAAAAAGAAGAGCCATCTAACAGATGCATTTTTATTATTATGTCTGAATAGGCGTTGGTTGGAAAAGGAAGAGCTGTAAGTGCCCTGGTTCTGCGGGATGGGCAGCTCAGCAGGAGAGAAGAGATTTTCTGGAAGCTTCCCTTAGAACAGGAGAAAAGAGCTACCTTTGGGCATAGGCACTTTTTTTTTTTTCCCCCCACTGAAAGTAATTTCATTTAAAAATGGAGTTTTGGAAGAAAAGAGGAACTCTTCACACTTTCAGGTCAAATTCAGCTATTGATTTCAGCTAGAAAAAAGCACAGATTTTTCTTCTTTTTTTTTTTTTTAAATGTCAAAACATTTCTCTTTAGACTTGCTAAAACATTTGACATTTCCCAAGCAAAACCTTTAAGCCTTTTGTTTTCAAACAGCATTTGTTTATTTCTAAATTGACCTAAATTAAAAAACAAAAGTTAAAACAAAAGAGTTAACTAACTCAGCAAGGCTAAACAAAGTACTTCGGATTGGAATCAAAGATGATCTTTCAGGTTGACCCAACATGACACATTCTGGGTTTTATATTTTTACCCTAACAGCTGAGATTCAACATGTGCTGGTTTAGTTGTTTTTTTTTCTGGTTTGGTCAGGGAGCCAAAAAATCCATTATAGGCCCAGCTTGATGAGGAGCTCTTCCGCAGACTCCCTGCTGGGGAGAGATCCCTGCTGCTCCTTCCTTCGGGTGGGCATGTTGAAGGGCAAGAGGAGCCCTGTGGCCAACGGGATGAGACAGTTGTCCTCATGCAGGGTGGAGAACAAGACTTGTGGCCACCAGATCCAGCTGCTGAGAACATCTGGCAGCATCTCTGGAGTGGTTTCTGCAGCTTTGGCTGGTTTATAAAGCTTCAAGCGAGGCTTGTGTGTCCCTGTGCCATCTGAACGTGGCTCCTTTTAATGTAATGGTCAATGTGAGTTTAAGTTAACTTCACATCAGCTTGCAGTCCACGACGTGAGACACACATGTGCATCCATCAGTGGCATTACACCATCATTAGCAGAGGTTTGGGTAAATATGCTACTCAAGTATTTGATTACTGGCTCACTTTCATGCTTCACTTTCGGTTGTTATAATGTCGAACTTCAAATACTCGCTTTATTTTTTCTACCTGGGCTGGCAGTTCATTTAATATCATAAAACAAAAAAGGCCACATTGATGACATATTTCGATTTTCTTTTTCCCTGCCACTGATTTTTTTCCTTAGCTGTGCTTGACAAATGAACAGAAATATGGGGATGAAAGAGAAGAACAGAGTGAAGGAGAGATAGAATAGAAAACAATAATAGTTTTAAGTATAACAAATTGAATAAATAACATAAGGAAATAATCAAAACTAATGTCCCTTGTTCCAGATGCTGAAATGTTTTGTAGATCCCATTTAAAGAGAAAGGTACCTTGGCTTTGTTTTCCTTCTTTTTGATGCTGTGACTTCCTCAGCTGGGGTTAACGTTTGCAGAGACAGATTTTGGGGTGGAAAATCCTGCAGGCTCAGAAAGCCGGGACGCAGTTCCAGTTCTACTTTGGGATGTCACCGCATGTCCTGACCCGGTAGAGCTGGGCTGGGCCACACCAGGTGAGCTTCCTGCCTTCTCCCTGTGAAAGACCCTAGGGAGGGGGAATGCTGCGCTGTCACCATCGCATGGGAACACGGCATCTGCTGATGGGTGTTTTACTCGAAAAAGAAAAAGAAAAAGAAAAAGAAAAAGAAAAAGAAAAAGAAAAAGAAAAAGAAAAAGAAAAAGAAAAAGAAAA
>JAOQGH010000023.1:5759032-5770176 GCA_025769975.1 Gallinago jamesoni | reverse complement strand
GCCTGCCTGATTTTCCTGCAGTATTCCTTGTGATGCTGGGACATCGGTGCCTGGAAATAACCCCTGTGTTGAGAATGATGAAATTAAAGCCAAACTCCAAGACAAAACCTGGCCTGCTTTCTGCCCTGATTCCCTCGGAGGGGACCTCGTCCTATCCTCAGCCACATGAACTCGCCTCGGGGTTGGCACAGGAGGAGTTCCATGCATTTTCTGCTGTGAGTCTGGGAAGGGCAAGTAGTCAGGAAAATGTAAGAGTCAGTAAGGAAAAATCAGGAAAAAATAGCACGCTGAATACTCTTGCAGGGTCCTGTGCTTTGGGACTGTTCTGGCTCTTTCAAAGTGGAAACGAGGACGGTCTTCAAGGTGAACTTATCATCTAAAGCGTTTAATGTTCACTCAGACCCTCACCGAATCGTAAAGCCTTACAAAAAAAACGCACCTCTCATTTCTTCTGGTAGGGGTTGTGAAGAAAGGCACTCGTTTCACAGGGCAGGGATCACGTCTTCAAAAAGCATCCGCAGTCCCTCTTAAAAAAAAAAAAAGTCTGGATGGGTTCCACGATACCACACACCCTGTAATTGCTCTTATTTGACTCCGAAACCAAAATGAAACCTGGCACGTGCTCCCAGCTGCACTCGCTAACGCGAATATCCCATATTTGCACATTTTAAAAGCGTGTTTCTGCTGTGATGTTAGGCTCAGATAAGGATATGAATAGCTCGCCGCCTCGTAAGAAATCCCTTACTGACATCAGCGTGACTTTGGGGTCTGCATTTCAAAAAAAAAAAAAATAAAAGGAGGATAATTTCAGCCTCTCTGAGGAGGCTGGAAAACGTACTAACTAATACGCTGATGCTGCAGTTTGGTTTAATAGGGTTGAGTTCTGGTTGAGCATTTTAATGAGTACGTTGTAAATAAATAATGGAGGATGCTGCTTCTTTAACATAGCAATAATTATTTTAAATTAAAACCTCGTTACAAAGAAATTAACTTTCGCCTTGCTGACTCCATCGCTTGTTCTGGAAGCGCTGTGTCATGCTTCAACGGGGGAATTCTTCACAGTTGGAAAGTGATGACTGAAGTCATTTGAGATGAGCATGAATTATTGAAACTTCCATCAGAAAGGAAAGCTGAAATTGAGGGCTTTTTGCAAAAAAACCACTACCATCAAACCCTCACAAGGTTGTTCCACAATCTGTTTGAATTTCCCGAGCTTGTACGAGGTGAAAACCCTCCCCTGTTACATCCAGCCAGATTTTTCAGATGTTGCTCCATTGGTCACCTAATTCTCGTTTCAACTGAATGCAATGAAAACTTCTCGCTTAAAAACACTGTGCTTCCTTGCTGAGAAGAAGCTATAAAAGCTGAGAGAGAGTTACAGGGCATCCGGGGAAGCTGGAACTGGCAAACCTCTGCCCTGCCTCGTCAGCCCAAAATTACCTCTTGTAATTACACCCTGTAAGCCATCCTGAGGTGCAACATCTACATCTAGAAAGGTAGGCATCAAGAAGAAAATCATGCTTACCTGAATGGAGGGAAGTCCACCTGATGGTCCCATCCCCTGCTATGGTTGTCCCTTGGTGGCGCTTGATGGCCTCCCTCTGGGGTGGAAGAAGAAGAGTCCATTGAGAGCAGAAATCAAAAGGCATTTCACACTCCTAATAAAATAAAGCTGGTATTTTCTATGCCTATAAAAACTCAATCAAACCAAACCAAATGATCTTTACTTACTTTCTTATTAAATACGTTTCCCGGTGCCCCACCCCCCATGCCTATCCTATCTCCCCTGAAGAAAAAAAGAAAAGGAAACAACTTTTTTAAGGATGGAGATCAAACTGAGTTTGATTCTTTTTGCTTTACAGCTGTCACTGAAAAACACAAGCGTTCATTCATCCCAAAAGCCTGAAAACCAATACATAGGGTGAGTCTCTCTGAATTAAGGGTGAACAACACATCTGCATAACTGTTGATGTCCTCCTTGTGAAGGCTCTTGGAGGAAGACCTTTGGATCTGCCAAGAGGAGCAAGCTGGGAGATATCTGATATATCTGGGCTGTGTTGGCATCAGTGCTCCCTGCTCGTTTTTATAACTACTGATTTTTTGACCCAAAGGAGATGTGGGGCGAGGTGGAGAGGGTAGAGGGGGGAGAAGTTATTTCCTCTCTAAGCACTCTGAGATCTGCTGTGGGACAAAGCAACTCTACGAAGTGAAGAAAGCAGGGAGCTACCCAAGAGACAGGAGAGCACTGCTTGCACTTCAAAGACAGCAAATTTGGGGAAAAATTCAGACACAACATAAAGGGGCATGACCACGAGATAGATCATAGTGTGGTTGCTTCTGCTGAGATCCTGTTCAAAACTTGCCTCTACTGGACCTCCTGGCAGTTTTGCCATTGACTCAAGAGGGTTAAGAAGTCTGGGGATGAGAAAAGGGTCAGGAACGAAAGGTTGGAGAACCTCAGTGGACAAGCCCTCAACCGCAACCGCTGTGTCCTCCATGGTGAGTAGGGTTAAAGGGAAGAACTTAGAATATGTATGTGAAATGTATGTGACACTGGTCAGTACAGGAATCAGCTCAGGTTGTACCAGCCTCTAAACTCTTTGTCGTGGGTGACGTGTGACGTTCCCACTGCTGCTGCTTCGGGTTATCAAGGTGGTGTTTTGAAGAAGAAGAGGAGCAGGGTTTGTGTTTCAGTTCCACAGAGCTGCTAAGCCTTCTTGCTGCAAAGCTTCATAGACTCTCCTGGGCAGTGAAAGGCCCCTTCCTATGCAGAGGGTGGCCCTCACCACCCAGCCCAACCCCTGCTGTCTAAGGGAGAACATCTCTTAAGCCTGAAAGGATCATTTCTGGAGGACCTTTCAGTAGAAGTTAAAAACCCCTTTGGTGGGGGTGGAAAGGAGAAAGCACCGACCCAGACTTCGAGAACCCGGTTTGGCTGGATGAGGATTCGGTCTCGTCAAGGTGGTGAAGACACACATCTGGCTTTTAGGTGCACGAGTGGACCCACTAAAGTCAAATGTTTAAGCACGGGGGCTCAAGTCCTCCAGCAGCTCAAAGGCAGGAGGTGCTGGCACACGCTGAACCCAGGACCTTCCCACCAAGCCGGTGCTGGGGCTCCGTTTCGCCCCTTCCCCATCCCCTTGCCGAGCTGCTGGGAGCTCAGGGTCCACCTTTGCTTTTAAAAAACCAGGTTTCACCAAGTTTTCCGCCAAGGTAAGCAGATTTACGGTAAAGAGGAGTCGATTTGCTCTGTCCTCGGGAGAAGGCGTTGCATGAAGATCGATGCGCAGAGGGAGGAAGGGCTGCCTGGTAGGACGGGTGGTTTTAATCAAGAGTATATTTAAATAAAGACTCGAAAGAAAAAAAAACAAAAACAAAACAAGCATTTAAAGCACTCAAGCCCTTTCCGAAAGCATCGCTGGTGTTTGCTGCGGAACACGCTAATGACTGAGACAGAGGAGTGAAAATGGAAGGTGTTATCAAAATCACGCACCCTTAGAGCCACCCTTATTGACCAGAAGGGACACCTCACCCCCCAAAATTGGGGCCACGTGCTTTACAGCCTCCACTACTATCACCCCAAAGCCGGGCAAAAATTGGCCCCTCTTGCATTTGTGTTTACTGCAACAAGGTCAAATAATTGAGCGTTTTAAACACTTTCAGGTTAATTTTAATGAACACAGCTTCCTCTGAAGGTTGCCTGCCTTCTCCTTTGAAGGAAAAAAAACCCCACCAAACGATAACCTTAATCTTTAAAGTAGTTTGAATTATTTCCTCCCAAGCCTTTCTCTAAACAGATTAAACTCCTATTTGAAATGGAAGTAGATGTTTACTCTTGTAAATAAGCATTTTCTCTTGTATCTAATGGTAAACAGATTAAAGGATTATGCTAAAGACCTTTCAAAAATTTAGTACTGGGTCCTGAAATCTTTGTGTTTAATATCCAACCCTTACCGTAGCTACATGCAGGGCGGAAGGTTATTTTCTTCCATCAAGTACATCCTAACTAAGGAGATTTAAAGTCTTCACTTTTGAAAGACTTGGTTTTTATCTGCCCCTGTTGCCACTTCACATGAGCAGGGGAGTATACAGAGCTTGGAGCACAAATGAGAATCAGACACGAAGACTTTCTTTTAAAAAGTCACAGCATGGGAAGAATTTACTTGATTTCTAATAATATATAGAACATACAATAAAGCAGACCGGCATATTTCATCCCCTGTCAAGAAAGTTTTGTCACTTGGTAATTTGTTTTAATATATTAGTTTCTAAATATAAGAGCAGTCAATCGATGCATTATTAATGTGATGTGTACGTGTATAAATATTCTTTTAACTTCCAGGATGGTGGATATTAATGTTGTGGCATTTGAAAGCACGAGGCACTTGAAGCGCCCTGTCCCGAGGCAGGAGCCGTTCCCATTGCACCCAGTCCCATTTATAACTCCTCCGCCCGGGGAATGAAAGGGCTTTGATGTAAAGTGCTGTTTAAACGTTCTCCTGAATGGAAAGTCAGAATTTTCCCCCACCCCCCCACCCCATGCCCAATATTTCTGGCGGTAAAATGCCTCCGTCGAGCGCAAGGGCTGTTTAATTGTTGTTAATAACGGTGTTTATGGAGGGAAATGGTGGTTTCTGAAAGGGTCAGAAGTTGCATCTGGGCATCAGCTGGTTGGTTTACCCTGTTATTTTGAAATTTTCATAATTCCCACTAACTTTTTCTTTTTTCTTTTTTCTTTTTTTTTTTTTTTTGAGTAAAGGGAGACACCAAACAGCCCAGACTTAGTTCTTGGTTCATGGATTTGGTGCAGCTGAGAGTGTTTGAGAAGTTCTGGGACACCCCACTGGGAAGGGAGGGAGTTGTTACCGTAACCTGCTCCCGCTCCTGCCCCAACCACTGGCTTAGATTGGCATAGCCCAATATTTTTATGCTAACGACACCGAGGATGTTAAAATGTCTTCAGGTTTATCAGCTGAAAGCATGATACTCACTACTATCGTGGATCCGATATTATCTTTTCCATATAAACCACACCGGGCTCTTAAACTGGTATTTGATGGAAGCCCAACACACCTTGGTGCATTGCAAGATGGCAATAGCCAGAAACTATGGCCATGGCCATGCCCCCCCCACAAAAAAAGCAAAAAAATAAAAAAAAAAAAAAAGAGGAAAAGCAACGTTGGAGGTTGGATTGAATTAAATGCCCTCTTTCACCCCAAATGAAACAAGGTCATTTTGTCTTGGGGGTTGTTTATCCCATTTTGCAAAGCAAACACGCAAGGGAACAAAAACATTCACTTGAACAATCATTTTGGAATTACACTTCAAGATACCAATATGTATTTTTAAACATATTCCAAAAAATTGCAAAAAAAATCCACCCCAAACTGAAAATGTGTATTTGCCTGCCTTGGTTTTACCCCCCATTTTTAGCAGGCTGTGCTGAATCCGGACCAGATTAATGAATAGCTGTGGTCACCTGAAACTTTCAGTTTTTCAACTGAAAATAAACTACTCAGCCAGCAAGTTGTGCCCATCTCAGCTTTGCCAGGATCTGCAGTTAATTCTCCTGAAGTGTTCAGAATTTCCCTTTATTGGAGAATGTGTGTGTTTTCCTCTGGCTCTGGAGGCTTTTCCAGTGAAACCAACAACTCAGCATCACCCTGAGGGATGCTTCTACCTGAGGATGAAGTCAAGCTGCCTCGACCCTTTCCATACTTTTTTAATTTTAAGGGGAAAAAAAAAAAAAAAAAGAAAGTATTTTTCTTAGCTAATACATTAAAATATGGAATATTTGTAACACTGTTCAAAAGAAGGTAAGGAAACGTCCAATGCATCAGATTTGCCATTAAAATTCTCTCTAGTAATTGAAACTTGATGTTGCTTCATTTTAAATATGAAGCTTTTCCTGGGTGAAATAGTGACAGGCAAGAATATTTAACAAAGTATTTTTTTTTTCCTAGCACGAGCAAACCTTAAATGAATGGTTTAAAATATATAAAAAAAGAATACCAAAAATTTTGCAGTGCACACTACGTGACCTGAAAATAATAAGCTTTAAAGTATAGTTAGAAGTAGTCACTAAAACCATGGGAGACATGATTTTTATTAGAATTTAGATAAAAAGATTTAATGTTTTTTAATCTATGAGACCACTGGAGGTTAAACTCCCCATCTGAAGTTAGTTTGTGTTTTTCATATGCTTTTTTTTTTTTTTCCTTAAACAGATCTGCTCATTTAAAAAAAAAAAAAAAAAGGCAAAAAGCGAAGGTCATCAGAGCCCACTCAATAAAATATTTGGTTCACCTTCATTTGGCTTCGAGAAGAGGCCGGTGAAGGAACAGGAGCTGCACTATGTTATAAACATCTTCTGGAGGTTTAGAGGTGGTTTCCCCCCCCACCCCCCCCCTTGGATGCAGGCTGGACGGGCTCCGACGACCCTCCTTCGGGGGTTTTTTTTGGTGAGCTGGCAGTATTTTACAAGGCTGTCAGCCGCAGCCCGCCTTATTACAGCGGGGATGAAATGATGGTAACTGGAATTCCTTCATCCATAAATTCCACTTGCCATGGATATTTCCACATTCATTAGGAGGAGAATAAGTAGCAGCCAGGCGGTATCCACGGAGACTTTTACTGGCTTTTTGATGAACTGAGGCTGAAGGGGTAAAATACCAGCGAGGCCGTATTTTGATGGTTTGATTTTAGATATTCTACCTCTATCAACTGGGAAACCTTTGCCGTGCTATCAAAGAGCACGTGGTAATTTATAGGCTATATACTTCGGTTGCTTCAGACCTGATTAAAACCCCGGGGCAGGTCAACGCAGCGGGCAAGGAGGGGGTAAATCAGCAGGGCTCCGCCAGCTTCGGCAACGCAGCTCTGATTTACGCTGCCTGGGGCTAATATTTCAGTACTGTAGGCTAATATATCAGTACCATAGGGTTTAGGAGAGGATTTTAGCATCACACAGATGTTCTTTGGGCCACGGTCTTGGAGAATACGATGGTGGTTTTTTCTACGTGATTTAATTTCTGGGTTTGACAGAGCGGTTCGGCTCCAAGTCACTTTTTTTTATTATTTTTTTATTTTTTTTTTTAGCAAGGGCAGGCAAAGGTTTGGAGGTTTGCATGTGGGACTGTGCCAGTCCTGCTGAGCTGTGAGGCTGCTGGAGGCAATGGGGACGGTGGAGGAGGCCAGCAGGTTTCCCCCACGGAGCGTTGCATTGAGTGTCTTTTTGATAAACCTGTTTCCCCAAACAGGGTCTGATGGAGCAACCCCAGGGGAGAAGGCTCCCCAGATCACCAGGGTGGATGATGCACAGGTCCAGCCCCCATGCACGTGTATGTGTACGTGAAGTAACTCGAGGAGAGGGATTTCTTGGTGGTAAAATGCCAAAACACACAGCTTGCAGGGAAAGAGGAGACGATGGCTTCTGTCGGGGGGCATCTCTGCATCCTCCAGCTGTGGCTCGGGTCCCACTTACGGTCCACACAGCAGGGGAAACTGTTGGCCTAACTTCATCCTATTTTTCCATCCATAAAGGCCGCGTACATCTGGCCATCTTAACTTCTTCCAAGAGCAGAGAGAGAATTATTGAGTTCCCCCCCACCCCGAATTTAGATTTTTCACAGGAGCCCAGGCTTTGCAAGAATTAGTAAGTACAGAGACGCTCGAGAGGGGATTAAAAAACAAAAAACTGACTATTCTCCTGGGTTTTAACCCAACTCCTAACCCAGAGAGCCTCCGATATGTTTGGATGAGTTTCAGAAAAGCATCCCAACTTTTGGACGCGGGTCCAAACCGCGCTTCAGAAAGGCTTTGAGGTTTGCCCGCGGGTCCCCGCGCTGCTCTTTGCTGCCCTTTGTGCTGCTCCCCCCCCTCAGGCACGATAGAGGAGGGCTCTGTCCTTAGCGGGACCCCAAATCAAAAAACGGCAAAGCAAAAAAACAGACCCCACCCCCCCCGAGGGATATGGAGTGCAACCGTAAAAGAAGCAGGTAACTCAGTTCCAGAAACCAGATGGCAAATTCGGAGCCTGCCCCAAGGTGCCAAGGTGCAGCACGCTGCGGAGAGCTCAAACGGAGCGTGGCAGATAAAACAAGTCCTGATTAAACCCCATACTGTCCGTGTTGCAATCAAAAGTTTGAACCCCGTTGCCACGACAGCAGACGGGCTGAAACCAAGTTGCAGAAGCGGAATGCAGAAAATCACGGCGTTTCTTTTTTGACTCTCTCGGAATCAAGCTGCTTGTCGTTCTTGAAACAGCTGTGCCCCCCTTCACCCCCCCCCCCCCCCCTTGTTAAATTCTCAGCTCGATACACGTGGACAGAAAAAAACCACCCTTCTCCTGCAATTATTTGCCCTCTGCATCACGAAGGTGCTGATCCATGGGGGCTTGAGGGGGGTGGGGGGGTACCGAAAAATAAGCTGTGGTATTTGCGGTGAGTGGCTACACTAAAAAACCTCTACTCTTTCACAGCTACCTCTGAGACAAAGAGTTTGGGCTAAATTTACTTTTTCTGGAAAGGTAAGGGCCTTTCTAGTAATAGGGACCAGCAGCAAGAAAGGTCAGAAAGCACGAGCAAGAAGAGGTGAGCACTTCCCACGGGAACCAAATGTGTTTGGTTTGAGTCTGGATGGAGTCTAGGTAGGATCATTCCAAATGCTCTGCTAGAAGGGGCAAATGGAATGTAAATTTCTTACACAGAGTGACGTGTAAATACATTTGGAGAGTACTTGCTGGAGACAGAGTGTTCCTACAGGGGCGAAGCGAGGTTGATGTATTTCATGGGCCAACGTTGGGGTGGTTTTGTCAAAGCTAACCCATGGCTAACCTAACTGCTGCCTCCTGAGATCCTCCCGGTGCCACCTCAGATCCACCATGGCCCCTCCTGGTGAATCCAAGCAGATCTCATTGGCAGGGGTATAACTCCTGAAGGGCTTATGGCAACCTGAGCTGCTGAGCCAATCCAGTCACAAAAAGCAGTTGTGGCATCAGACCAGAGAAGCAGATGTCCTCCCTGGCCGGTGGTGGGGGTCGTGGCACCGGTGACCTCTTGCCGTGGTGGTTGTCACCACAGCTGGGCATGCGAGTGCTTCCTCTTCTGTGGATTTATCACTAGACAACGTGCTTTCCCCTTTCTTAACCTCTGCGGTCTTGTCTGATGCACGGTTTGAGCTTTTAGCCAACCTAACTACTCTGTAATGAAATATTAGACACATCGACACGGGTATAAACTATTTCTGTGTGGCATTTAACCTTTTGGACTCAGCAGACCCAATTCCCAGCCTGAAAGCCGCACTGCAAGCGACACGAGAATCTACACAGCTAGGTCTTTGTTTCCTTTTTTTTTTTTTTTTCTCTCCCTAAATAACAAATAAAGCAATAAAGGAGAATCTGAGACCACCTCTAATTACACTTTAAAAAGCCAAGCCTCCTGCAGGTATCGTGGTGTGTTTTAAGGAGGGCCTTGAAAGGTCATGGCTGGGTGGCTCAGTGCACATCTATAGGGACTAACCCCTCCAAAGGTGAGGAGAAAGCACCAGAGGTACTTGGGAAGTGATGGTGCATCCATTGACCTGGCACTGAACAGGAGAGGAGGGAAAGGGATGCAGGTAGAGAAGTCTTGGATACTCATTAGAGGGGGAAAAACACTGGAGTCATCAGGGTGCCCGATGGGGATAGCCTGGAAGGGAGAGGTTTAATTCCCTGGATGAGCAAGAGGGGATGGGCTTCGGTGCAAGGCAGGGCAGACAGGACCTGCAAGGCTTAGCCACAGATGAGGAGACCTAGACAGAAGCGGGCATTGCCTGAAGGAGCTGCAGCTCTGGCAGATGTGGTGGCCAACACTCTGACCCTTTTATGTCAGAAGAGCAGAGAAGGACAATGACCAGGGCATTGCCCCAGGTGGGGAAGTTCCTGGGCTGTGACTCTTCCTCTGTTCACGGCTGGTGATGTTGGAGGGTATGACTGGTGATGCTGGAGGGTACGACCGGTGATGCTGGAGGGTACGACCAGTGATGCTCTTTTCAAGTTAATGGAAAAGTTAAAGTAAAGCTAAAACCCTCACATTCAAAAAAAGCTAATTGTTAAAGAAGATAATTATTTTTATCAGCACAAAATTGTTCCAAATAAATAATATATAGCAAAACTGAGTAATCTAGCATTCGGATTATACCAGAAACGTTGAGACTGAGACAAACAAAAAGGCCAGGAAGTTGTAGAGATATTTGGGGGGATTTTTTTGATACAAATCTCCCTCTCCAGCACGTGGCAGCAGGGTTCATGTCGCTGCAGGACCCTGGCGCAGGCGGGGAGCCTCGGGGTCCCGCAATGTGCTTCCACTTAGCGGCAGCATAGAACGTGATGGATGAAACTGGAGTCCACGTGGTGCCCAGTGGAGAGAACTGCCCAGCTCCATCCTGCCCCATCTCCCTTCCTGCCACAGACACACGGGATAGCGAAAGGGATGCAGAATCAGTGCTATTAACAACACAGGGACTAATTAACACATCTCTTTCTCCCAGCCTGGTGTGGATGGAGGCAGAGATCATCTCAGTTAAGGGGAACTGTACCTTTAAATGGCACATTAAATTTTCTGGCCCATTTTCTGCTAAATGTAAGTAGTTACACACTGCTAATTAAAGTTTTTTTTTTTCCTCCTGAAAATCATTCAACATAAAACACACAAGGCAAATGAGCCATTCACAATAAATGCTTGGACTATCAACCACAGGTTACTACTACTCATTCTAAGTTGCCAAAGGTGCCCACTGATTTTGATATTCTTTAAGATATTCTGCTAGTACTTGTTGGTAACCAAGACAGTATTCGGCTGGCAACAGCATGAAATCTTCAAAGATAATTTAAATTTAAAAAAGAAAAAAGGGAGAGGAATTAAACCAAAAAAAAAAAAGCTCCAAACCAAGCAAAACACCAGAAAAATCTAGATTGTCTCTGAAAGAATTGGACCCCCCAAAGCCTTTACTAGACGTGCACTTCCAAGTCTAAACATGTTCAAAATGGTGAGTTCCCAAACATCCGTGGAATCAGCTGCAGAGTGAAGGCATTTGGAAAGCTCCTCTCTTCACTCTCGAGCGCCTTTTGAGCCTCACCAACCCACAGAGATGATATTGTTGAGTTT
>JAOQGH010000023.1:5737568-5756432 GCA_025769975.1 Gallinago jamesoni | reverse complement strand
TCTCTCTTTATTTCTCTCTTTCTCTTTCTCTCTCTCTTTCTGTCTTTCTCTCTTTCTTTCTCTCTCTCTCTCTCTTTTTCTCTTTCCACCTTTCTTTCTCTCTCTTTATTTCTCTCTTTCTCTTTCTCTCTCTCTTTCTGTCTTTCTCTCTTTCTTTCTCTCTCTCTCTCTCTTTCTCTCTTTCTCTCTTTCCACCTTTCTGTCTTTCTCTCTCTTTATTTCTCTCTTTCTCTTTCTCTCTCTCTTTCTGTCTTTCTCTCTTTTTCTTCTATTTTTCTTTCTTCAAGAGCAATTGAGAGGGGAAATTCAATGGGTTAAGTTATACTGGAGAAAAGCCTAGAAAATTTAATGATCCCTTCTGGCCTGAAAAATCTATGAATCTATTTAAAATGTGATTCCCCATTTGATTTAAATAAATCCCATTTACAGTACAGTTCAAAAAAAAGCTGGCCTTTGGTAACTCGTCATGCTGCCAACTCCTAAACTCACCTGCCCTAACGTGTCTCTACTATTTGGCAAAGTGTTTTTCTTCGTTGGGCTTGCCTATATATTTGTTTCGAAAAAAGCTTGACAAAGCTTTCTCATTGTATTTCAAAAAGAAAAATGTTCTCCCTACATCTGGAAATACTAAAAAAGTGCTTTCTTACAGTATTTTTTTTTACTACGTATGGACAAGGTCCTGACCCTTATTATTGGAGCTCGAATCCAGATGGGAGGCTGTACGGTTCCAATCATTGGAGGGGATTCCCTTTTGAAGCCACGTACATCTTTGGAGACGTTTGGGCTTTCAAGAAGTTATCATTTGTGGGAGGTCTGTTGGGAAGGTTTTAAACAGTTTGGGAACTTCCTTCTTTCCAAGGGAGACCGAGCACACAGTGTGTCTAGAGCATAAGGATTCCCCAAATGACATACCCACATGCTCATATTTGAACCCATTTTTTTTTTCCAAAGCAAATAATTCCTCTTATTTTAATATGCTCTTCTCCCAGGCAGATCCTATCTTCCACTAGCTATTCCAAAATACAGCACTGTATTAAATAAATACCAGTTACGATACCAGCGGTAATCTAAAACCAGAAGCAGCAATTTGGGAGAATATAGCTGAAGTTTGTCAAGAGGATTTTGATGGAGTGTTTTCCATTAGGGACTGCCATTTCATTAAAAAATGAAATTTGCTAGAATGGCCTGCCTTTGAAAAGGTTGTTATAACACACCAAAAGAGAGAGGACATATTGGAGCAGGATGCCTCTTTGGAAACCATTTTGAAATGTCTAAATAAAAGTAAAACCAACATCAAAACGTAAAAGATCCACTTTTTTTTTTTCTTTCCTGAAAAATACTCTGGCTGATCCAAAATAATTGTTATAATGTTGTATTGGATGGGGCCGGGGGGGACGGGACGACACACAACACACAGCAAAAAGTCTGCTTTTTTTTTTTTTTTTCTGATTGAGCATGGAAAAAAAACATGTGAAAGGCAAAAATTTCTTCTGGAGCGGAAATCCAAGTTCCGGCTGCTCCAGAGTGCAGTGGTGCTGCTGGGATGGAGATGCAGTTAGAAATACTTTTGCCATGTGCATCGCACATGGATCCGTTTTGCAGCTGATTATAGCTCATGCCGCGTTTAAGGCTCCAACAGTAAAAAGAAAGGAAAAAATAGGAAACTTTCAAATCCACATAATTATACTTAAAATACAGCACTGTCCACTTTTCACATGGACTGGAGACAAAAGAGCCTAAAATTTTAAGAGCTCACAAATAAAATACGATACGGCTTGGGGAACCGTTTGAGTTACACAGACTATGTTAATTGCCAGTGCCAAAAATAAAATTGTCGAGACTCTTCTACGCTGGCTGGGCTCCAGCTTGGCCAAACTCCTGCTGCTGGCTGGGCTTCCATCCATGCCCAGCAGCTGGGCCTGAAGGACCCAACCAAGTGTCACTTTTTAAAGGCCATTACTCCAGTTTTTCAAGACGGTTTGCAAAAATTGGGAAGGGGAAGCATCCAGGTCTGCAGAAGAACAAAAAAGCAAGACCTGATGGAGACTAGATCCTAGGTATATGGAGTATACTTTGCTATTGCTAAAAACCAAAGTAAACCAAACCAACCAACCCACCCACAAAAAATAGGTGATCACATTTGCATCCCTCACTGAGAGCACTGCCACGAGACACGTGGCTCTGCTCAAGACTGGGGCGATCCGAGATGCCCGAGAACCAGAGGAAAAGGACGGAGAACAACCCGAGCCCATAAAACCCTGAGCTGCTCAGTGAAAGAAAGGAGCCCAGGTTGTCTCAGGGCAGCCCAAGTGTGACCATGGCAATTCGCCTTCACGGATGCGAATGGTGAATGCAGGCAGGAAGGCAACCATCCATTTTCAGGACCACAGCTGATAGGACAGTAGATCACAGATAAAACTGCAGGCTAAGGGTGGAGGAGCAATGCAAGAAGTGGGTTGGGGAAGGTGGTGAGCCTCCATCATTTAATGAGGAGGATATGGGTCTGGGAAAGCAGCAGGCTGTTGGGAACAGCCAGAGGGAATCCAGCCTGTGAGGAAAAGGGGCTATGACCCCTGTAACCCCATTAGTCCTCTCCTTAGGGTCCTGATTCACTGAAATAGCCCCCAGATCATTGCTGATTTAACCCGAGGTCCTAAATCAGGAATTGCTTATCCTGTGTGAGCATCCTAACCATCCCGGTTCGCAGGGGTGCTTCGATAACTCTCCCACAGCCCATTTTTTAGCCAAAATTAAATTTCCGAGAGACCGCAAACCCACGACTAGATCAGAGGTTGAACCCATGGCCAAGTGCTCTTACAGGGCACAAGAAACTAAAATTCAGTCCTTTGTCCTAAGAAATAAATCTTCAGCCAGCATGAAGAGAGAGACGCCCCATATCCGTTAAGGACACCTGTACAACTTTGCCTCAATAAAGGCAAAATAAGACACTGAAATACTTCAGCAACTGTACTGCCAACAGGAAGCTTTATGTTGCCCCAAAATCCCAATGCAGAGGGATGATGTGGATTCACCTTTCCAGACTCTTTCTCAGGCTGAAGCAGGGAATATTCCGTATGTTTCAATGACTCAAAGCAAACACCAAAATGAACAAACAAACAAACAAAAGGATTGGGGGGCAGTGTAGGTAGGAGATTTCAAACATTTCAGTACCTACATACCTCCACCAATTTCCTAAATCAAAACGAGCCGAATCTAATTTTTTTCCCTTTCAAATTTGGTGGAAAAACCCAGCTAAGACCGTATGTGCTGATTTTCAGCTCAGAAGGCATATTTTGATGCCAGCGAGAGGACGGGAGTTGAAGATTTATAGTAGAAGTGCCATCTCAGGACTATCTGAGCTGGGCTGGCAGAGCACTGCAACTCAAGCGTGCTTCTTGCTGCAACCACAATTGAAACCAGCTCCAGGACGTCTACCACAAGTCCGAGAAACGGAAAGGGGGCTCTCGAGTTTCAGGACAGCCCTGTTCAGGGAGGCTCATGGGCTGGCACAGAGCTGGAGGAACGCGTGCCATCCCATGGTCTTCAGCACACCCTCCCCTGGGGACAATGTTAACATCATGGTTAGCTCTTGCCCAATGCGAGACCCTAGTTGAATTAATCCCTAGAGGGTTTGGTTTGGTTTGGTTTGGTCTTTTTGAGCTGTGACACATGCCGCCACTTGTTGTTAATTCTTTGCAATGGTTACGGAGGCAATTTCCTCATTTGCTGTTTTCCTTGGAATTTGAAATACATAGCTGACTCTCCATTTTGGGATGGGTTTATCAGCTGTTTCCCTGAAAGGTTCTGGATAGTCTCCAACAGTTCCCACCTGTGCCAGTGGACAATGCTATTCAAGATGTCAATAGTGATACTCAACGAGTTTCCTATTATCTAGTCCCAATTGATGAGTTGCTGTCTCTACTGGCAATCTATTCTGATCTTTGGCAGCAAGAAAAGAGCAAGTCTGGTAGGCTGAGCCCTGACCTCCTCCAGTCAGGGGCTCTGCAGTCGTCCATCTATCCAACATGTTCAAGATTTCATTGTCTATTGTCGGACATCTATGCTTTGGAGGTGAAGCATTGTGCAGCCACTGAACCTGCACAGGGAAGTGTTTCTGGAGTTACGTTCCTTTCATACTTCATAAAAACCCCTAATGCTTCATTTTGCATTTGTATTTGTGGGGGTTTTGTCCTTACCCTTTGAGGCATCTCAGTTTTCAAATCAACAAAGTGGGGCTGGTACCGCACGCTTTGCCAAGGTCCTGTGCTTCAAGAAAGACAAGGACCCATTGGAGGTTGCTGGTGAAGAGCATGGGAATGATCAGAATCTGGAAAACACAACCCTCAAGGAAGGAAGAAGCAGACAGTACTGTTCAGCTTAAAGAACTCAGCAAGAGCTTGCCTGGGTAGGCAGTGCGATGTCCATCACTTGGGGTAGGAGAAGACCCTGGGTACAATTGCCAGGAAGGGGTTTGGTGTGATCAACGCCGCTCCATGGTGGGGTTGGATGAGAAGACCTCTCCACACCCCTTCTAGTCCCATTTGTCAGGGATGCCATGTCCTGTGTCTCCCTGCTCGGTAAGCTAACCTCCTGGAATGTTTGGATAACTGCACACCAAAAAACCCCACATTTCTCTGCCTTGGCAGCCATTCACAGACCTAAACACAAACAGCTGGATCCCATTTCTCTGGCCTCAGAAGATGAGAGCGTCAAGGTAGAAAGATTGATTGACATTAAAGTTTAGATTAAATGAGTCATTTAAATCGATAAGGAATCAGCCTGAGTTGAATTAAGTCACTTAAAGCTGATTTAAGTGTGCCTCAGGAATATGCAGCTACCCCGATTTAAGAATTTGCCTTCAGACCAGTGAGCATCACGGGTCTGGGTGAGGAATTAAATCCATCAAAGCATGGCTGAGACCTTCAAACCACAAAACTCTCAGCTTTACAAAGCTATGAGGAGAGGTATGTACACAGACAGGCAAATTTGTAACCAGCCATCCCAAACCAGGTAATTTCAATGATTTTGGAGGTCATAAGGGATCATTAGAGCATTACAGTAGGACCTTCTGTCTAATTTAGCTGGGAAAGTATATACACTAGTGTATTGACTAGAGGCTGGAAAAACACAAGAGAAATAATATTTACTTGCTCGGTTTACACACTCTTCCCTAAGCCTTCCCCGCTGGAGATTGTCCCTGTGGGTCCTTCCACTCCCACCTAAGTCAACTGGCCAGGCTGGACAGGCTGTCCCCAGAGGGCAGTGGGAAGAAACAGGGACTGGCTCGTGCCCCAGATCGACTCCTCGGCTTTGCTTCATTTCCCTGTGGCATCCAATCACCCAAACGTCACTCGCTGAGAAGAGAGAGGTCATCGCGTTGTAATTCTGCAAACCCTTAGAAAAGCCATCGCTCTTCTCTAACGGATCACCAAACCGCCAGGATTTTCCCCAAACCACTAGGAAACGATGCGTCTGAAGAAGGTGCGGTGCCCGGTGTCGGTACTGGGACTGCAATGTTTTGGTGACACCCAGAGGCAAGGCACTGGGATACCTTTGGACCTCCTGCGTGTCCTGGTGAGCCCTCATCGGATCGCTTTGCTCCAAAGGGAATTGACCCAGCGCTGAAACATTAGGAGGGGGGAGAGAATTCATCCTTTGCAAAGCATTGAGTTGGTTTTTGGGTTTTTTTTTTTTGGGGGGGGCGAGGGGGGCAGGAGGCTGGTTTGTTTTTTTTTTTTTGGGGGGGGTGAGGGGTGGGGAGCAATACTCAAGCTACTCAAGCTTGCCACCAAAATCCTCAAACTGCTGACCCGTGATCTCAGCAGCAGGTTTTCCTGCCGCCCCCCACCCAATATTCAGAGCCCCCCCCCCCCCCCGCCATGTGCCTCGGACTCTGGCAATCCATTTACATGTACCGCTCGTTCCCGAACGCCTTCTCCCCGTTTCCAGGCATCTCCTATGTACGGATTAGCCCTGGGACCATATGTCTGGAACATTTCATCGCACCGGCACAGCTGAAAGTAGTTGGTGTTTCGTATGATCCACCTCGGGCCGCGGAGTTGTATCATGCCAGGGAACATATGTCTGCTGTTTGCTGGAGCGCAGCGAGAAAATGAAACATGCTGCCTGCTATTTACCCTTCTAGCTCCCTTTTTTTTCGGAATGCCTGCTGCTTTTCGCACCGATTCGTCACCATCCCGTGCAATTAGACATAGGATGTTAACCTGGTCGGATGGGAGAAGCCTCCCAGCATCAGATGCCTGGCGTCGGGAGCCACGGGGATTTCAGCCCCGGAGATGTTCAGCTTCCCGTGCTCATAATCCAGCTCAGGGCAGGGCTGAGATTGCAGGGAAAAGACAATGAACTGGGATATTGGTAGGAAGCAATTAATGTAGCAGTTCATGAATCAGTCGGCGGAATGGTATGCACATGTGGATTCTTTAATTACGATCTGATTTCATTAGGAAAAAAAAAACCCTCCAGCCTCTTAAAAAAGGAAAAGCAACCCTCTCCCGTTAAAACAGGCTTAAAGATGCACCTTTAAGAGAGGCTAATAATGCTTTTTTAGGCTATTAGAACAGTAACAGGGAAAACTACTGTGCCAAAAAATTAAGAGGAAAAAAAACCTCAGGTGAACGTGACGCCAGCCATGGCATGCAGCAGTTAGGATTTCCAACAAGTTCCCTCAAAATGACATAAAAACCCAAGCTGGTTCCCATAGCAGGGCTTTGAGAGTAGAAGGAAAGGAACAAGGAAAGCTACTGGTTAATGATTTGTTTTATTTTTATGTCCTCCTTAAACGAGTTTGCCATGAGAATGGAGACACTGGTAGGTATCTGCCTTCCTTTTATTGCTGTACCCCAGTCTCCCCTAGGAAACTCATCTGCTCACCCCAGTGGGAGATAATCTACCCCCACAGCCTCATTTCCTTCTGCCCGTGTCCCTAGCCTCCAGAAACAAAAATTCCCATTCCTTCTCCAGCAGCAGATGCACTAAATGATACCCAAGCACAGATTATCACAGCTCACCCTTGGCCGTTGTCAGCTCTGTATTTCCAGAGAAGCGCGAAGTAATGAGTATTTGCGAAACAGAAGAACCTCAGACACTTGCTCTTTGGTCTCTATTTTCCAAGGGAGACCCCATGTAGCCCTAATAAGGGAAAAATGCAGCTGGCTGCATTTTCTCAAAAGCTCTGCCAGACACACTGACCTGCAAAGGAACGGGCTGGTTACGAATTTGATTGAGGCGTCAGAGGTGCCACCTTGCAGAAGACTATGCAGAAACCATCTCCATGCTGTGTCATCTCCCAACAGAGATATCAAAAGCACAAACTAGGGTTTGAGAGCCATCATTATTAATGTTACACTGTATAGGCTTGTTTCAGGACAAGGTCCCAGGAACGCTGGGATCCTATAAAAGACTTGGCAATGCAACCAGCAGGAAGGAGGTGTAAGGAGAGATCGCAGTCTATGGTCAAGGAGATGAAGCCACTGAGGTCTGGTGCAGCCTTCAGGCCAGCTCCAGCCCACAAGACCTCGCCCTCAGATGATGGTCTGACATCATGAGAGGTACTCCAGCTTATTTGCTCTATTTTCTTCTACATCACTCCTTGTCCAGCTACCAAGTAAACTGTCACTTTAAAGCCAAGTTATCAAAAACATCACCAGCTCTAGTCTTACTTCAGAAGTGAGAACCCTGTCTATCACGATGCTCTTTTCCTGCCTTGAGATGCTCAGCATCCTGCAAACCACCCTCCTTGCCAGTCTGCAAGTTGAGGGTGAGCACGAAGGCAATTAACTCTCTCCTGACTAGAGGCTTCTATATTTGAAACACCAGAGCGGCAAACCTCTCCCTCTGTCGCTATTTAACGTCACACCACCAGAGACACCCAAAATCTCATAAAACGCTGTCATCGACCACCAACAAACAGATCTCCCTCATAGGGATGGAAACACTATTTGGGAAGCACCAGGGGAGGCACCAAATCACAGCAATTTCCATCCCAGTAATGTATGTCATCCAGCACGCCCGTGTGCTGAAACCATCACGGAGAAGTCCGGCATCCCGCAGGATGCTGCTAAAGACTCGTCTCTGCTGCTCCCGACTCTGTGAAAAACTTGGGAAGGTTAATTAAGCCATGTCTTCTTTCCCCTCATCACCCTGTCTGTCTCATGGAAGGGTGGGAGGGGGAAAATCTGTTAACTTTGTGGACCACACAAGTGAAAACGGTGCTGGCAAATAACTCTGCTTGCCCTCTGACTTCATCTTAACAGCCCTCCAAGGAAATAAGGTCAGAAGTTCACCAATGGCAGGAAAGACCTACTGGTGACTTGGGTTATCCCAAACATTTACTGTACCATTCCCGATTTATAAAAAAACCTACAACAGGTTGAGATTTTTTCCCCCTCGGAGCTGGATGAGTTTTCCATCTGGCTTATATTTTTAGTTGCTAGAACTGTCCTCTTCTCGCTGCAAACATGTGTTACAGGGCTGCCCTGTGGTCCCATATTCTGATAATTATTTTAACGGCTGTTTTGGAACATTGCGGTGGTACACCAAGAAACTTCCTCATCAGCACAGTTGGTTAAACAAAAATTGATCCCCAGTCAATCAAACGCATCTAATAAGTTGTAGATAAATACATGATTTCATCACCTCCAGTGCACCCACCCCAAGGAGAAAGGAGTGAGCTCACTCAACGTGTTGAAGTCTCCCAGTAATAAATGGCTTCGTCCTACCATCGTGCTAGGCAATAAATGATCTCACAAGACGTGCTGCTGTAATAAACTAAAACAATAAGATCGTGCAGGAAGGAAAATACTGCCCGTGGTGAGCTCTACTACCCAAAACCATGTCCTAGCTGTTACAGACATAAATTAGCCATAATAAATCTTATTGGTTGTTTCTTTAATGACATATATCTCCTGCCAAAATGGTAAATTCTTGAAAGGACTGTACAAGTAGATTAAATGGCTTCTGTCCTTGGGAATGTGGAAGCCTTTATTTGTTTTTCTTAAAAGGCTTTTAAATATCCTCACGTTATACGTCAAACAGATGTCCAGGGTAAATTCTCCTGACCCATTTAAACATTATTTTTTTAAAAGCTGGAATTAAAGTCCAGTTTCTGCCTCTTGTCTACAGTTAGATTTGCTGGCTAGCACCTGACAAAACTCTGCGACTGTAATGTTAAGGTTTAATGGCTGTATGGTGTGACTTTTAATGGCAATGCTGAGGAAACTAAGATAAATTAAAACCTAATTGGGAACGTTAACAGCTTTACCAGTCTGCACATATGGACCCCAGGAGAACACTTTGAAAGATGTTACAGTTAGCTCCCGTTGCAAGATCTGCAGCGCTGCATGATGACCTCACAACTCGTTCCACCCTTTGTTACCACCATGTCTTTAAACACGGATAAAAATATATATCCCACTCCGCGCAAATATAACAGAAGAAGCAGAAAGAGCTTGACTTGCTCTCACTAAGAGAAGAACAGCTTGTGCCATGTCTGCTCAGTAGGATGGATGAAGCATTTTCAGATGTTGTTGCAACTTCACTGACTTTCTCATCTTTCAAAAACCCCAAACAAACCAGCCAAAAACCCAACAAACAAAACCAACAAAAAATCCCCCCAGCATCCGAGCTGCTCCATCAAGGAAAGATGCTGCAAAGGCCAAACGAAGACGTGCTTCCTGCTACAGAGGTACAACTGCAGTTGGAAATATGTGGAAGTACAGTTCCAATAAACACGTGGAAATATAGTTCCAATAAATATAAGGAAATGTTTAAAAATGTGTTTAGTGTTTCACACCATGAAGTCCCTCTTCCTGGAGCACTAATGGACAAAATCTCATGTGTTATGGCCACCCCTCTTTGCTTTAGAGGCAGAACTCAAGCACGTGCTTCTGCAAGGCAGTCACAGACCCAATCTCCGCGATTATATGCGTGAACTCAGGGGTAAAATTGCTGTACAATTTCTAGGTGCTGTGAAGACAACTTACGTCATCGTTCAGTGCAACAAAGACTCCCCAGATACCTGCCTCCGCGTGAGAATCCAGCTTCCTTCATCTTTTTTCCAAACCTGCTCATGGGGCCATAGTGTGGAGAGAACCAAAGGTAAAAAAGGCTCTTCCTTAAAGCTGCTTTATTTTCAAGGAGGATGGTGAATTTTTATATTATTTTTTTTTCTTAAACTCTTTAAGCGTTTTATTCCACCTGAGAGTCCTGCTGCCTTTCGGAAAGAGACGCCACAGGCTTGTCTCTGTCTCTGGATGGGGAGACAGGTCTCTTCCCAGTGCCCTTTCTACCAGCCTTGGGGCTGCAGCCCCTGGAAAGCTCTGTAGAAGCCACTGCCATGTCCTCCAACATCAGCAAACTCAATGCACTTTTGAGCATTTCTACTGCAAAAAACCCATATTCCTCCGTTTACCTATAACCTCAGAGCAAACCTCCTGTACCCACACAGTCAAGCATAACACTTCTGCTTAGCTCAGGTGTATTTTTGCAGGGCTAAGAGACCAGCCTGAATCTTCAACGTTGCAGGCCAGCCTTTAATATTGCAAAGAAAAAGTATGGCCTGTGGAGAACGGGGAATGCAAATAAAAGTCAGAGGAACCTGAGGAAGAAGCATCTCATCTGGCAAATGGGGAAAAGGGAAGAAGAATGAAAAAAAAAAAAAAAAGGAAGAGAAACACGATACATCATGTAGGAGAGCTGGTTGTCTTCTCTAAGGTGGTGCTGGATGGTGAGAAATAATGGGATGATAAAAAAAAAAAAAAAAGAAAGCAGGGGAAAAAAAGCTTTAAGAAGGGCTGTACTTTATTATTGCACTGCCCCAAGAGAGCCACAGCATTTCATGGGTCACCTCAACCTGAACCCAAAACAAACACAGCCACAGTAAATTACCCCAACAGGTACCAAATGTCTTCATCCAGCCCGCAAAACAGGGAGCAGCAAACATGACAGCGACTTGCTAACTGGGTAAGGGACACCTTGCCCACTTCAGCATCAAAAGGCCATCTTTGATTTTACTTAATGATTTTTTAATCATTAAACAAAATTTCCTACAGGAGGGAGGCCCAAATCATAGTAGTTTTAATATTTCTGTAATACTTCAAGAGGTGCCTACCTCCCCACAGGCTGGTACCCAAAGGTACGTTGCTGGGGCTGTACAAGACGAGAGGGGAGGTCGTCACCGACAGCTCCAGCCTTACTGTCCCCATGTGGCAGATGGAGAATTTGGGATCCAGGTCACTTAAAGGGCT
Organism: Gallinago jamesoni; assembly: GCA_025769975.1. Lineage (NCBI taxonomy): Eukaryota > Metazoa > Chordata > Aves > Charadriiformes > Scolopacidae > Gallinago > Gallinago jamesoni. The sequence continues at coordinate 5,745,168 of JAOQGH010000023.1, read as the reverse complement.
GGCAGCAAACCCACCCCACCCAAGCCCCAGGGGGAACTGTGATTACACCTGATTAAAACACCTTGCTCTACATCTCCATTTTCAACCCCAACTGTCCTCACTGGGGGGTCTTTGTGTTTCTCTTGAGATTACTCTTTTTTTTTTTTTACAGTTCAATCAAGGGACAAGCCATTCCCAAGAACAAAGCAATGAGGTACAAGTATCAAATTTGTTTCAAAAAAAAAAAAAAACAAAAAAAACCCCAAAACCTAAATGAACCAGGTTTAGAAGGCTTCAAACGCATTCCCTGTTTGACACCAAGGCGTGCGAGTGGTCTTAGCGTAAGCAAGATGCTGGGTGAGATGTCCTCCAAAATTCCCCCATCTACAGTTTAAGTTGCAAGCCAAAAAATGTCATCACCGCTCGTGATTTACAAAAAACAGCTGGACCAGTAATGCTTTTCAAAGCTCCCCCAGCAAAGCAGCTGAACATCTCTGCACTGCGTGTGCTGGCAAGGCACAAGCAGCAGGGCAAGCGAGAGGTTTTGGGCTTGGTACCTGGAGACTGAGGAGTGGACACAGTCCATCTCCACGGGGAATTTTGGACACAGAAATTGCAATGCCTCGATACTGTTATCACCAATGCATTAAATTGGTTTGGGCGGATTTCTAAGTGAAGATGCTCTTATTCCAGGTCTCAACATAATGCAGGTGTCCCAGGCAGCTCCGTTAAGGTAATTGGGGCATTTTAAATTAAAAAAAAAAACCTCCAGTGTCCAAATTTCTTTCAATTTTTAAAAATTCTGATTTTTACCCTATCAGAAAAGTGTGCTTCGGGAGCCACGTCTAATAAATCTGCTGAAGTATCAGATTATTGGAGAGCAAAAAAGGGCAGCAAAGGATAAACGTGAGCATCTCCAACACTGCCAAGATGACAGAGCAGGAAAGTTCAGAGAGTTCTTACCAAGGCCAGAATTTCTAGGGCAGAAATTTGGATAAGCCACTCCGGATGGCTTGTTGCTTATGCCTGGAGGAGGAAAGGGTGTGTATGGATGGAGTACTACGCTTGGGTACCAACCCACCTACGAGATGGGTGACAGCACACCTCCCTTCCACAAGACTTTTGGGTTGGAAAATGCAGGAAAGAGTAAGGTGCCTGGGGCCATCAGCCACGAGGAGTGCACAGACTCAGAGCTGCCCTGCGCGAAATAACTTCAAACATAGGATGGAAGGATCCTGCCCAGTGAGTCCTGCAACATCACCCACCACTCCTGCGTTACTGGTAGTGTAAAACTAAAACTTCAAAATTTAGAGAAGGGGAAGCAGATAAGTATCAAACATCGTTACAAACATTCCTCTCTCCTAATTAATGTCCTAGCTCTCCCATCTCTCCAGCAGACAGAACGGTGATCCTCCCCGTTCACCCCTGTTTGATTTGCATTCCACTTTCCAATTCCGCTCATGCCAGTTGTGTTTATTGGCTCAAACTATGCACAAGCTCCTGGAAATTGGCTTTACAGTGACTTTTATTAGGAAATGAGGCATGAATGCAGAATGACAAACCCAAATCAAGCTTGAAAAAATCTTTAAGTGATCTTGTTGAATTGATTTTCACAACAGGATGCGAACGGTTTTGACAGGAGATGTTTTCTCATTAACTCAGCATTAATACAGATCACTGCACTGTCATTGCCATCTCCCTTTTGAACAATGCAAGAGCAAGGAGAGGCTAAGGAGACTCAAATACATCGAGGGACCTGTATTTACCATAAAAAGTCAAAACGACCAATGAGAAACATACCCAAATATTTGTATCCTTGTTACAATCTCCAAGGCCCACAGGGCATCGTGGGCACTCCGCTGCAGAGGAAGGATGCTGTGCATCATGAGCACAGACGTTGTTGTGGTACCTCCAAGTCCATGTGGAGCCAGGCTGTTGACTCTAAACCCTCAGGCAGCATAGATGGCTTGACTTGGCATGATGCTCGGCTCTACTCAAGTGCTAAAAGACCAGCTGCATACATTATCCATGCTTCCATATACCTACCTTTCCTCATCTGAGGGAAAGTGAAGATGAATGCACTCAAAACGTCCCACCCCCAGGGGACCATTCTCCTGTCTGCAGGGACCCCATGCAGTCAGGGGAGCAATTGCTAAGGTTCTGCTCATCACGAGGACAGGACACCCTCACGAGTAAGCAATGCCCTAAAGAGGTTAGCCAGTACCTCTGGTTCACAGCCAGGTTGGACTCAGCATGAGGACTTCCGCTATTCAAATAGGTTTGGGACCAAAAAAATGTATATTTTTCTCCTTCCTTTATTTATTCTCTGTTGTACTCTTACAATGTCTTCTAAAGCAACCCCGGTCTTGGTCTGTGCCTCAAAATGCCTGCACCTCAGCCACACGTACCACCACGTAAGTTCCCTTCTTAGTTTTCTTTTCTTCAGGGTGGGAATTACTACATATTACATGCATTCAAATGTTGAGCTCGGCAGATGCCTTTAACTGTAAACCATAATGCAAGTGATAAAATATAGATAGCAACGACAGCGTGTTCAGAAACATTCAGATTTTGCCCGCTTTCTCTATCTAGAGTTTTTGTGAGGTTTATTCTGCTCACTTTTAAGCTGCATTTTGCCTCCTTTCATGAGTAAAATATACATGTAATTCATTAAAACAAAATTCCAGTGTGCAAGATCAACACGGAAATGACACGAAACTATGTTAAATGTTCATATACCCCACAGAGCTGGGTGGATTAGGAGAAGGCTAGCAAAAATAGAACGACACCAAAACACTCATGCAAACAGCTCCCAGGAGGAGCAAAGCAGGATAAGAAAGGCTAGGAAAATAAAACGAGGCATTCCTCGCACGAATTTCAGCACTGGGGGTTAAGCTGAGTTGAGTTCTCCCTTCCACCCTCATTCCTGCTCTGAGCAGGGAACTATATCGATTAATCTTAAATGAGGAAGTGAAATGCAAACAAGAAGTGTGCTGTTTTGGGGGCTGATCCAAACTCTGTTGAAACTGAGACTACATTTCTCATCTACATCCACAGGCTATGGGGTGAGACCTGGCTGGGCATTTTTGAGGTACAGGATAGCAACTTGTACCTACAGAGCCCAAATTTTGTCCTCAACTCAAGAGAGGTCACTCCAGAGTGATACCACCATCACCATGAGTAGATTTTCCTGTGTCTCTGTTCCCGTGTCTCCAAATAGCCAAGATTTTATCTAAAAATGTTAAAGCACACAAACATTTTGCAAGGAAAAAAACCCAAAATATTATCTGAACAGCTCAGCTTTTGGAGGAAGCTTGACCATAAGATGCCTGGACACATGAATGCCCAGATGCCGTGCTTTGATTTGCCACCTGAGTTTGACATCCAGACACTGGGAGCTCTTCACAAATCCCTTCCAGTTAGGAGCACTGCTGCCATGCCTGATCTCTGCGGAAAACAATATGGAAACGTGAGCATCACTGGGGAAAGGCCAGGCCAACAGTGCTTTGTGCTGGACATCCGTATCCACGGTACCAGCTGCATCTCACAGCCAGCAGACATACCATTCCTCCACCTTATTGCCCCTCAGTGCAGCCAGGGGCTTTCCTGCCTCCCAGCTGCAAAGGAAAGTAAAATATTTGAGAAGCCTGAAAGTCTGAAGGAACAGCAGAACACGCCTGTAGGTGCTGCTCAACCCAGTAAGGCACGTTTTAGACGAGTGGGACATGATATCAGCTCTCGAGGTGAGCAGGTTAGATTTGCTCCACAAGCCCCAGATAATTAGAATTTTGGCAGCTAGAGCAGCGGTGACGGGAGAACACGAGGGCGTGATTTTGGGGTGGTGCTCAGCTAAGCTCAGAGAAAAGCAGAGACATGTATTCATGAGCTTCCTTCCCTCCTGTTCACCACCCAACGTATTCCCTTGTGTACCAGCAGGGTGGGGTAGAGCTGGCGATGACCAAGGTGAAGGGATGCTGCTGCCCAGGTGATCAGAGCCTGATGGTGGGAGCCTGGGTGTGTATTTCCCAAAGCCTTTGCATGCTCCTTCACATCCCTCTCCCAATGCAAACCCCGTCACAGCAGATGAACAGAGGCTCCGGAAGGAGAAACGGCACGGACACCATGACCAGTACAAGAGGTGCTTCCTCCTGACCAGCCCTCTTCAGCATGTTTTCGCTTTACAGTTCACTTCCCTTTCCAGATTTACAAAGCCAAGCGTCTTGCACTCTCTCCAGAGGAACATCCTTCAAGCTCCTTGGTCATTTTCAGCTCTCTTCTCTGAACCCCGTCCAGAAAGAGCTGAGATTTCACAGAAGATGCTCCCTATCATTATTTCAGATAAAGTTATGTGCTCAGAATATTTCTCCTTTTCATTTCTCCTGTGTCTTAATAGGAATTTTTGCCCTTGTTTTTTTTTTTTGCTTGTGTGAATTGGATGCCAAGCACTAATGGATGCATTGACAAGAACACAGCCAGCTCCCAAAGAGCCCAGTGTTTCAAGAGAAAGTGTCCAGCAGAAGAAGGAGAAGCACCCTCAAGCAGTGCAAATAGCCATGGAGAGACCAGCCTTGGACCTGCTGAGAGGCTGATGGAGCTGGGAGGGAGCAGCTCCAGAGGCATTTCGGAACAGTTAAATGGGACAGGCACCCTCAGCTCAACTTCTCCGTGCAGCAGATGCCACCTCTTCACGACCAATACAGCTGAAAGGCTGACTGTGGCCAACATAGCACCCACAGGCTTTTTGCCCAGATAATTCACTGCTTTAAAGCATCCCTAGTTCCCCATCTGGGACTCCAGTGGAGTTTGACATTGCACTGGAAAGCTAAACCCCTTCTCATCTCCCTGGTATGTGTCAAAACTGCACTCTGAGCATGATTTGGTATTTCTTTCTCTTCTGTTGGTAGAAAATAAAGCAAAACCATAACTGATCTAGAGCAATAATACACAAAGCTCAGCCTCTAGCAATTTCCTCCAAATTCATTAATATGCCAGGGCAGCTGAAGGAGGCACAAAGGGCTTTGAAACAGGCTAATTGAGATTCCTAAACCATTTGATCGCAAACCAAACTGAAAATACCACCTTATTGGAAAAAAAACCCCAACTTATTACCAGGCAATCTTTGCTGAATGCATTCTTTAAAGAGAAATTTAACAAGCTATTTTTCCTTTTGAGAACAGCAGACTCTGCAATTTTGCCTTAGTAAACAAAGCACATGTTCACGCTGCTTCCGACAAATGAGTTGGGCTAGTGAGGATTTTAATGAAGTCATCTTGTAGATGCACCTGCACTTATTTGCAAGATGACTAAAAAGGATGTGCTGGCAGGAACTCTGAAGGTGAAATGGAGTCGTGGCAGCTCACACCTGCTATGGATCCCATCCCATCCCACCCCAAAGAAAGCCCAAGGAGAAGGGGAAGAGATAGGCATTGCCTGGCAGCACCACAACAATACTTTAAGGAAGCACCTCCTGGTACATCTGTGATCGAGACGCTTGGAAAGCAGTAGGCAGCTATCACATCTTCCCTGGGGGTCTTGAGGACCTTGCTGCCCTCCTGGGGAACCGTCCCATGTGAAAGGGAACTTCTGGAAGCATCCCAGGTGAAAGGGTCTTCAACCTCAACCAGATGCTGCTCCTGGGGCCAGGCTTGTTTTTTTTTCCAAAGTTGATTTTTTTTTTTCTGTGGAATTAGATGGGAAAATCCACCCGAAGTCACCAGGGAAAAGTCTGAGAGAAAACCCCTCCTGCAGGGAAATGTCAGAGTGTTTCACAGTGATCAGAAATGCCAAAGCAAAACATTTCAGTCTTTCCGAAATTAATTCAGCTTTTGGGGAGGAAGAGACTTTCCATTTGGCAAATGGGTGCAATGGTTTGACTTCTTGTCCCAAAAAAAGAACCCTAGCAACTCACAATGTAAAAAGAAATAAAATGGTACTTCCCATCAGCTGGAAACCCTATTTTTCAGCCTGCTCCTTCCCAAGCCCTCTGAGCTCAGATGGAGACACTGCTTTCACCCTTGAAGCCCCGTCCCCGAGCAGCCCCAGCCCCAGGGCAGGAGAAGCATGGGCACCCACCATCCCAGCTGGCTGGTGATGCTCCATTATCCCCTCCCATAATATTTCAGGTCACTCTTTCATCCTGGCTGCCCCAAAGCTCCCCCTCTTTCCATCGCTGCCCACCTGGCCGCGAGGGTTCATCATGACCAGCCCTGGCACACCTTGCAGAATAATCTTGCTAAAAGTAGCCGCAGCACACAGAGCCTGTTTAGAATTAATACACAATTATAACTCTCCCAAGGGAGAACCAAATTTATTAAATTAGCCAGTTACTGCATGAAAAGGGGGCACAAGGGTTTTTTTGTTGTTGTTTCTTGTTTTGCTTTCAGCTCTTGGAAAGAAACATTAGAAGTGGGAAGTCTAAGGAAACACACAAGATTTATTTTTTTTTTTTAATGAAATTTTCTTGCCTATTAGAAGAAACGCATCTGGACTGCCAGGTTGCAGCCTACCATGAATTAAATGATGGGTAAAGATCTCAGTAATGGAAGAAAAATATATGTACGTAACTATTCACCTCAAGATGTAGGTAACTATTCACCTCAAGACCTGTCATAAAAATACAGTTCATGATTTTAAGGAAAAGTCTCCCCTTAACGCTGAAATAGGGGCAGATTAAGGCACCCATTTGGTTAAAATAAACAAACATCTTAATTTTTTAATGCATTTCTTTGTCATCTCCCAGTTTGCCTCTACTCATTGTGAGTGGACCCACTCCTGTGCCAGTGGCTGTGGATTTCCCTGGGACTAATCACAACACATCCCGTTAGCCCAAACCCTCCTAGGATAAGGGTCTTCTACAATGGGCTTTGGGGTTTTTGACAAAGCTCATGGCATCAATAAAACAATCGATGCCAGTTGCTACTGCCATTATAACGCTTGTTGTTATAGACCGATACCTTCATCACAACACAATCACCGAATGTTGCCTTAAGGCTAAGTTTATGGGCCAAAGCAAAGACACTGGAAATCAGCAGGAAACCCTGAGAAACGTATGCACAGTGAAACATTAACTCTGTTTTGTTATTGGCTTACATTTTTACTGCTGTGATGCTTGGCATTTTTGCACCAGCTTAATATTTTAAGTAATCCCCTCCACCAGGAGTGAAGGGGTCATTTTTCTTCCTCCTCCTCCCTTGCTGTGGCAATAAAAATGATTAGTGTGGACAAAGTCTACGGAAAGGATCCCAACACCGAGCCCAGCTCAGAGCTGCAAAAACATCCAGTAATTGATTTTTAGCATCAGCCAAAACTGATTCTGGCCAGTTCATCCACTGGGATGTGAATTGCCATTCTGGGTTCTGCTCACACTCTTCTTGTTTGTCTCCTTTGCTCTCCAAGCCATAGGCACAGAATTGCCTCCTACTGACTCCAGCAACACCTGAAAGCTTGCATGTAGTATAAACTACTGTGCTTCTTTATGTCCCTATACAGAATCACTGAATCACATGGGGTTGAGAGAAACCTCTGGAGATCATCTAGTCCAACCACCCTGCCAAAGCAGGTCCACCCACAGCAGGTCCCACAGGAACGTCTCCAGGTGGGGTTTGAATGTCTCCAGAGAAGG
>JAOQGH010000023.1:5719227-5729425 GCA_025769975.1 Gallinago jamesoni | reverse complement strand
AACTGGACTTAAAGCCATTGAGTACAACCCTCTGGATGTGACCATCTAGCCAATTCCTTATCCACTGAACAGTCCCCCTGGAGGGTAAGGGTGATGTGGTTGTAGGAAAATGAGCCATTCCACCCCAAACCAGAGCCCAGAAATAACCAGGCTCAGGGAGACGAGGTTGAATCGTGGAGGTTCCCAGTAAGGGAAGTAGGGGGGGGGGGTAGCTGATGGGGTGTTCCCAAGAGGGATTGGGAGAAGCGTGCATCCCCAGGAAAACATTGGAAGCACCTTACACAGCGTGGTTACGCGAGATGGACTTAGACACAACAGCCAGCACAAAAAAAATAAATTAAAAAAATTATTTGTTTTTTAGCAGCATTAGGTTTGTATGGAGCTGGCTGGAAATTGAGACAAGTTCCGCGACGCTGGGCGGGCACAAAGCAGCAAGCCAGCCATAAATGGAGCGGTATTTTCTGAAACGGAAGGATGCACGGGATGTTCCCCAGCCTGTGAGCCCACCCGCCCCATTTCCATCTTAGCGTGGCTAAGGCTAAATCTCAAGTCCTAGAAAGGCCATTTCACCAAATCGCTATCCGTTTGCACTGAAATAGCGAGGAAAAATAGAATAAGCCATGCTCCTATGACCATGATTTCGTTTTCACTCTATGTATTAAGTATACTTTTAATTTTTAAAACGTAGTAAAAGAGGGTTTAATGCTCAGTTTTCCAGTTTACATTCTTTCCCTGCTGACAGCCCTCCCTCAGCTAGTGGCATGTGTCAGTGGGACACCCATTCCTCCTCAGACCCAGCGTTTATGTGGATCTGATGACTTGCACTTAGCAAGAAATAAATATTTGTGAGCTCATTTGTTTGGGAAAAGGGAGCATGGAAATGCCTGTATACATACATACATACATAAATAAATTGTTTTGTCTAAAAACAGAGGGAGGGCAAAAAAAAAAAAAAGGAAGCTTTATATGCTCTTAATTTTCTAAGGGAAATCCTTGGCAATGTCCAACACTTCCAGAAGAAAAATCAAACAGTCTATTGGCCAGAGAGAAAAAAAAAAAAAGAAAAGAAAAGAAAGGTATTGACAGAAATAAGCTGGTAAGACAGACCTGCCTGGTACTGGACTGGTAAATCCAGTGAAGCAGGAGACCATGTCTCCACCTGAAGACACACCAGGTGTGGGATGTGTCGATGCTTCTCTTGACGTAAGGCAGGGCTGTGCCGCTTCCAGGGATGCCGCACGCAACGAGGGACTTCAGAGGAAGCGGGTTGGGAGTTATTCCAGCCCTCTGCCAGTGGAAATGCCATGCAAAAAAAAATTTAAAAAAAATAAAATAGGTCCTGCCTGGCCTCCTGAGAGCCCAGATGAGCGTGAGGTGCTTGCACCCCGCAATGCGAAAGGGTAAACCTGTCAGAGCCGCCGAGAGAACACAACATGAGGGCAGCCGCTGTACCCGGGGAGGAAAGCAATTGCTTTTTCTCCAAAAATAAAAGGAAGAGTTTTGCTCAGGGCAATGTGGAATATAAACGTGCAACTGTTCCGCATTAGCTTGCAGCATTCTTCTTTTTACCACCCAATTTTCCCTTTCATTCTCTATAGAGAACAGTGGAGGTTCTCTATTGCACATTGGGGGCATCCAAACTGGAAATCATTAAAATATAGATTTCATTTATAGTGGACCTTCTGTGAGTGGAAGGAAAGATTGCCACAGCTTCCTGAGTATATGATTTAATGATGTGTTCTGCATTTTCTTAATTTTCCACATTTTAAAGGCCTCTGTTCTCTATTTGGTGGAGGAGGAATCGCTCAAGAGGCACGGCAGACACAGTTGCTGGAAACATAAAATCCAGAATGCCCACAAACAGGACTCGGATAGCGGTGGGGGGAAAGAGGAGGCACTTTGTAGCCGGGTCATTTATTTTCTCAGAAATGCACAAATTGGGTGAGGAGTGAAACAAAGCCTTTACCCAGGTGCTTGGCTTGAAATGACGGGATCTTTAAACAAAATCCAGGGCTGAAAGGTAGCCCTTAAAAAGGGTGCAAGGCTGCACCTCCTCCCACGAGCCGCTCATCCCACAAGGTCCCTGGACATCTCCTTCCTTGCAGGACGTGAAAAATCCCACCAGCAGGATGATCCCCATGGCTGGGGGGGGGGGGCTGTGACCAGGACTAACAGCCCCATGGGCAGCTCAGACCCAGTATTTTGGGGTTGCACATCACCTGTGAGACCCAACACCTTGGTGCTTGATGTTCTGCACGGGGAATAACTTGAGGTTCCCAAAGAAGAGGTTCCGAAAGAAACACTGAATCACACTCCACGTTACAGAACCGTCCCTCAGATACAGGGCTAGAAATCTCGTACAGATTTGCCTTTCAATGAGAGCTGAAAGCACGGTGGTTGGCTTGGGTTGTGTTGTGGGTTTTTTGGTTTGGGGTTTTTTTTGTGGTTTTTTTTTAAACAAATAGTTGAAAAAATATGAAGAGAGAAAACGCTATCGTTTAAATAATATATATAAAACAGGAACGAGCTGTGCCGACTGCATGTCTGTTATGTATAACTTAAATTTATACCCATGGCAGAATGAAATCATCACTTAAAATAAAGTCAAATGTCCATTTTTCAGATTTAATTAAGACATCATTTTGATGGGGGCTAAGCTAACATAAACAAGCCAAGAAAGGCAATATGAAGAATGAACTGCATATAAAACCTGGAGCTCGTTTGTATGTCTGAGCTGCATGACTGAAGTTGAACAGTGTAAGTGTCTTACATTGAGTTACAAGTGTTTTCTGCTGTGGTTTAACGTAAGAAAGGTAAATATAAAGAGTTATTTTTAAAAATAACTGTCGGAATGAACTCTGGAAGCCTTGCTCCCTTGTTTTTATCTCTCGTGACTTCGGAGGGCTTTACCCTGAGTATAAAGCATCCTTGGCACTCCAAAGCATCTACATCATCTACGTGGGCAGAGAGGGTCCAGGAGACGTGGGCACACGTTGCATCCCTTGGCAAGGGAGACAAATTTGAATCAATAGAAAAAGCACGAGGGGAAACCATGCAAGGTGGTTGTTTGGTTTTTTTCCTCCCAGCTGAGGATCTGAAAATTATTTACACCCACGTTCTTCGTTAGGCTAGGGCACCATTAGCAAGCGTCGTGGTAGAACAAGCAATACTCAAAACGCATCGTTGCCATAGAAAAAGATGAATGCCAAGGTGCCCTGAAGCGTGTTGAAGAAGATGTTCACTGGTGTCCTTCTGGCCACGTGGTCTGTGCGGTAAAGAAACAGACTCTGCAAATGCTGGGGTTTCATTGTAGTTTCTCCTGGAGCTCCTGAACTCCCAGGAGGGCCTGGGAACTCCAGACACCCATGAAAAGAATGAATATTTGCCTATTTTGCATCACGTACCCGCACAGCAAAAATCACTGCAATGCTGTAAGCTGCCATCCAGGAAAATGATTTTAAAATCATATTTTTTTCTTCTCATTCACTGGCGCTGAGCTGAGCTGCCTGTTGCAGATCTGAGCTAAAAACCTGCCTCGGCGTATTCAAAGGCTGCGAACCCCTCTTTCCTTATTTGGTTCCTTCTCAAAATCCTGAAGGGATTCATTTTAAAGGTCACAAACAAATCTGTATCTATTTAAAGAGGGCTTTTCGGTTCCCTGACATGGGCTGTTGTGAAGAACAAGAGATATTTACACCAAACAACTCCACGGGAATGGAGAAAGCGCTGTGTTTTGCAGTCCCAAAACTTCTCTTCTAAAATTCCCACCACCTTGAACTTTTGGAGTTGGGGGCTGGGGGGGGGGGGGGGGAATAACGAGGGAGATACTCAAAACATGCCAAATTTAGAGTTTGATCAGAATGAATTTGCATTCCCCCAAACCTTGAAGCCCCTGGGAGCGTCCCCTGCCCCGCCGTCAGCGGGGTCGGTGGGCGGCCACGAGCAGGACACCTTCACTGGAGGTGACAAGCCCAGGTTGCTGCTCTGGGCGGCTGGAAGTGATTTGTGGCAGCTTTGATTCCACGTGGCTACCATACACTTAAGCTATTTCCGAAATCGTGAAATTACTGCCAGGCGTGGGACCCTTGCCTTCATTTTCCGAGATGCCTGTCGTAAATAACTGATGCCTTGTACAGCGTAATTCACAGGTTAGCTCCCACGCCTTGTGAGGTACGCTGGCTCGCTGCTAAACAGGAGCCAAAGCAGGAATTCAAGTCGTGCAGGGGTACATCCCCTTTCCTGATAGTGCTTGTAATTATCTTCTGTCTCCATACCTTCTGTTTCACCGGGAACGCGGCTCTCTAGCAGTTCCTCCTGTTCCTCACTGATGCAAATAATGCTTTTGGGCATAAAACCGAACTTCTGCAGCCGTCTTTCTCCTCTACCACCTCTCAGTGGCCTCTCTCGCTGGCACTGGGGGCACTCACCACGCAGGTACACCTTGCCAGATAACCTAAACTATTCTTCATCTCTTTGCCTCCTGAAGCTCCACCTCGCTACTAGGAAAAATTAAAATAAAATAAAATAAAATAAAATAAAATAAAATAAAATAAAATAAAATAAAATAAAATAATCCCACAGCTGCTTTCCTCTCCTGATGGGAGGGACAGAACAAGGTGCAAGCAGGCACATACGGAAACGATGTTTATGTGATGATTTTACCAGCTGAGCCACGAGCTGGGCAGCTCCGTGATGGAACGTCCCCTGTTGTCCCGTCCCCCCCACCGCCGGGCAGCGGTACCCAGGGGCTCAGTGAGGTGGGTCCAGGGAAGATTTTTCTAGAGCATCTAACAGCCCCGAAAGAAGCTGGTGGCATCTGCTCAGCACCTCCTCAGCCTCACCTCTCTCGCTGATCAGCTCAGGATCTAGTTTGAGGCAAGTTTTACAGTCTGGAAGAAGGAAATCTACTTAGAGCATCTCAGCCGAGAGCCGACTGCTGCTTCCCGGGTGACCTACAGCTCTTCAGTGTGATTTTTGTGTTCCCTTCCTAATAGTTTTCGTTCCGTCTTCCTGAACGAGGAAAGTCAAAAAACAAGACGCGATTTTGCAAAAGGAATCCACAATTTGTTAAAAACCCACGTTTTTCAGGGTAAAGGGTCCGTTTCAACACTTCCCCCCCCTCCCCTGCTACAAGCAACTTCTGAGGAGAAAAATGTTGATCTTATTTATTTCATTACTTTGCAAAAATATCGTTTGGCTTTCAAAGAATTTTCCTTTTTAGATGTGAGGTGATTACATATGCTAAAAATAATACTTTAGGGTGAGTGAAAGAAGACATTTTGAACTGAACTGATTGAACAGTTTCAGTGACCCAGAACCATCACTCTTCAAAACGTTGGGGTGTGCAAGCTATTTTGAAAGCAACTTTTCCACCCCAGTTTGGGAGAAGAATAACATTTTAATATTCAAATACTATTTCTACAGGAGGAAAAAAAAATAAAATATGGATTTCCTGCCTTGCATAAATCCAATCCCAATAAACAGCCCGTGTTCCCAAAGGGCTCGGCTCAGTGGGAACCAGCACATCCCTCAGGGTAGCGTTAGGTGATGCATCCAGCTTTTCCCCCCCTGATGTTTCTTATGTCCCGGGGCCCCGCTCAGATCCCTCTTGTGGTTTTGCTGAGGTGCAAGCACAGTAGCTTGTATAACCCCTGCCTTGAAGAAAAGGCAAAAGCAGCCTTCCCCCAACCTCCAAACACGTGTTCCTATTTAGCAGCCCCTTACAAGCAGCTGAGCAGGCTGCAGAGCAGAGCCTGTGCCCGGTTTGGACAGGTAATGGAGGCTGCCATATAAAGAACTACCCTTCCCTCCATTAAACAGAAAAACCAAGGAGGCAATAAAACTAACAGCGACTGGTTTTACGAAGTGCGAACCAATAAACCGGTGCCTTTAGATGACACAGGTTACTTCTCCCGCAGAGGCTAATGGGGTACAATTGGGACAGAGATTTTTTTCCTCCCTCGCCCCCGTCCTCAAGTGTTATTTTAATTTGCTTGCGATATTTGCAGGTGCTGGACCAGCCCTGTCCTCTGTAGGGAGGGCTATTCCAGCAAATCCATCGACGGGGATGCTGGAGTTGCACAGAAGCAGCAGAGCTTGTCTACAGCCCATTGACCTCAAAGAGAAAATGCAGGGGTATGTTTTTAATAGATTATAGACCACAGAGACCAGCCCAGGGACAGGGCAACAGAGAACAATAAATACCTATACAAACAAACGGCTTTCCAGAACCCTTTTATCTTTTTTTTTTCTTTTTTTTTTTTTTTCCTGGGGGGATGCAGACATCCCCACAGCCTGTTTGAACGCCAAATCCTCAATAAAACCTCGTGGCAGGTAGTTCCACTCCGCTTTCAATCATTTCTGAAGGCATATATCCAAGTGCACCTACCTGAACACAGCAGGGGGTGCCCCCCACTCACCCCAGGTTTCCGCAGCGCCCACGCCGTGCCCTGGGCTCCCTCTCCCCCGCGCTGTTTCCCCTGGAATTCACTCCCACCACGGTAGGAACCGGCAGATTTCCCCCCTTCCCACCACCAGGGCTGTTAAAACACGGATGAAGAGCACCCTGTGCCTGGCAGAGCAGCGGGGTTGCCCCAAAATAACCATCACTTGAGCTCATCACCTGAGAAAGAAGAAAGAGGAGGGGGGGGGGTTCAACACCAGCACCCCTTCCCGGGGAGTCACAGGGGAGCCCAGACACGGTGGGGGGGGTGGGTGCCAGGTCATCCCAGCAGAGTGGGAGCACACCCCCACTTCTCCCCGTTTATTTTTCATGCCCCGTCTCTCACGGCAAAGAATATTTTTGGTAGGAAAGGGGAGGGTGGCTGGGTGCGCGGTTTAGGTTAAAAAGAAACATTTTGGGCAAAAGAAAGGATAGATCTAAAAAAAAAAAAAAAAAATTCTGTCCAAATAGAAAATATTAACTGGCAGTATAAATCTCTGTAAGTGAAATAACGGCACCTTATCGCCTTCTCCTCCCCCCCAGCTCTGGTTTTGTTATCCACTTCTAACATATTTTATCTTCCCTCCCTCCTCCCCCGGTATTTTCCAGTACCAAAAAAACTCTGCTTTTTTAAGTCCTACCTCGAAAATTTTCGGTTACATCATTTGCACAAATATGTTGTTGTTAACATTGAAAAACCTCTTTGCTTGCAGTTGTATATTTTATTTGGCTTAAAATGTGCTCATGTCTAATACATCACATGTCCTCTGGTGATACTATTTAAGCTAGAAATTCCAAAACTCACAAATACCGAATAGCCAAATGTTCCAGAGCCGTACTCGTCTACTAAACATGTAATATATCTCCTCCTTCTCCAAACAGAAATAGATTTCTCTCTGATTTGTTTGATAAATTTGACCCAAGATTTCCATTTGGAGTTATTGGAGTTCCTACTGTTTTTCTGCGTGTTGGTGGGCCAAGCCCTAATCACCCAAATCTCCCCGGGAGGCCATAAATTACGGCAATGAGATGGGGCTTTGTATTCCTCCGGCCGCGGGAGAAGGCGAGCTCGCCGCGGCGTTATTTTGACAGGCATGAATTTAATTCATTGTTTTTATGACGGATGGGAAAAAGCCGGCCGTGCTCATCCGCGGAGATTTACGATCCTCCGGGTCTGGAGGCTTCCACCGTTCGCCAGCCGTGTGAAAACAGATGGACGGACGGACGGACAACCCCAGCGCCTACGGGCCGACCTGGATATTCTCACCGCCGCTTACAAATGGGATCCATATGCCCGGGGAGATCTTCATTAGCACAGCCTTCCAGGTTGTGCAGAAATCACAGCTCCCCTCTCGCTTGCCGGAGCAGGGAGCGCCGAAGCCCGGGCTCCGGCAGCGGAGAAACCTCCACCCTCCCTATCTCCATCACCTCAAACTTGAGCAACTTCCCCTTCATCCGAAGGAGTCGAGATGTAGCCCTTTGATGCTTATCTCCACAGACATATGAAGCATCCAAACGTGCGTGCAGATAAATGCCCCGTTCTCCCCCGCTTTACACGTGTTAAGGGATGCCGAGCAGTGTCTTGTTCCAGGTGCAGCTCAAGTGGGAAGCACTCCTCGTGCCTTTGCCTGACACATTAAATAAGGCTGACTGGAACATGCACACGCTTGAAACTTTCCAGATCGAAGGCTTGCTTGCAGAAGAGGGGGAATACTTTTTGCTATTACTAACGATAATGTAAAATTTAAGATTTTTAACCCGTTAAAGACTCCAAGGTGAGCAAAATGCCTGTGTAAGCTCACCCTTTGATCCACTCTGAGGTGACTCTGCTTTTTCATATTATAAATCAATTTATGTAGGAAGACATGGGGGGCATGGTCTGTAAATAACAGACTGTAAGCAAGCCACCCCCGTGTCGAAGGGCCAGGTGGGGGCACGCAGTACTCGCTCTTCAATAATGCTTTTACTTAAGCCTGCTCCTATACAGAAGCCAGCTTCTGTGCAAAGCATCAGCTCAGATCTCATCGATAGCCAGAAAATAACTGAATTTAAACAAAAAACACGAACAAAAAAAAAACAAAAAAAAACCAAACCAAACCAGAGCCCTCCACCTGTTCCATAATGGAAATCCTGCTGCTGGAGCAGCCACATCCCAGGAGCAACGGGATTCGGGTATAACAAACTGGGGTTGCTAAATGTTCATCAGCCCTTCTTTCTTCCCTGGGGAGGCTTCCCTGCCTTCAAGGAAGATGCACTGGGGCGTCTCTTGGCAGCCCAGGGCTCCGTGTGACACTGGGGGTGGTGGCTCCATCACAGCGGTGGGCAGAGGTGGTGCCCTGGAAGCAGAGACCTCATAGCTCAGCTCCCCCAGCTCAGCCTTCCAGGGTGTTGATCCACATCTGTCAGTAGATGGACTGCTTCGGTTTACAGCCTGGAGTTTTAAAATAAACTGAAATCAGAGCCAGTTTACCTTCATGCACCAGCTATAAGCTCTGACAGCTCAGGAACTGCTTCCCGTCCGTGGCTGCGTCAACCCCGGGGAGATGTGCAGGGCAGCTCCCGACGGGATCCCAGTGGCTCACGGGGGGCTTTGCCCCCAGGATCAGACTTTCTTTGTGCACAGGGAAGTCACAGATGAGTGGGACAGAGCAACCCCTCGGGCAGGTGAGCAGCACCCAGAGGACCTGGGCAGAAAACTCATGTTCCACCGAGACAACCACACAACCAACCGAGGCCCTGGGAACAGACCGTCCTTCTCTGCGGTTTAGGGTAAAAGCTGCTTTTCAGTGACTTCACTTTCTTGTCAACCTTTCCCCTTCCTAATCCTCAAGATTTTTTTTTAAGCTGTGCAAAATCCTAGGGGAGATTACCATAGGAAAAATATCATCAACAGTACCTCTTCTTCCATAGCATATAACAACATATCTTAGAGGGAGGGGAAAAAAAAAAAAAGAAAAAAAGAAGCCTCTGATGTCTCAATCATGCTTAGAAACAAACATTCACAGAGCTACAGCTGAGACTGAACGGTCAGCAGTGCTTGGAGTGAGAGGAGAGAGGTGTCCAGGCTCCAAATATCAGGACATAATAAATACCTGAAGTTGGGCAACCTCAACTCTCTCTGTCTTACCGGAGATGTACCAGTTCCAATACAAAATAATTAAAAATTACACCAGTCTTGATGAAGGCTACAAGGGACAAAGCTTCCTCTGGAAGGAATCCACAGTCCTGTTTGAGCGCAGTGTCTCCACGCGTTCTCACTACCTGCAGTCCTGGTTGAGACAGCAGCACACCCACCATCACCCAAAGGATTCAGCTCAACTTCAAGCAGAAGAGGCTCAGCTTCTCCGAGCTGCCCATTTTTTTGTATTTCTATTAACCAAAATTACTAGAAAATTACTTTAAAGCAAAAGGAGGAACATGTCAAGTATCAGGACTCCAAGACCCGGGGCTTCAGAAGAATAGTATCATAACGCTCGTGAGAAATACTGCATCAGCAGGCAGCACACTGATCCGAAGTACGTGCTTGGGAAAATACTGCCCTGAGCAACACTCTGAATTCAATCTGATGTGAAAGGTCCTCACAGAATCACATGGGGCTGGAAGGGACCTCTGGAGATCATCCAGCCAACCACCCTGCCAAAGCAGGTCCACCCACAGCAGGTCCCACAGGAACGTCTCCGGGTGGGGTTTGAATGTCTCCAGAGAAGGAGACTCCACCACCTCCCTGGGCAGCCTCTGCCAGGGCTCTGCCACCCT
>JAOQGH010000023.1:5707264-5719127 GCA_025769975.1 Gallinago jamesoni | reverse complement strand
AACTGGGGAGCCCAGAACTGGTCCCGGTGCTCCAGATGGGGCCTCCCCAGGGCAGAGCAGAGGGGCAGGATGACCTCTCCTTGAAAATCCTGGAACCAGCTGCCATTGAAACTCTGCGGTTGGCAGAAGAAAGCTTCACTGACAGCAATTAGCATCACTTAATAAAATGGGGTATAAGAGGAACTAATGTCAATACTGGATCCTAACGTTCTCACCCACCAGCCTGGCATTGCAGTGCTTGATGCAAACCCCATTCAGGCTGTATTTACAGCCTCCCATATATTTTTTGGGGGGGGGGTGTGTGTCAGCAATCAGATACTGTTTTCATTTATCTGCGAGACCGAAAAACCTGTAGCCTGCACCGTAAATCCACAATATTTATACACCAAATAAAACAGCCTAAAACCAGCCACCGCCAGGAAATTCCCAGTTCTGGAAGAAATTCCTGCCTCTGCCAGCCTCGATGAGGCAAAGACCCCACACTCCAGAAAGAAGGTGACTGCCTTAAGTAGTAAATGTGCCATTTCCAGCTGCCATAAACATTAAAAAAAACACCCTCATTTAAAAAAAAAATTGTACAAATAATAAACATTTATTAAGGATGGGGAGCCATTAAGCTCTGATTGGAGGGATTTGTCCAGACAGCCCAAAAAGGACATTTTAGATCATACTTAAACGTGAACGTTAATAGCACGTGGTATTTATTTCACACCGCTGCGCTCCTTACGGCTTGTCAATTAGGTATGTAACGCTGTGTAAATACAAACTCAGGATGTGCAGGGAAATATCTTCAGGGGAAAAAAAAAAAACCATGAATAAACCGCATAGCTGTTTGTCCAAATTAAATTGTATTCTACTTGCAGCGCTGCTTTTCTCAGTAATTAACTAATCGCAATAATTGCTAAAAACAGCCCTTGTAAAAGAATGTTTGGTGCACCTGGAAACGAGTACCTGGCTCCCCAGACCCAAACTTTCTTCTGCTTTTAAAAGCCTCGATTAGCTCCAACGTGGAATGAAAAATATCACGCGCCGTCGTGTTTCCGTTATTGTAATACTTTGGATAAAATATATCCAGCTATCATTTAAAATAAGAGCTACTCTCAGACGAATGCTGGCAGGTAGCACAGCCCATAAATCTTCCCACGGCACGTTCCCAACTGCCCCACGGACCCAGCGGCTGCGTTCCAGCACAAGGCACTAATATCAGACCTTGAAGAAGCTCAAAAACCTGCTCAAAAACCTTTCCATCCCTTAAACGGTGGCTGATCAGGGACCACCATCCAAAAAAAAAAAAACCCCCAAAACCCACCCCAAAACATTTTACTGTCACTGGCAAAACTTGCCCCTGTTAAAAGACAGAAAAACTTGCAGCTTTTCTCCTGACTTGCAGCTTTCCAGATTTCTTTTTAGTTAATTCTGTTTCCCCAAAATGTTGACAGTTCTTCGAAAATAGAAAGTCTGTTTAATATTTCATGAGATACATTTTCCAAACAGTCACGCTGAGAAGGTAAATAAATGCAAGGTTTCTGAAAAGGACCCTATAGGAAACCAGGCTTTATTTTTCTATGATAAATCATTTACTTTGCAAATGATCTATATTTTATGAATTATGAACATTAGGTGAATAGCTGTCTAGCCCGTCCAGTGTTTGCCTGCACCGTTTCTTTTTTTTTCTTATAGGAGAGCTCTTTGTTGCACCCCTTTCTTTATTATTAACTATGAGCTGTCACTGGAAAAACAAGGAGCAGCAGGGAAGCAGCACGTCCAGGAGAGTGTCTGTAAGGACAAACAGACAAACCCACCATGTTTTTAACCAGGAAAAAAAAAATAAAATAATCAGAGCTACATTAGTTTCATGCCACAAAAGGATCTGGGGTCCAGGCAGGTTTCTACAGAAACCTTATGCTCAGCCACTTCTCCTGCATTGGAGGCTTCTGCAAGGTGAAGAACATCATGTTGGTGCTCACTCAAACACCTTGCTCCAGTTCTCCTTTGGCGGGTGGGCACTGCCACGTGTCCACCCCGATGCAAATCACACCTAGGGTCACCTAACCCAGAAAAAAGGAAACCTAAAGTCAGGTCCCTTAAAAAATATTTTTTTTTTAAAAAAAGTCAGTATTTCCTTATTTTTTTTTTCTTCCCCCAGTGCTTAGACATCCCTGAGCTTTTGGTGGTTCCTCTCCCCCCATCTATAAGCAAAGCATTTAAAGGCTCAAGAAGCTGCTCTCGCAGTGGTGGAACTGGGATGGGGCTGGTGGCAGCAACCTGTTGCCAGATGCAAAGAAACCCCACCTCGGGCAGGACAGGGCTGTGGGGCTGTCAGACTCGTGCATCACCAAGGTTTTAATCTTCTGGCGTGCATGGCTTTGGGACTAGAAGTAAGCATTAGAGACATTTCTTCACATAACTAAAATTAAAGGAGTTTACGTTTTGAAGTCTTGTGTTTTGTTGTTTCTTCAGGTTGGTTGTCAACATTTCCCCTTCAAAAAAATTATTCATTTTCACTTTCTGAAATATAACATTCCCAGCAAGAAAAAAATAAAGTATGCTATCAAGTGCTTAAAAATAGTATCAAACCCTTTAAAGCCACGAAGACACTTTTCTGTGTGCTGGTTGCTTGTGGTTTTTTTTTTTTTTCCCCCTCCCCTGCTCTCTTTGCAGATATTTATAACTCAGCCACATGCGGTTATAAAGGTTTATTATGAGTCTGTGGAGTAAGCCCTGTTAACTCCCACAGTAAAAGCCCCAAGATTTTGACTTTGCAAGCGCGGTAATAACGTGCAACTACCATCCACCTAGAAAATGAGCCACAATTAATGCTCTGTGTTTATTTTTCCAGGGCATTGGGGTTCTACTCGCTACACCGTGTAAATACATCACGCATTGTACGTGGGGTGGACTGGAAAGTGTGGGTCGGAGCCTATTTTCGGGCAGCAAGATGGTTTTCAGGGAATTAAAGTGTCTCACAAAAGGGAGTAGGTGCTCCAGTGCAAGCGATATCCTGATGTGTAATGGTTTGAAGAAAAAAAAAAATAATTAAGATGATACTGTGTGTTTCAAGACACCAAAACATAACAGTTATTTATTTATTTTCATTCTCTTCCCTAGAAGATTCCAAAGCATGTGTCTCACGCTATTTCGGAACCCAAATGACACCCAAGAGGGTGAGGCATCCAACAAAGTGCAAAGTCCAGCCTGGTGGGGGTGGTGGGGCTGGAGCAGCACCTCACCCAGCTCCACCAGGGACCTGGCAGCGAGCCCTGTCCTCCAGGGAAGCCTGGTACCTGCAGGGACACCTTCACCGCGTGGTAGGATTCCAGGGGGAATCGAGGCCGATGGAGCTCTAAACACATAAGGGACCTTTCACAGGAAGTCACTTCCTAACCAAAATTGGGAGAGGCTCCATGTGCCTTTGAAATCCATGTCGTTATGTTGCCCAATGGTTAATTGCATACGGTTCCATTTAACCTATCGACGTTAAATCACAGCCGGAACTGTATGGTCTAAGAGAACTACCTGAAAAGAAAATAAATGACATCTGCAATCCCCTGAACTTGGAGCCCATCTCAGTTTACAGTATTAGGGGTTTTGTTTAGTTTTGGTTTTTTTTTTTTTAAGGATATTTAAACCAACATGCAGCAGTTAAAACCCATTTAGTTCATTATTTGCCTTCCAATCTTCCTCTTTGCCTTTCCCCTATTCCAAAGGTCTCATAAACCCCAAAAAACCCAGCTGACACATGGTGGTTTTTAATGCTATGGAGGGTGTGTGACTCAAAATCTCAAAAATTTTGAAAGTGGCCCCCGTTCTGCTAAGCGCAGCTAGATCTTGCAGCCCAGGCCAAGACACGAATTAGAGTTTATAGCGCTGCAGAGAGAATACCAAAGAATTAAAAGAAAAACATTTCAGCTTGAGTAGGAAAATTTTCTGTATTCTCTTTTACAGCCAACCATAACTTTCACGAGATGAGTTATGCTTTCTGTTATTGGCATGTTATTCAAGTTAAATAAAAACTGTTTTCCAGGAGAGGTACTGGTGAATCTCGCTTCCCAAATCACCCATCATTCTCTCAACCGCGCTTTCATTCAGGTCTAAATAAAACCCAGAGGCTTAAGCATCTGCGCTGGGGCAAGAATGTGGAGAGGGCTTGTTTTTTACTGCTTTCTGAGGTCTTCCAGTCAACTGGTGTTAAGATTTGTACTTGTTCGAGAAGGGATTCCCAGGTGGAGCAGTGCAATCCTGGATCTCCCCTTGGCTTTGAGCTGGCTCGCTCAGGGTCACCAGGCAGGGCTGTGGTGTGACAAAAAGACTGCAAGAAGCACATCAACATACCGGTCCCCAGCCATGAAATGGTGACAGGAGAATACCACCCCATTGCCCCGCTGGCAAGTCTTCTCCTTCTGGCAGGGATCTAGTTGATTCCCACACAGCTCAACGCTCCAACACCTCTTGCCCCAAAAAACCCCACGGGACAATTCTGGACCCAGCCTCGTGTCACCCATGCTCTGCTGTTTGCTGACAACCCCCAGCTGAGAGAAAACAGAGAAAGCACCGGGCAGAAGACACAACGAAACTGGGCTTGGGGAGCTCCAGATGGGATACAGATAATAAGGGTAATAAGTAAATAATAAGTAAAACAGCAATGAAATGCCCACCTCAAAAGTGACGCCGAGGAAAACCTGCTGGCATGGCCTCCTGCCAGAGGGTGAAACCCTGTCCCCCGTAAAAGTCCACAGAAAACCCAAGGCAGAACTCAGAAGAGCCATTTTCTCACCTTCTTACTTTGAAGCCCATGCATAGAGATACCTAAATCTGAGGCTGACTGAAGATGGGATGATGCTTATTTCAAACCAATGCATGTATATATATATATATGGCAAAATTTTAATTCTTATTTGATACCTGTCACCCTTGTGCATCCTCACAATATATTCCCTACAGCACACACAGTGTATAAACAGACACGAGCCGTGGTTCAAGCTCTGATATCTTGTGTTAAGCCACAACTCAATGCAACGCCTCCTTCCAGCTTGCTGAGGCACAAAAAGCATATACTCTGCTGCCCGTGTAAGAAGTTGTCAAATCCAGAATATAGTGCGATTGAAGGCTGAAACAGGGTGTCCACAGAAGTGCGGAGTGGTATTTCCCAGTAGTCCTGCTGGTGAAACACTTCCTCCTGAAAAAGCTTTTTTCACCCATCAAATAGGCAGTCCCATCAAAATCAACATCTTCCCAGGAAAAAAAAAAAAAAAACTTTCAATGTTTTCCTCTATTTTATGAGAAGATATTTTAAAATTAAATATTTCACTTCAAAATATCACTCAAGTCCAAATGTTTCAGGCTCGAATATTCTAAAATATTTTGCTTAGAAAACAGGGTAGCTTTCCTACAGCATACACAGTTCTGACCTTGTGCCACCACACAAGTATTTCTTGAGTTTCCACTCTGATCTAGGATGAAAAACATCAACATGTGAAAGCTTCCAGCAGATGGAAACGACTCTGTATGGTCCCTGTATGGTAAAATTCCAGCTTATCTGTTATTTCTTTATACCGTTGCACATCTCGGGCTCCACACGGGGTCAGAGCGCTCGATGCTGGTGGCACCTGCCTCATCCCAAACCAGGGATGACCCAACTCAAGACACCAACTCCTCTCTTTGCTGTTCTGGTGCACCGTACAGCTCTGCTCCCACCTACAAATCACAGGTGTCACCAAACTCCCACGGACACCAGCTTTGCAGCAGAAGCAGCGAGGAGCAGGCGTGCTCTGAGGCTGGAGGTATCAGCTGGGTCATACCCCCACCGTAACTCACACCACTTCTGGACCACCGCAGGCTGGTGTGCTCAGCCTGAGGTACAGGAGAGCAGCCACTCCTGCCCATAGCCCACAGGATGGAGCCGGAGAGGAGGAGCCCCTGCACTCGGTGTCTCTTACACATGGTTCCTTATTTTCTTATTATCCACCAGCATCAGCCACAGGATGCTGGGCTGAACCCATCCTTGGTCTGAGCCAGAGTTTGGTTGGTTGTTTTTTTCTTTTTTTAAATTTTTAAATGCAGTAAAAAGACAACAGCAGCAAAGATAAGAGAGATAAAACCTTACCCGATCTCCACAACAACCGTACCTCCAGCACTGATCCTCTTCTACCCTTTGTCCAGTACAAAGCCCCAGTCATTCAAAAATGTTGCCTTGGCTGGTCCTGGAAGGGGACAGATAGCAGAAGTGTGAGAAACACAGAAGAAACTGGAACAGAACAGTCAGAGGAATAAATTCATCCGTTTGGGGTATGACTACTCCAGTGGTTTCAACTCTTTTTCCAAAACCCAGAGCTGGGATGAGCAGTTAATGCCAGATGTTCAGCTGCTCCAGACACTTCAATGGGTTTTGGATACAAGGAAAAAAAATAGTCTCTTGGAGAGCGTGGGTTTGTGGTTAAAGCACCAGGCTAAGGATGCAGCTCTTGTTTCATAGCCCAGCTCTGACACAGATTTCCCGCAGGCACTCCCACCGCACGCCTCAGGTCCCAGCCTGCTCTTCCAAGGGTGCAAATCGAGATAAAAAACAAAGGGCACGTCTCTGAGGCAGGGACCAGCTGTACAAATTGTACTACTTTTCTGCTCCGTCTTGGGCAATGGAGAAATTTGTATTTATTTTTTTCTACTTGGGTGTGAGGTAAAGACAAGTAACATCTCTTGGCTGAAGAGGAATCCAGCTGGATGACGGAGCAGAAATCAGATCATCTTTCTCCATCCCACCCCCAGTGGAAGTCACCACCCAGATCTGACCATCTAGAAACCCTCCAGCCCGTGGACTCTGTAACTACAGCCCTATTTATTCTGCTGGAGAAGAAGCTGAGATTACTCTTCTTGTGGCACCCACGGGGCTCAGTGATGGAGAGTCAACTCAGCACACGAGGCTAACCAGCTGAAAGGGCTGGGAGTGACTGCACACACGCATTTCTGTACCTCATTGATGTTCCTACATGTTAATCCAGAGAATTTAGTGTGCTGGTTTTGGTGAAATCCCAGTTTCACCGAGATCAATAGCAGGTTAGCCCCTGACACTGTCGGACCAGTTCCACCCTCAACAAAGGGGCTCCACGTGGGGAAAATTCAGGTTTTAGTGGTGCAACGGGGGCCTCTAATAAAAACAAGCCTGCAAACACACCAAACAGGGGAGGATTAAAAAGAAGAAAAAAAAAAAAGACGGAGATGCTTTTGCCCATTAGCCCCAATGAAGGACTTTAGTTGGTAAACTGAAATTTTAATGGACAGCTTTACCAAGAGTAGCACTTACTTTTATTTGCCTTGTTTTCAAATCTCTGGCAAGACTTGCACTTCCTTAGAAAGCCAGCCCCCACCCCCCTAAAATACCAGAGCCTCTTGGGTCTCTTCAGTAGAGACCATACAGAAACTACCCTCCCAGCTCAGCGGTATAAATAATAGAAGCAACTCTTACAACGCAGCCGAGCCAGGTGGGGGAAGCTGCCAGGATGGAGGTTTCCTACCAGGCAGGACTATAGCAAACCCTAATCCCACCTCCAGAGCTGGAGACATTCCTCCCCTGACAGCGGGGAGAGTCTGATTTCACACTGCCATTAAACAGCTGCCCCTGGGCTAATGAATAACTGTGGTTAAACTGGGCAAATGAGAATAGGTACCAAAAGCAGCTCGGAAGCAGGAGGCCAGGCAAAGCTTCAGCCTCTGCAGGGACAAACTCAGGGAAGCTGGATTTTGGGGTGCCTATTTTTTTTTATTTTTTTTTTGAACAGCATAGCTTTTATTTTTAGAACACAGGCACCATTTACTTTTTATTTACTCTTTTGCCAATAACATTAACTGCCTGCAAGTTATAACCTGAATACAAAATACAATTAAGTCATCAGGGACCAGAAAGCGACCTAGAATATTACGAGCACGTAAAGTCAGAGGAGCACATGTGTGGGAGCCCATTTGACCTTCCCAATCTGGGGCAAGATCCAATACGTTTCGTGGGTGCAAGAGAGTTCAAGCGCCTAAATTTGGGAGTCCTGAGCCCTAAAACAGAGCTAAAGTTTTCCAGGTATTCAGGGAGCTTAACAGGACCTTCTCCATGCCTTGCACCCACGGACATCTGCAGGCACAGCTTTTGCTTGGGCTGGGGGACATGAGCAGTGCCTGGGGGTCAGCAGCATAAGGGACAGAGCTGGTAAGCAATAACCCCAAGCTAATTGCTTGGGTTAAAAAAAAAAAAAAAAAAAAAAAGGGGTGGGTAAGAAATTCCTGATCAACATCAGACCTCAAAACAAGACTATGGGTCAAGTTCATCAACCAGGAGGTGGCAGAGGAGAGTCCAGCTCCACTTTGAACCTGATGGTCTGAAACCCCCCCTTTCCCCCCCCATCCAAGGCAAGGTTTCCCTTCGTGCTATGCCTTAGAGCAACGCAGAACTGACACAAAACCTAACAAAACCACAATTTATTTGCCAAACAGCAATCTCAAACACTTCTGTGTTTCTTCGAGTGAAGTGCCAGAAGTTGTCATCTCCAGTCACCTTCAAGACAGTAACAAATATCAGTTGTTTCAGTGGGGGAGGGGGGGGGGGGGGTGTTTTTGTTGTTTGGTGGGGTTTTTTTGTTGTTGTTGTTTTTTTTAAGGCAGCTTGCATCATCTTCCTCACATTTACTGCAACAAGTGTTTTGTGGGAAACTAGATGTCTGTGTAGGTATATCCATGCTTAGGGACAACTTAAACTCGTTCTCACACAGGCGATCAGCAACAGCACGCAAACAGGGAGGGCAGGGAGATGCTTTTACCCCCCCGGGCAGCTCAGACGGGAAGATTTCAGAGCTCACACTAAACACATCTGGAATAAAAATCCTCCTTTCCCAGTTTCCCTCAACTCGGAGCTCTTTGACACAGCAGCCCTCAGCAATAATGTAATAAACAGCATCTGCATACACTGAGCTTTTTTTGGTAGCTGCATTTTACAGGCTACTTGAGGTCCAAGCCTAGAAGTGTAGTTTTGGAAGGACAGAAAAGGGAAAATTATATAGTTATTTTGCTAAACGGTGATCATCCCGCCTACCCGCAGACAGTTGATGTATTGGAGCGGTTTATTTTCTAAGAAAATAAGTATTGTGGGCTTTTAGCCTGGCTTCCCAATGAAATGAGGTTTGTGTAGTCTCTCAAGTGTACATCTCTCCATCAAAACCAAAGTCTCTCCCTGTAGCTTTTCAGTCTGCTGCTTAGCTCTAGCCAGACAGAAAAGAATATTAGATCTCAACAAGTTTTGGGGGTAAAATGAAACCCAGTAATTGTCCAGAGAAGAGAGGCTATATAAAAGCTCTTGAGAAAAGGGAAGGGACTCTCCATCACTGCACCAGCTGGATGCTCAGCCCACAGTGTTGATAGCATCCACAACATTCCTGGTAGCCCCAGCATGCCCCCTCCCTCACTTGCTGAGCTATCACATGGATTTTCTGGGATATCACCCCTCTAAAGCCACAAATCTCTGCAAAATGGGGGCGTCCTTAGTCCCACCACCCCAAGGGCAGCATTTTCCCTGTGCCTGCCTGCCGTGGGCAGCAGCCAAGCCCCAGCATCGGCCAGGCAGGAAGGGGGATCTCAGCAGCTGGAGCAGAAGTTGCACTTTATGACATGTTTTTTCACCCCACAAAGGCAAAAAAAAATCAAAAAAAAAAATCCCAGAGTCAAGAGGAAACCCAATGCAGTGGCACAGCTGAGCTACAGTACCCTTACACGTGCCAGTGCACAGAGCTCCAGGCTTCTCAGAGGACAGGGTCTGCTAAAATGAACTCAATTATACTGTGCCACAGTACATTGGAGA
The DNA here is from genome assembly GCA_025769975.1 of Gallinago jamesoni. Lineage (NCBI taxonomy): Eukaryota > Metazoa > Chordata > Aves > Charadriiformes > Scolopacidae > Gallinago > Gallinago jamesoni. The sequence goes on along the minus strand of JAOQGH010000023.1, from coordinate 5,709,298 downwards.
GCTAGATCCTCTGGAGACCCTGGGCCAGCTTCCAAAAACTCAGTGAAGTCACTGTTCCTTATTTCCAGAAAAAAAAAAACAAAAAAAAAACAACACAAACCACAATTGGGTCCACTAACAAACCTGAGCCTGAACCCAGGAGCTCCATAGTCAGTGGGGCAGGAGTTCCAGAGGCTTGTGGTGGCCTTGCCACTCCAGGTCATCCCCTGCCTGGGTGACTGATGCCCTCTGCTCACTCCCAGTGCCCCCACCACAGACCTGGGTGCCCCCCCCTCAACACTATCAGCAAGTTCTCAGTCCTGAAGCACTTTGCAAAAGGGGCTGCACCAGCGAGAAGAAGAGAGGACTTAAGCTCTGCCACGTTTGAGACCATAGAAGTCTTTCTTAAGCTCCAGGGGTTTGTGCTGACAAGCTGCCTGGAGGAAACGTGGAGCAGGAGACCCCAGCTGAGTCACGTCCAGCCTGCACTAACACACAAAGCACTGGTGGTTTACTGTCCATCTCCCCTCCCTGCCAGCCACAGAAACGAGCTGCCTGGTTCCTCTCAATGCAGAGGAACAGCAGCATCAACACCTATCTACAGAGAGGACCTGCAGCCCCCCAATTATCAAGCCAGCAGCTCTTCAATGATGGTTTTTTGGAGGCAAGGCCAACTACTATGGAGGCAGCACAGTGACTTTGCTCCTCTCAGCCAGCACCAGAAAGCCACGCTCAGGCTTTCACTGAATTAGAGTTGGAAGGGACCATAGAGATCATCTAGTCCAACTCCCCTGCTGAAACAGGATTGCCCAGAGCTAGAGCATGTTACTCAGGACGGCATCCAGGAGGGTCTTGAAAATCTCCAGAGAAGGGGACTCCACGACCTCCCTGGGCAACCTGTTCCAGGGCTCTGGCACCCTCACTGGGAAGGAGTTTTTCCTCATATTTGAGTGGAACCTCCCATGTTCCAACTTGTGCCCATTGCCCCTCGTCCTCTCACTGGCAACTGCTGAAAAGAGTCTGGCTCCCTCCTCCTTCAAACCACCCTTAGATATTTATAGGCATTAATAAGGTCTCCCCTCAGCCTTCCCTTCTCCAGGCTCAAGAGCTCTCTCAGCCTTTCTTCATAAGGGAGATGCTCCAATCCTTGAATCACCTTCATTGCCTTTCACTGGACTCTTTCCAATAGCTCCTTGTCCCTTTTGAACTGGGGAGCCCAGAACTGGATGCAGTATTCCAATTGTGGCCTCACCAGTGGGGAGCAGAGGGGGAGAATGACTTCCCTTGACCTACTGGCCACACTCTTCCTTATGCAACCCAGGATTCCATTGGCCTTCCTGGCCACAAAGCACACTGCTTGCTCATTGTCATTTTGCTATCTACCAGGACCCCCAGATCTTTCTTAGCTGATTTCCTAGCCCCTGGCTCTCTCACAGCCTCCCTGCATCTACTTCTTCCTTTTTCTGTATCTCCATGTCTCACCTTCAATCAGGCTTTGCTTCAGCATCACCTTCTTCCAAACCTTTCCTCCTGCTAGGCCACCACCATATCTTCAGCAGCCTCTACTCATTACTTTAGAGCTCTACATCCTTCACATACCCCATTCAAGCAAAGCTGCAGCAGAGACCATTCAGTTGAACCCCGGCATCTCTAGAGCAGGAGCACAACCAGCCTCCAGGAAGGACAACCAGCAACACTAAGAGAAGCAACAAGCATCCTGGGGAAGTAGGCTCCAAGGCCACCTGGCACAGAGTGTGGATTAGATACAGGTGTGGTGAGTGGGAGGATTGACCCCTTAGGTCAGGTGGTTCCCAGAAGAGTTTGATGAGCCTGAGCTTTCCCTAGATCCAGACTAACTCCAGGTGCCTGGGAGTTTAGGGGCTGGTGAGGTCAGTCCCAGTCCAGAGAAGGTGTGAGCACGCTTGATGCGATCTGCAACTCTGGGTGCTAATCAGCTCCAAGCTGTGTTTGATTGCAATTGTCCTGTCCCTGGGCACCACTGAAAAAAGACCAGCCCCATCCTCCTGACACCCTCCCTTTAAGTATTTATAAGCA
>JAOQGH010000023.1:5693320-5707164 GCA_025769975.1 Gallinago jamesoni | reverse complement strand
CTCCTCAGAGCTGCTCTCCAGCAGGTCAGCCCCAACCTGTCCTGGTGCAGGGGGTTATTCCTCCCCAGGTGCAGCACTAGGCACTTGCCCTTGTTGAAGTTCACCGGGTTCCCCTCTGCCCAGAGAGGCAGAGAACTTTAACTTTTAAAGTTAAACATTTTGGGAAACACACTGGATTTTGTTCCCCTTTTTAACTTTCCTTCTTCTCAGTTTCCTCAAGGTGCTTGACTTTATTTCTTAGATCATAAGACAGTCAGTCCTTCCCCACCACCATTCAGCCACTTTTGGGTCATCCTGGGAATGCAGGTGATGAAGGTGCCACCACACTTCTTTACATGGACAAGGTCAAAGCCTTCCAGACACCCCAAGCCTGCTGCAGAACCTGCAGACATCCCACCTTGGGCAAAGCTGAGCCTCCTACGGCTCCTCGTTACATCAATACAGTTTCATCTCTCAACAGGAGGGCAGCAGTTATGCTGTGTAGTAAAACAGATATGGGATGATGGGATCACCTGGTGGAAAATCATCTACTTGGAGGCTTTTTCCTTTCTCTTCCTCTGCTTTTTTTGTTGGTGACCACCCATCCCAAAGGTTCAAGCCCTGGCAGACCGCCCACTGATGAGTTTTCCAAACCCCGGCCACTTGCTGGCAGGGAGGAAGGTTCGCCTCCAGCACCCACGTGGTTCAGCCACTCTATTTTTTTTTTTATTTTGCCGGTCTGGGCGCATGTTTGTTCTTCTTCACCTTGATTCCTGAAAAGTCAAACATCTGATGCTGCTGGGGTCACACTGGAAGGAAATGACAATCCCAGCTGAGGACACCGCATCACCCCTTTGCAGTTAAGACTCCTGTTGCAACTTGTGTTTCCTCTGCAGTGTTAAAAAGCCTAATATTAAAAATAAAAACAAAACAAGGAGGAAAATCAAGGGTGAAAAAGCAATTAACAGCAGCTTAGCGCTGCTGGATAGCTTCCCACTTAATTGGATGACATGCATGCAAACAATACAAAGGCATGAGAAATGTGGAGTCCTAGATCACCCTTGCTTTGCCCCCTTCCACGAATTATCTGGGGTGCAAATCAGACAAGAACACCGGACACACAGATTATGATGTCTCTGGTGCCCTTCTTTCTCTTTTCCCCCTTTTTCCACCATGGTTAGGACTTTTCAGGCTGTCCGAGTTGCGGGGAGGCTTTTCCCACAGTTAATGAAAGATTCCTGTTTGCCCCTCGCCGCCTTTGAAGCCCAAACCTCCCCAGCAGACCCAGGAATTTGCTGGTGATTTATGACTATTTGGACAAGTGGCGAGCAGAGAGGGGCTGGGGTCCAAGAGCCCCGCTCCTCCCTGGCTCTGCCAAAGCCAGGGCCAGGCTCCCCCCACCTGCTGACGCATCTCTACGGGGCCATCATTGAATGGTTTTGGTGGGATGGCTGTGTTTGCTGCTGGTGGAACAACACATGTGCCTGGGCAGGTTGGAAGGATGAGAAGGTGTATGCAGTTAGTTATCATCACCGCTGGAGCAGCAAGCCTTCATCCCCACCAGTACCTTCAGGGCAGCTGAACACATCTGGGAAGGCTGAAGATCAGGAGGATTTGCAAAAAAAAAAAAAAAAATTAAAAAAAAACCCAAACAAAACATAAATCACATTGGCAAAATTCATGCTTGTCATCCTCAATTATTTCCAGAACTTCCTGCACAACCCATAGGGTGGAGAACATCTCTGTGCCTGAAGGCAGGAGCTCACACATCATCCCGTGACTCCAGGAGTGGGAGATTCGAGAAAAAGCTGGACATCACAAGAACAGCCCCAAAACCACCGAAAGCAAATTGCTTCCCACTTCCAAGCACGTGGAGGAATTTGACCAGTCTGCGAGAACTTGTTAATTCTTCCCGAGCCCTTCTGTCCTCGGCAGGTTTCTGACCAGCTCCTTCCCAACACGCGACGGCTGCGGAGTGTTTCCCCTCTCACCTCCGTCCTGTAGCATCCCCTGGCTCCCGTCCTCCCGTGCCAATCAAGCTTCAAAGCCCAGGAGCTGGTTTTTGAGTGCCCTGAGTTCGGGTCTCAAGGCAAAGGTGGCACGAAGGAGAGGTGAGGACCAAGAAGGGCTTCCAGGCATGGTCCTGGAAGGTCCATGGAGGTCCGTGAAGGTCCATCTGCGCACGCCCTACGGCCGTGCTGGGGAAGAGTGAGCTCTCCAAGATCTGCCGTGATTTTACAGGTCTATAAACCATCCCTTGTTCGGTCCCTGGGGACCACGGAGGAGATGAACAAGGCTGCGTTGGCTCAACGGCCAGCTCAGCTCACCCCAGCAGAGAGAGAGCTGAGCATGTCTCTGCCTGAAGATGCTTTCAGCCTGACTCCTGCCCGAGGAATTTTCCCGTGAGCGTTCCTTTGGCCAAAATGGAAACAGGAAATCAGAGCTGGCAAACTAATTTTGGGCAGAGAAAAAAATAAAAATAAAATAAAAAAAAAAATAATTAGAGAACTGGGGAATGAAACAGAAAGAAACCCTCTACCACCACTGGCAAAAACACATTTTACTGGTCAGCCTTGCATTTTTCCTCCAAGCCCAGATCTGCTTACGCTGCTCAGTTCACTCTCACTCCTCTGTTTTTGCCCAAATTTCTGCCCCGTTAAGTCCATATTCTCGTTTCTCTCTTCATGGGCTGCGCCAAACTGGCAAAAGCCCCTCTGCCCAGCATCTCCCAAACCTCCCACGGTTCCTCGTGCCAGGACAGCCGGCGTGAACATGCCACCCGCTCCCGGATCCGGTTCCTCCCACACGGCTTTTCCAAAGCTTTGCTTCTGTTTGCTAATATATTTTAAACCCTTGGATTTCCGGCGGTTTTGAAATGCGCTCTTCCACCATCGTCCTAATCCTCACCAGCTTTAATTCCCCGCTCGGAAATACATTTTGAAGGAGATTAAAGTTGGCTTTAATCGCTTCTCGTCCGTTTTAAATTCTGATTTTAAAGTCGTAAGGTCGACTGCCCTCCTGGCACAGCCCTGCAACCCTGGGCAGGGAATTGCAGAGGATGCTGCAGCCCATCCTTGGCAGCCCCTGCTGCCCCTCGCAGGGCTTTGGCCCCTGCAGCCCCTGCCCTCTGCCCTTGGCAGAGCCCGTCCCCCTCTCCCACCGTCCGCCACCATCTGAGCATCCCCCCCCCCGTACCATACTCCCTGAGAAATTTTGTGATGTTTCTGGCACTTTGCTCTGGGAGGAAAAGATCAGCTTAGGGTAAGACTGTTTTCTCTCTCAGTGTTAGGATTTTATTTTCTTTTTTTTAAATTTTTTTTTTTTTTTTTTAAAGCAATAGTACTGCACTTTTATGGGGAGCTGGGTTGTGGTTTGGGTTGATTTGAGTTCAGGGAGGAATTTCAAGCTGTTAGGCTTTCTAGCCTGCCTGGCTTGGGAGAGGGAGGTGAGCCACCTCCCTGGGTGGACTCACCTCCCAACCCTGGGATCCATCTCTCTGCCCATCTTCCCCAGCAATTTCAAGCCCCTTTTCCCCATTAACTGAACCTCAGCATCTCGAAATGTTGATCCACTCCAGGCTTGTGAGAGCACGTGGAGGTGGACGTGCAAGGGAGACACTATTTCTGCCTTTGTTGATGGCAAGGCTGAGGAAGGACCACTGTCCAGTTGCGGTGAAGCCAAGGATGCAATTCCTATTTTTGGAGAGGGAGAGGGTGCTGCTGGTGCGAGGCAGCCAGGGTGCCTCCACTCCCAGGGCACCTCCTGCTCAGCATCTGTCCTCATCCCCAGCTTCCCCATCCTCCTCCTCCAACTACTCTCTTTTTCCTTCTCATAAGTAAATAGATTATCTGAAACTGCTGCATCCCTAGAAAAGAAAAAAAAAAAAAAAGAGAAATCCTCTATACATTCTCCTTTTTCTTTCAAATAAAAGAAAATATGATATTGGAGTTTTGCACTAAAATTATTGTAATATTCTTTCTTTTACAAGCGCCTTTAAAGTTCATCTTTATGGTTCCGATATTGAAACCATTGCAAAGAAATTGTTTGTGGGGATTATTTGACTTTTTATTAAAAAAATGAGAAACAGGTGGGTTCCTCGTCATCTGCACTTAAGTTTTTAATAAAAAGTAAAAGTTCTGGCACATCACCGACTCTTTTTTTTTTTTTCTTTTCTTTTTTTTCTTTTTCATTCTCTCTTTGGCCAAAGATAGGACACATCTTTTTCGCTTTTGTGCTGAGGCGCACGATTCAGAGAGCGTATACCGATGGGCTTGGAAGCAGAGAGAAACCTTGAGTTCATCACCCCAAGATTTGTCAGCTGGGTCTCCAAAGGAAGCACAGCTTTGGCAATCATGCTGCCTGCCCGTAATTCCCCTGCCCCTGCCCCAAATAACCCCCAGACCTTTGAGTGCGAGTGAATTAGGCAGAGGAGCTGATGGCTGGTGTGTATGATATCTCTGGAGGCTTTGGAGGAGCTGAAGAGGGGTAGTCAGGAGCTCAGCCCTAGCATCAGACACCAGAGAAGCTACAAAAGAGGTGACCCAACTTCAAGCAGAGGGACTGTGTGGACCTGGGACTCAGAAGGTTGCAGTTACACGCAACGTGCCACCAACCCATGCAGGTCCTGGCCACGGGGCGTCGCGGCTGCTGAAGCTTCCCACGGCTCCGAGGAGAGGCCGGGCAGGTTTCGGGGACAGGGATCTGCTGAGGGTGGTGGAAAATATTGAAAAATACCTCTAACTCAAGAAACAACTGGAAAGCATCTGGGGGTGGGGGTGACACACACCCGTCTTGCTCTGCCCCTCTTCTGCAGGCAGGGGCATGGCGATGGAGATACTGTCCTACCGTCCCCGCGCTCCTGCCCGCAGGGCTCCAGGGACAACCTGGGAGCTGGGGACATTGCCGGAGGAAAGTGGGGTCTCCCCTAAACTCCCAACCCCACTGAGAATTCCGCAGGTGGGAGCGATCTGGAGAGCAGAGTGGCTCGTGGCTCTGGGGAAGGGGGCTGGTTTTGGTTTTGGGGATGGTGCTAACGCCCGCTAGCTGTTTCATTACCCTTAAACTCTCGCTTCTTCCCGGAGTTTTTCCTCCTGCTGGAAGAGTTTCCTGTATTCTGCCTATCGCGTTTTATTCCATCCCCTAAACTCAAAAGGAAATAAAACTTGGCTGAAGCCAATAAAGCTTCATATGAAACTCCGAGCCCTGAAATGCCTAGTGGGGCTGGGCTGCTCCCCAGGCTCCCAGGAGCAGCCAGCTGGGGAGGGCGGGGGGAGATTTGGTGGGCAGCAGCCCCCAGGCACCACCCTGGGCTCCAACTCACACTTGGGCGTTCCATGATGGGTTATTTTAGCTCTGGATAAAAATTTCCCTGCCTTGGCACTACGGCCTGTGTGTCAGTTATGGGTTGCCATCCCCACAGGAGAAACGGGGGGGAGGGCGATGCTTCTGCTCCCCCCCCCGCCCCATGTATTAATTTCCATTATCATCTTATTATCATTATCAGCTTATCATCTCTTCTTTCACCCCCCTGAGGAAACAGCCCCGATGGATCGGAGCTTTTCTCTGCGGGTTATGCTTTCTGGACCTCACCTGCTCTCTGCGGTTCCTCCTGGGCTCCCTCTCAGTCTTCCCACCAGCCAAGAGGGCTGGAATAAAATCCCAAAGAAATAGAAATAAGGCGGACGCGAGGCTCTGGGCCCGCTGTGCGTCGCGCTGCAGACCTGCCCCCTCGTGCCCCCTGGCTTGAAAATGTATCTGCTGCCTTTGTCGAGCATGTTTTGGGGCTTTTCCCCTTGCTTGGTGCTGCTGAAGGTCTCCATTTCTACAACTTGAGCCGCAGCTGCTGGCTGCAAAATCTGGCAGGAATTTTAGCCCTTGGAAAAACCTCAGCGAAGTCTGTATCGCGAGCAGCCAGCCAGCTTTCTGAAGGACGTAAGAGAACAGGGTGCTGCCTCCCAAAGAAAATCGGGATAGTTTGTACATGTCTTTATCTGAAGCCACCGTGTCTAAATCCAAGTGGAAGCAGCACACCGGGAGAAAGGAGCAGAGGGGCCCCAGGATTACGTGGTTCTGCAAACACAACCCTTTGACAATTCTCGATGCAATGCTCGCACGTGCCAGTGTTTTGAGGTCAGGTAAATATGAGTACATCAAGCAAAACGGAATCATCTCTTGAGCTTGGCCAGCTCTTCATTAACCCAATGACAAATTGCTTCAACCCCTCCCAAAGCTGAAGAGGGTTATGCTCTGCGAGCCTGCCCTGTGGTGTGTTTCTCATAAAAAATAGCATCTTCAGAAGACGACAAATGTTTCTATTTGCATCCCAACAAATGAACACACCCTCTCCCCCCCCCCCAGTTAATGTTGCTGTAGAAAGAAGGGAGGACATCCTCCCAAGCATAGAGCCCATATGAACTAGATTTTCCCTTGTAGATGGTGGGGTTCCTCCAATGAGCTCAATAAGTCTGCTCTGGTTCAGCCTGGGGACGTGGATGTCACGTTGTCCTAAGGTCCTAAGGTCACCCTAACCATCCTGGGTTTTGTCTAACGTGCCTGGACTCTGGTACATCATTTATATTATTCCACAGCTGGCTGGCTGTGCTTCTGCCTGGTATTGGTAATCAAAACCTGGCCCAACTGCTCAGGAATATTTTTTCAATGATCTGCCTGGAAAAAACTTTATAAAATGAATAGTTCTTTGAGGTGTGGAGTCAGGTCTGTACAGGGAAGGGAAACAGAAATATTCATGCCGTAGCAGCAGGAGAAAGATTGGGTGATACTAAACGAGCAAGAATACAGTATCACCAAAAACAGGCTCCAACTTGTTAATGAGTGAATTGATCCAAAACCAGGCAAATTCAACTCAGTTTCCACAAAGGAATCCTGTTTGCTGCCAGCTTTCATCTCCTAGAGCTGATGGTCCTCATGTGCTGGAGAGGTGGTACCTACCTCTCGAGAAGGATTTGTGGGTTAAACAGGGCAAGGAAGCAGCAGGGAGGAGCAGAGACCTTGGCCCACAGCTGCAGGTGTCTGAGAGGTGGGAGAAGATGCAGGTCATGGCATCGGTGTGTTCCTGCAAGGGTGCTGAGCTCCCACCTAACAGCAGCCAGGAGCAAGAGAATTGTCTCCATTGAACCAGGGGACTCCATTTTCTCCTGACAGAAGGAGACATGGTCATTCATGCCTTTTCCTGACCTAGGCTGCGTGGAAGGAGGCAAGACCAAGGGGTGAAGCCTGCAAAACTTAGAAACTCCAGCTAGACCTGACAGAAGGCTAAGGCAGAAAGAATAACAGGTGCTGGTGCTGGTGGTGGTCTATATTTGACCTGTTCTGTTCTTCCTCAGCTTGAGTGGGAGGGAACGATAATTAAACAAGAAAGGAAACATAAGATACATTTGGCTGATAACAGACCGAAACCTCTTCACTCTTGTCACTTAATTACTGTGAGAAAGTGGATGATGGTGGGCACGTTGAGGTGGCCATCCCAGAGCAGGAGCCATGCTAAGAAAGCAGCCCTTTGTATCGGAGGTGAAACCAAAGCCAAAGCAATGATGTGTGGGACTCTTTGTCCAAAAGCCAAGTGCCCAGTCTGAGAGACCTAGTCTTTTTGGGCTATTTCCACATTATTTCCACAGTAAAGATCATGTTTCTGTAGCCTGAAACCCATAAATGGCCATTCTCTCCATGCTCCAGCAAAGGCTGTTTTCTCTGGCTGGAGCTCTCGACTCCAGTTTTGCCTTGTCTTGTCTATACTGGGACTTGGGTTTGGCCAGGAGCACAGGCCACTGAGGCATGAACTGGGGACATAAGCAAGAGACCAGCTTTAATCCAGCTGGGACAAATGAGTGCCTGTCCCACCTGGAGAGCATGGTCCAGCAGAAAGCTGGAGCGATGCTGGATGTTGTTTCTCGCTCTGCCATAAAGCCATTGTGTGTCCTGGGGTCAAACCACCTCGTCTCACCTCTGTGGAGCATTAGCTCCTCTGGGAAATGAAGGCTAATTAAAAAAAAAAAGAAAAAAAAAGGCAGCAGACCTTGAGTATGGAGTTGGTGTTTTCTGTGAGATGGTTGTTCTTCAACAGGACACCTGACCAGCCCGTCCCCTGAACTCAGGAGATACCCCGTAGCCAGCCGTGCTTCCGTAAACACTGTGAGGGTGTAGGAAACCAACTGGTCCACGTTGTTCTCTTCTAAAATCTGAATTGTCATGAACATCCTCATTATATTTTCAAGGGGTTGAATTCCAAGTGAAACTTTTCAAAGGAACCTTTTTCTCGTTGGATCTAAAAGCTTTTCAAGTTGTCAGTCCCCCTCCAACTTTTCCCTTTGATATTTTGACTTTTCTGCGCAGTTCCGAGGACGGGGGAAGTGCTTGAGGTCTCGTAAAACTTTGTGCCCAGCTTTTGCACTGGATCACGACTCCCTTTCGTTTGTGATTGATGTTTATACCCAGGAGCAAGCTGTCCTACCTCATCACGCCCTGTGATGGGAGGACACCGTCTAACGTGCCCACCAGAATGAGGTTAACAAAGACAGTCAGAACATCTGGAGAGAATAAAATCTCTGAAAAAATCCCCGTTCCCGGAGCAGACAGTCCTATAAAACAGATCTGCTGGGAGCCAAATTAAATAAGAGGAAGGTGTAAATGGATTCCTTTCCTCTGCCTGGAGAAATGGTAAAGCCAGTGGACGTTCTTCCAGCCCTGTTGGCAGGGAAGGAGCAGCTCAGCCCTCGCTGGCAGGCGATGCCCAGGAAGGACGTGCTGCCAGGGGACCACCATTTCATCGAGGACCACGGTTTCATTCGCTGAGGACTATCTCGGTGTCATTCCCCTCACACGAGGTGACGGCAGGACAAATTTGAAACTTCAAATAGAGCAACGAGACGGGAGAGGGAGGGGGACGCCGTGAGAGTGGGTGGATTAGACAGTGACGGGTCAAGGGACAAACAAACTGCTGTCGAGTGACAGAGCTACAGCTCTCCCTTTTCTGGGGACACCACCACCAGCAAGGAGGGGGGGAGAGCTGGTTGCTGTTTGGGGTGGAAGGGGCTTCTCTATGTCCCAGTTTAGTTAAAAGGAGTCGCCATCCCTTACAGGGACAAGAGAAATCATTACATCAATGCTGATGGTAAATTTTGGGGGGAAAAGCATTCTCCCTTCTAATTCTGGAGGCATTTTATAGGCTGAAAATAAGCTTTTAGGAAATACAGGCTTTTAGAGAAAAAAAAAAAAAAGAGGATGCTCTTTTACCAAAAAAAAAAAAAAAAAAGTTATTATTTTCAAATATGTCTATGCAAAGGCCCAGAAGAAGGACCCCCAAAATGCAGGCAAGGAATAAAGGCAAAAACCACACTGAAAACGTGCACCCAGCCAGTAATTCCTATTAGGCTGGCCACAGACATCCCCAACACCACCCAAATCTGGGATTTCCAGTGTTTGTCACCTCTCTGGTGTGTTTGGCAGTGAGACCAGCTGAGGTTGGGGGGGGAGCCCTTTTTTACCCTCAACCACTTTTTTCCCTTTGGAAACCTCATAGTTTCTGGGCTTTGCACAACATGTGGTCACCTGCTTGCCTTCGCCTCGTTATTGAGCGCAATCTTGGGATAAAGCAGATCCAGAACCATCCTCCGCCCCCGGCTGCTGAAGAACACGGGGGAAGAGATGTTTTTTATGGTGTCTGTCAGTAATTTAGGAATTTAAAAAAAAAAAAAAAAAAAAGAAGGAGAGAAAAGGAGCGGGAGCAGGTCAGAGGCAGAAGCAGAGAGATTTCATCTTCCTCCAGACTTTCTCCAAACACAAAGGATGCCTTAGGTTGCCACCTAGTGACTTTGGAGATGAAGGACCTGGGCTTTCAGAGGGTATGCTTTGTACCCATGTGGAATGAACCTGCAAGCCCCAGTTGATGGCCTCAAACCAGCACTCAAATTCCCCTGTGCTCTTAAAGCCAAGGAGGGAACAGCCCACAGGGCTACCAGTTGCCCACTGACTCTTAAATCTCAGCTGCCTGATGCGCTCAAGAGCGAGCCCAGGCCACCACTGATGGTCTCCCCGTCTCCCTTTTAGACCTTGCCCTTGACACACAGGGGTGCTCAGCTGGAGAGCTGCAGGCCAAGAGGCAATGCCCTCCATGCCAGCACCCAGGGCCACCCAGGTCCCTGCAAGGGCTGCCAAGGCTGTCCTGCAGCCCGGTGGCAACAAGTGGCCCTGGGGACATCTCAGCCTTCCAATCCCTGCCCCAGCCACACAGGGGAACCTGGGCTGGGCAGCTCTGCCTCCAGCCGCTCTGGTTTGAGCGTGCAGACTCCTGGGAGCAGACAGCTGGATAAAATGTCTTTTGGCAAATAAAAATAATAATAATAAAAAAAGGATAATAATGGCTTGGCAAAGAGTTTTAATGTTTTCCTTTGTTTTTTTTTTAAGAGCCTGGAAATATGCGGCGCTGAGCCCTGCGCTTCCAGCTGTGTGAAACGGCCAGGTAGGTATGAAAGAGATCCTTTTGATTGTGCATTATGATTTTTTTTTTCTTTTAACAAGGTTTTGGACGACCCTAACCTGGAGGGAGGGGGGGGAGGAAAAAAAAAAAAAAAAAAAAAGGAGTGTCAGAGGTGGGGAGCTCTGGGATTTTCTCGTGGCCTCTCGGCTTGTGTAAGATGCCCGTGTCCCCACGCCAGTGGCTCTGCAGAAACATGTCCCCGCTGGCTGCACACTCAGCTCCTTGCCTTCCTCAGCGCTGATGGATGCTGCTGTTCCATAAAGCGGTCTTTATGCCCCAGGACCGGCCGGGGGTTCTTTAATTGATTCATTCGGGGTAAGGGCACGCGTCCCCCGTTGGTGAAGGAAGGGGGTGTGTGACCCATTACCACCCAGCACCCCATAACTCCCGCACCCTGACAGCGCCCTCGGCTCCCCCACACCGCTGGTGACAACCCCGGGGGACAGCTCATTCCTCGCCCGTGGTTTATGGGGCGAGGGGTGATGCCTGGGCTGTCCTGTCCCCCGCCGGGGCGGGCAGGGGCTGTCGGTGGCCAGGGGGGGAATACCTGCCGTGGGTAATTTAATCCCCGCTACAGCGCGGTACCTGCTGTAATGAGGCTCATTATGAAGCTCTATTTAAAGCCCCATTTAAGCCAGACGAAAAATAGCTCCTTCCGCGGCGTGGCAGCGGGTCAGCGGCCCCAATTAGAGGTGTACTGCTGCCGGTGGGGCTTCCTCCTCCAAGAGCTGCAGAAACCCAAACGAGTTATCATCTCTGAAGGCACTGGAAATTACCATCGAGGGACACCACGCCAGCGAGAACGGCACCGACAGGAAAAAACAAGGCAAAAGCTCCCAATCAGGGTGTCTCAGGGAGATGAGAAGCAACATCATGCTTTAAGACACAGAAGATCACAGAATCACAGAATCACCTAGGTTGGAAGGGACCTTTTAAGATCATCTAGTCCAACCAATAAAAAAAAAACCCACCAAAACAAAACAAACAAAAAAAAACACCACACACCACCACATTCACACCACACAAAACACCACCCAACACTAATCCATATCCTCGAGCACCAGGTCAACTCGTCTCTTGACGAAGATACTGGAGGAGAAGAGGAAGCCAAGAACTTGCAACCTTGGGGAGAAGGGTGAGGAAGGGGTCAGAGCAAGCTGGCACCCAGCGCTGTCACCAAAGCACTGGGGATGGGTTTGGCCTCCAAGCAGGACCAGGACCTGTGGGAGGAGGACAGGGAAGGGGGGGTCCATTGCCCGCACCCTGTCTCAGGAGTGGTCCCAGCACATGGGACACCTGGAGGGGTCACCCCCACGGCACCAAAAACTGCTCAAGCAGCCAACACTGCCTGCTCCAAAGGCCTGCTGTGACCCCGGGAGATCCTCCTGCCTTTGCCCAGTTCAGGACAAAATATCTCTTCCCAAAAGTAATGCCTCCTGAGCATGCCAGGAGAAGAGGAGCCGTCTCATTCCTCCGTCCCAAACAAATTTCACAGCAAATAAAAAGGTTGAATAAAGTATTTGGTTATTTGTACATTGTTCCTGGAGTGATGAAATTTCAGTTTCCTCTACAATATTAGAATCTCCCTAAACTCTTGTTTACTATGCATGGATGCAGAAGGAGAATTACTCAAGTTTTTGCAATAAAAATAAGGTTGGTTTTGTGAACACCTGCTTTCCGCTGTTTAATAATGCTGAGCTCCTGTCTTGTATGCTCTTCTGTTTACTCTCCCACAAATTATTTTTGTTCTCAGTTGACAAAGATAAATGATGGGATTAATATATATTGGAGAAGTCCTGGTGAACAGTTTGCTAGCAAAGAGAAAGGATTGATATTATTTCCCTCAGGTAACATAACACAGACAAACTGGATTAAGAGTAATTTGCTGTGGGGCTTATATGTGATCATGAGCCATTAGTGGAACACCATTTATGAAAATTGCTTTTTCTAAAATAAAAACTAGACCTGACTTTCATTACCTTGCTGGCGCTGGGCAAAGAAGGATCATTCCTTTTCAGAGAGAGAAGAAAAATTAGAGACCGCTAACTGTGCCGTGACAGATAACTGCAAACTGCTAAATATTAAGGTGGGATAAGAGAAGAAAACCCAGTATCCCTGCCCTTAAACCTGAGCCAGGAAGGTTAGTTGGGACCGATCTATAAGTAGACGTGATGTTTACTTATTTTTCTTGCAGGCATGTCCTGGGCCTGCTATTCCCTCTCCGTCGAACCTCAAAAGGTAGTATTGCTATTAATATTTTTTTATTAGCTTGTTTTCTGTAGAAACACACTTCTTAAAAATGGAGAGAACTCCGATCTGCTGAGTCGGAGATGAAAGAGCCCTTTCCCAGCTCCCAGAGCATCACGGAGCAGCTGCTCCCTCCCTCCCTGGGATGCTGTAGACCTCAGGACAGGTCTCAGCTCCCCGTACTCCTCTGCTCCAGCCATTCCTGAGCAAGACTCCTGCCATTCCAAAATTGCCAGCCCTCCCCTTGCCACCATGGGGATGAGGGACCCACAGGGTCCTCCCTCCGGTCATCACCGACGCTCAGATGTTCACACTGCATGAACATCCTCCCGTGGGAACTGCACTCCAGCAGTTAACAATATTTTGCTTACTTCCAGAAGCTTAATAAAGAGGAGACTGATCCTTGCCTCAAAAGAGCTGAATTACATAGTATTCGCAGGAAGATACCAAAATAACTGGGTTTAAATGTGGTATTGCCCAAAGTTTTAAAATGCAGGCTTGCGTTGCGTGGCCACAGGGAGTTTGTCCACGTTGGGAAGGAGGAACAAACTCTAAAAATAAAATTGGCCAAATAATAGGAGTTGAGCCATCTCATTAGTCGGCAAATCCAGGAATCACGAGTTTCCCGACCCACCCAGCCCAAAAGCCTGTCTTTTTTTTTTTTTTTTTTTTTCCCCACTGCCCAATGAAAAAAATCCACAACCAGTGTGGCTTCTGTCTCTAGACCTTCGCAGGTATCGTGAGGTTTAACAGTAACCCTTTGCTGTCCCTGTCACCGCTGTGACAGCTTTTCCTTCACGGAGCTGCCTTGCCGGGAGGTGGGCTGGCTCACAGGTTGCCCTCCTGCTGCATCCCCCCGCATCAGCCTCACCTCCTGCTTCACAGTGGGGGGGAAAGGAGGATGAAATGTTACCCCCTGCCAGAAGATCTATTGCTCCTCTTCCCGTGAGGACCTACCCCACTAAAACATGCAGGAGAACCAAGCTCAGCCAGGAGGAGGGCTGGTGGGCTGCCAGGTCCCAGGGGGGGACCCTCCAGCTCCCGTTGCTCCCCTGCGGCTTGAACTAACTCCCAGCATCCATTTTTAGCTTTGACATCTTCACAGACCTTGCTTTTTTGCGCTATT
>JAOQGH010000023.1:5663352-5690073 GCA_025769975.1 Gallinago jamesoni | reverse complement strand
CCCATTCCAATGTCTGATAACCCTTTCAGTAAAGAAATATTTCCTAATATCTAACCTGAACCTCCCCTGGCATAACTGGTGGGTCCTGCGTACCTGCTCCGGGATATCACGAAGGGCCTGGTCTTTTGCCAAGCCTGCTGTTTCTCCAAATCTCTTCCAGCGTTTGCCCATCTCTCCAGGCACTTACATGGCTTTCTCGGTCTATCTTTTAGCTCTTTGATGCCCAAAATGTGCTTTGGGTGTGTGAAGCGGATGCTGGGTGGAAGCTTTCTCCTTTGTCCCAGCAAGGTCTTCCGCTCCTGCCTCACCACTGGTTTATCTCCCTGAATGCCTCCGCTGCCTCAGCTGCCTGAGGGGACTCAAAAATTTGGGAACATCATCCCCAAACATCAATTCTTGGGCTGTGGCATCCTGTATATCCAAGAAAGGGGAAGACCAAAGAGAAAGATTCTGGACCATTTAACAGAATCTTGTATGTTACCAGCCTTTCTCCTCTGAAAGACCATTGAGCTCTCCTTTTTTTTTTTTTTTTATCTGATGTAGATTCCCCCCGAGGTAGATTAGGATAAATGCTCACTGGGAGGAGTGTGATGGAGAGAAATGTTGTGAATAGGAGCCTAATAGGAGCTGGCTGAGATGCACCAGCCAGCCAGCTCCTCCTGAGGAGCACCATGATGGTGCTTCAAATCATTTCGTCAGGCCTTACCTTGATGTCCAGGTGTGCCTGATGCCTTTTTTGACTGCATCCATGCAAAGGGCGAAAACCACCCAACCAATATTGATTCAGAGGCTCTGTGGTTCACCAGCATAGTCTAGTTGTGAGCCTTCACGCCGTTGCCTAACTCATGAATACACAGTCAGTCCCAAATAGTTCGTTTGCAGTTTAAACAGTTGGGTTTGTGCGTGAGAGAGAGATTTATTTATTTATTTGTATTAATTCAGGTCACATTTCCCTCCAGCCATCGCTGCCTGACCCGATGCCCATTGACACCTGGTGGAGCCCTTCCAGGGAATTCAATAGCACCTGGATCATGGCCACCGGGCCACCATTTTCAGAGGTACTGAATAAACACAGCTCCCAAGGCCTTTAATTCGCCTTTGTGAGCACACTTGCCTTTGAAAACCAGCCCTGATGTTCTCTCCTTTATCTAGGCATGTGGTTTGAGGGTAACAAGCTGCCTGGTTCTTGACAGGTTGTCTATTAAATATAGATGATGTCTTCACCTGCGATCATCTGCTAGATGTTTTGGGAGGAACAAAAGGTTCCTGTTCACAAGCTCTGGCATGCCATACGGGGATGATTAGAAAGGTTAAGGCTTAAAGACAGTTCCCGCTTACTTCAATGACTGCAGGACTATCCCTCTAATAGCCCTAATTAAAAATTAGCCTGATATAATGCAGTTCTTATAAAACAGCCTGATTTTATTTCTTTTTTTTGGGGGGATACATATGACGCTGCCACAATGCCCCTCATTCTCCAGTGGTTTCTCTCCCCCTCCTATTCACTATAGATGGAGCCAAGGGGGGGATGCTGTTGGATAATGTGCTCCATTCGGGGGTCAACCCAAGCCTCCGTGTCCGTGGCTATGTGTAAACTGAGAGACAGGGAGCAACCATGGCATTCTGCAAGGTATCCCTTACTGCAGAGGAGGGGCTCCTGGGACAAACCCAGGGCTCCTCCATCCCTGGGTACCCACCCCAAGGTCTCAGCGTCATTGTTTTAGGGAAACAAGCAAGCTTGGGATGCCTCTCCCACCACGAGCCGTCATCCCGCTTCCCTCCCTTTCCCACTCCTCCTGAGGAACCACAATATCTCCCAGCTCAAGATGCTCCCGATGGCAGCCGGTGCCAGGGCAGCTCCCCATCCAGTGCCTGCAGCTCCTGACACCCCTTCCCCCCCAAAAAGCTCTGCTACAAATTTCCTCCCTCCTCACTGCAGCCTTTGCTGTTTGATTTTCTCTTTTGATTGAGAGATTCTTGCAGCAGGGCCAACAACTTTCAACGCCCATTACTTGTCTCAGAAACTCCCCATTGCTCCGATGACATATTTTCTTTTCCGCGAGAGATTCCTGATGTGGAGAGGAATCCCTTTTTTTTCAAGGAAGCACCTGAGACACTCCACTGCCATGAAAGTCCTGCCACCACTGACTTCAGCAATTTACTTTACGAGCCTTTAATGACTGGAAAAAAGCTGTCTCCCCCCTCCCCCTCTGGAAATAAGGCTGTTTTTCTTGAATTTTTGGCATCTATCTTCAAATCTGTGACTGTACGATATGGTCTCTAGCACTTTATGGAAGACACCAGCAGGTACAAAGAAGACTGTTTGAAGCGTGGCATTCAAAAGTCCCACAGCTGAGGGTCTTATAAAGGTCTTCTGACCCAGAACAAAGCCCTGAGAGAGCTCAGCTCAGTTTGAGGTTGCAACATGACTTAATAAGATATAAGAAAGCATCAAAATGTCCTAACCAGGTGTGGCCAGGGGAGCCACTGGGTGTGAATGGAGGAGCAGCCACCCCAACTGTGGGGAGGGAAGCTCTGCAGCTGGACCCTACCTGCTGGGTAGGAGGTCCACTTTGGGGAAAAAGCCTAGCCTTACCCGAGGGCTTGGATTACATGTGGTGGTAACAGCAAGCTAGACTTTAAAGCCAGGCAGCCAACCGCCAGTTGCGCGAAGATCTAAGCACCAGGTTGATGGGCCCACCAGTATAACCCACCCCATCTCACTGCTGGTCCTGGTGGGAGACTTCCCACGGACTGATCTAACGCATCTTGACTTGACGGGTATCGGTGAGGCTCTAAGTTGGTTACTGGACGTGCACATCATAAGTACATAAAGCAAGGCCATATGTTGAGAAGACACAAGAGTGTCTGCGTAGCATGCCTGGTACCTATCTGGCTGGAAAAAGCTTCCAGATCTTAAGTGCTCATTGAATTCATTTAATAATGTGGTTGATAATCATAATTGGAAACATGCCTTGCCAGACTCCATTGCTACGGACAGAAAAGGCTGTGAAGAGAAATCTGAGAGACATGAACGGTGATTAAATCCAGGGCTGAGAGCGGCAGCTCTGCAGGCACCACGAGAGGTTGGCGAGGTCCTAGTAAAAGTTCCTAATTAGTGCCGAGCACTTCTGGGATACACAGCACCCAGGGGAATTCCACAGGGAACTCTAGGCATTCCATTTATTCTTGGTGCAGTAGGTGAGGAGGTTTTCTTGTCTGGATAACAGAAAGTTCCTTCCCATCAACCGAGTATGGGCAAGGTACCATTTTAAAATGTTT
The DNA here is from genome assembly GCA_025769975.1 of Gallinago jamesoni. NCBI lineage: Eukaryota > Metazoa > Chordata > Aves > Charadriiformes > Scolopacidae > Gallinago > Gallinago jamesoni. Next base: position 5,686,791 of record JAOQGH010000023.1, on the reverse strand, counting down.
TGTATTAGGAATCACATAATCACAGAATATCTCAAGTTGGAAAAAAGATTCATAAAGATCATTCAGTCTGCCTCCAAGGAAGACGGGGTTTTTTTATTTATTTGACTTTTCCATGACCAAACTCGCTGTTTGGGGTGGGGAGAACAGCCGGAATATTGCCTCCTCCTGTCACCCAGCCCTTTCCAAATGAGAAGACACTTCTTCCAAATGAGAAGACACCGGAGTCCTCAGCTGTAGCCCAGCGCTCCCAATGTTTTAACAAGTGGCCCCACAAACATTTAACTACAGCGAAGGGACAAAACCTGGTGTAGTGGGGTGGTGGGATGGATATGTTTGCTGAGAAGAGAGGGTGAAAGACTGTGGGATTTATTGATTGGATTCCTGCTGAAACAAAAAAAATGCCTTCTCATAACCCAGGAGCAGATAACGGCTTGGCAAACAACTGCGTACCAAGAGCTCTTGGCTGGAGGTATTTGTGCTTTGTCCCAGAGAACTGAAAGGAGAGGAGAAGGTGAGGACCCCATTTCTCTCTCTCCGAGGGTGCCCTTGTCTCAAAAGGGAGTGGGTGCATTCCTGGGGGGGCGAGCTGCTCCCCAGCAGTCTCCCTGCAAACCCTGCCTGCTCCCAAAACCCAGGCAGCAGCGTGGGTGAGGATGCTTGTCTTGAGTACATCATCCTCATCAAGCGCAAGCCACCTGCATCTCTGGGGAGTTACTGGTGGTCCTTCTTCTGGCAGGGGAGGTGGGAGCACGGCCGAGAGGAGGGAACTGAAGAAACCCATTAACGTGACTGGTTTCCTCCCATCCTTCCAGCCAGCGTTGCTCTGGTGGGGGTCTGAGCCTCTGGAGAGTGTCCTTATCTTGCTCACCTGTTGAAGAGCGTCTCTGCCCTTAGTCCTCTATCGTGAGGGTGTAAAAGGAAAACTGGTGATACCTGAAAAGCCAGCAATTCATGAATCCAATACAGGGAAAAAAACTATTGCATAAATTCTGGAACTTTTTTTTTCATTTCATTTCCAAAAATGGAAATAATTTCTAGATAGATAGCGGGCTTTTTCTCCATTTCTGTCTTTTCTGAGCATCCCACAAAGTCCCTGGCTCTTGGGAATTTTGTGTGGTTTTCTGCCCAGATTTCATAGAATCGTAGAATCATAGAATTATTTGGGTTGGAAAGGGACCTTAAAGATCATGGAGTTCCAAACCCCCTTCCCTGGGCAGGGACACCTCCCACCAGACCAGGTTGCTCAAAGCCCCATCCAGCCTGGCCTTGAACCCCTCCAGGGATGGGGCAGCCACGACCTCCCTGGGCAGAGGGTACAGAGGGTACCATTTCCTTGGTACAGAGAAGAAAGCGTCCACCCAAGAGAGCATTGGGGCTTCCTGATGCACCCTGCTGATCCCTACTGGCCCGCTGGTAAGCCATACCAACCACGGGGTGCTAGTGGCACTCCAATTTAAACCAGTGATCAACTGGACAAGGCACAGCTGGGAAAGGCACTTCTGCTTTGTTGGTCTCCAAAGTTGAGGGCAATGACTTTGTCAGTGAGCGTACAGAGGGAATTTCCAGGTAGAGCCAACTCTACCTGGAGGTATGCACCAAAAAGGATTCCCCAAAAAGTTGTGAGATGGCTGGTGGCCATCTCGGGAACACCCCCTCTCACTTTCAAGTGGGCCAGTCAAGAACATCCCCATGGAGATCTTGCACCTGAACTAAATGCTGCAGGTGCTCCTCGCTGCTGTTGGCAAGCCAAGAAGGTCCGGGAGCAAACCTCACCCTGTGCCCACTCTCAGGATGATTCCCACCCTGCTTCCTTCACCGGGAGTAGGTTTTTTGTTTGTTTTGGGGGTGTGAGTGAAGGCTGGGGCACTGTGGCTGCCTAGGGGGTGAGTTAGTAGCACCCTGGACTCTACTCCAGCAGCCCCTCTTTGTGGATGCGGGGGTAGACAACAAGAGAAGGAAAAGAATTAAAGGGGAAGGAAAAGAATTAAAGAGTTGTTAAAAAAAAAAAAAACAACAAAACCCAAAACGTAAAAAAGGAAAAAAATTAATTGCAATTTTCCAGTTCTGGTTGCAGGCAGGGGTCTGGGAAGCATCCCTGCAACTGTCCAGTGGCAGAGTTAATGCTTCCATCCCACAGAGGGGGTTTTCAGCGGGGGTAAATTAGTGGGGATGCGGTGACATCCATAGGGCTACGCTGAGTTACACCATTTTACGAGCTGACCCGGGGCCCCGGGGGGGTGACGGTGCCAATTTCCACCAGCTGAGGGCCTGCCCTTTCAGCATCACGGCCACAAGAGCTGCTGCAAATCAACACCTCCTCGCCTGCCCGTCGGGCTCCTCTTATCGAAACACTCGATTTGCCTGGGAAAACGCTCCTGGCGTTCGCCGGCATCTCCCGTGCGAGAAGCCCGGGCTGGGGCTGCTGCAGACAGGAGTTATAGGTCCAATCTCAGAGGGCTGGTGTGATTCATGCCCACCCGGGAGGTGGCTGGAGGCATCCTTGCACAAGAGGGATGTGCCTGTTTTCAAGACAAATACGGTCTTCATAACTCAAGGGATGTTGTAAGACGCTACCCCTGTGTGAGGCGGGGGCTGCGGCCCCTCCTAAATCCCGAAGCGGGCAGCTGTTGTAGCTCCAAAGGATGAATAAAGGTTCTTGGGGAGTTGGTGGGGCAAAGCTGCCCGTCAGAGCACGTGCCTTACGGATGCAAAAGGCTGGGATAAGGCCAGTGTTTCGGAGGGCTCATTCCAGCCCTTCAGAAGCAGCAGGAGATGTTGCCACTCCCCTGAAATCCCCGGGCGTCTTCAAAGAGCTGGAGGAATAGGGGTTTTACAGGATTATCCCTAAGTACCTGCAGACCTTTGTGAGCCCCGTCCCTGGCTCAAAATGGTATGATTCACCCGTAACTTACACCCCAATTAGCCCACAAGTGCTCCTGGTTTTAGCGATGGCGTGTTGGCCGGCGCGGCGGGGGGGACCACGATGCCCCGGCAGCACAGGGTTCTCTCTCCTTCCCTCCACCCCAGGGCAGCCCTGCTGGGGGGCAGGTTCCCAGCTTCATTTCCAGCTGCCCCCCCCCTGCCTCCCGCATCGCACAGATCTCCCCACCAGCCTTTTCCAGGCCGGGCATCATTTGCTGTTATTTTGCCATGTCCCTCCTTTCCCATTTCTTTCCGAAATTAAAAAACATCATCATTTTCATCCTCTTCCTAGCAGGGCCCTGATAAGATAACCTTGGCTTTCATTTTCCCTGTTCTTACTTCAGACTCAGTATATTCCTCGAAAACCCAAACTTTTTGAAGCCCCCAGGCATCATCGCGCTGCCTTCACGGGTCACTGTGGTATGTACAGCACCAACCTTACAACATAAGGGCATAAACTGCCTGTTGTTTCTCTTTTTTTTTTTTTTTTAATCCTTCTAAAAGGATTATTTCAAAGCCAATTTTGGTAATTGCATCCCAGATAAAGAGCGTGTCCCCCAGGGGGGGTTCGGTGATGGGGAGCAAGTACCACGTGCGCCCTCACCACGGCGTTTGGAGCATCCCGCAGCTCTCCCTGCCAGCTGAAGAGCTGGAATGATGCCCTCCTTTTCCAAAGGCAACCTACAATTCCTGCTTCTTGGCACTGCGTCTCGCTAGGTGGTACCGTTGGCCATCTGAAATCCAGAGGAACCCTGCTGTACGGCAGAAAGCAAACATTTCGTTTGAAGGTGCAGCCCCCCCCCCCCCTCCTTCCTCCCCCCAAAAAAAGAAATCCCCTGATCCATCGCAGGCCACCGCTTGCATGATGAAGGAAAATCAAGATTATTTCATAAAAGTCAGGCTCGTTTAATTTTACAGCATTTAAGTCAGCGAAAATGCATCAGACAATTATATTGCATTTAATACTCGGATAATGGAACAATGAAAGATGTGTGTTTGCATTTTGTAAAATTAAACTGTATGCAGTTATTTATCTTTTACCTTAATTGTTTGAGCTTGTTTCTAATGTAAACTGTTGTAATTTTAAATAAATATAATAGAAAAAACTTTCCTAGGTATCGGAAATCCAGAGTAAATTTACTTTGCAAATAGACTTTGTTAGGTATGTTTTATGCTGAGGATCTTGAACTGACACTTTCATTCAAAAATATTTTGAATACTTCAGCGGAGGCTTCTATTGTTCCTGGTGGGCTGTGGAGAGCTTCATAAGAGGAGAGGACCTGGTTGGTTGAAGGACCACAGGTGAGATGGATCCCACAGGAGGTCCCATGTGCTCATTGACCAAGAAAGCGCAAAGCAAACGAGGTCTATTGGGAGCCTCAGGGCCAAACCCTGCAAACAGGGAGCCCCTCACTCAAGGAGGCTGAAGTGAACTCCTGCAGATGGCCATAAACCTGATGGTCCCAGGTGCTCCACCTCTTGACTTGTAGACCTTTGCATGGCGCTTTTACAGGAGATGCATAAAAATAGGACCGAGGTACGGTGGGGCCTTTTTTCCTGGTCCATGTCGTACCCATTTTTGTGTGGTTGAAAGTGCAGGTCTCTGGGTTTTTCATCTTCAGTTGCACCACAGCCAAATATTAATGTTTTGGAAAACATGCCCGAGCGTGTCTTCATGATGCCATGGGGTATCTGAACTCGCTTTGGTTTGGGCAATGACTTTCAGACTCCCAGCAGTGAGCAGCAATGTTAGGATAACTTTTTCAATGAAGTCTATCATCGTGCCGCGTAAAATCCCAATTATCTGTACCGGGAAAGTACAATTACTCCTCTGTAGCTCTTTGAGGAGTTTTAGAGATGATCTTGGTTAAGCCCGAGATGTTGAATAAGGAGGTGAATGCAAGTGTTGACTTAGCCCTAAGGGGTTGTTATAAATGTGTCTGTTTGTTTTTGCAGAACCTCGAGGGAAGGCTCCAACAAAGGAAACGCACTGGGTTGAAAGGTAACTCAAGTGATTAATGACATATACATTCAGCGTGACGTCTTTATCGTGGGGTGGTCTTATTGATTTCAGGTTGAGCAACCTGGGAAGTGGAAAAAGAGGTTGCAAAAGTGAAAGCCCGGTGAAAATTAATTAATTGCTGAAACAAAAGTGTCAGCCTTCCTCACGTAGCTGGAATTGGGCAGGCAGGCCCACCTTGCAGGGTTCCTGCCGCGGCTCTGTAAATCACGACTGATGTTTCTTTCATAGCGAGTCAAAAAAAGGTGAAATAGGAATGTTGGTGTTGGTTTGGGCTTGTCAGCTGAGTGTGCCAAGGGGATTTTTTTGTACGACTGCAGTCCTCTTGACAAAGGGAACTCAACAGGGGGAGTTTAAGCTGGGTCAGGGCACGAGCAGGTATGCCCGTGGGTTGACTTGGACTAGTTGGCTCAAAAGCTTTTCTCTGGAGGTCCCGGTTCCCAGCTCCTGGACTGTAATCGTCCCTGGTGCTGCAGTGAGGCTACGGGGGCAGGACTGAGCCCGATACACACCAGGGATCGGCACTCCCAAGCCCTGATTCCAAATACCTGCATTAAATCCTCTGGGATCACGACAACTTGGCTTTGTTGCAGATGACTCTGCTCCCCTTGGACCAAGGATCCCAAGCAATCAGATGTTACCTTTCATTTCCCTGCTGCCAGCTATGTACAGGATGGAAATGAGAAGGTGCTGGGAGGAAAATACCCTAGAACGTCAGCTTTGTAGGGAATAGACAAATTCTATGCAAATGAGGGCCCCCGTTATCTCTAAGATGGCATGAAACCATCAGACACCCATCAGAAATTTTCTCTGGAGGCCTCTGGTGCCTCTGCAACTCCTTGGCGGCGGCTGCTGCTCTTCTTTGCCTTCAGTTCCTTTAGATGGCACCATCCCCCTGCGCTGGCGAGGCGCTGGAGCCCCTCTCAATTAGTATTCACCCTGCAAAAAGAGGAAAATTCCTTCATTACGGGGCGGCAGGTAGTGCGGCGGTAATTGAGGTGGTGTCAGCAGGTCCATTATAAGCCCTGGTTTCCACTGGGGGAAGAAGGTTCACGCTTGAGATGCTGAAAGCCCTGAGTAGCTGCTTTCTTCCTTTTTATAGGTATCGTTGGGCAGGATGGTGCTGCAGATATGACCTTCCTGTGTGGCTTGAGCAGCCTCCCCAGGTTTGGGGCGATCCGTACAAGGTGTGAAAGCCGGTGGGATGACACCAGCTACAGAGCTGGGATATCTGCTGGGAAGAAATGAGAACGGGCAGCAAAGGGAGTCCCAGACCATGGCGCCCCATCTGGAGCACGTTGAGGTGCCAGGGGATGCGCTGAGCCAGAGTGGTCATGGTGTCCTCAGGGGCAGCCCTGAGAGGTGAGGAGCACCTGGTCCCACACACACCCATGCTCCAGGTGCTCTCCATGGAGCTGAGGTTTGGCTGGTCCTCCCTCTAGCCAGCTGTTTTGGAAGCGGGCTTTGGGAACGCCACCTGGGAGCAGGAGGATTAAAGCAGAAGGTTTGGACCATCATGGATGTGGCTGGTCTATAAGGACCATCCTCACCTGAATGAATAGGCCTTTCTTCATTGGGTGTCCTCTTGGTTCCTTGCCCTGGATCCGAACATCAGCAAAGTCCAAACCCTCCTTTAGCAAATCCCATCTCGTGCTTTGCACTCTGGGAAACAGGCTCTTTCTTGCCTTTCTCCCCGGGAAAATAGCTCATCTCCAAAGAGCACCTGTAACATCATCATTGCTAGGGCCCATCTGGCAGAGCCCTGGCTCATACCTTGTCAGATTAAAGCGTAGAAATAGCAGGTATGACATTTGCAAAGGGGATAGAGCCGTGGCGAGTTGCCTTCGTGAGCAAAGGGATTCCAGAGGAGGGGAAGAGGAACCCAGGCAGGTTTTGCCCAGGTCACTTGGGCTTCAAGAGAGCAACTGAGCAAACATCTCCCCGAGGGAGTTACCCAACCAAAGGAAATCCAGGAAAGGGCTGCAAGCACTGGCACCTGCCCTACAGCAACCCCAATAAAGTGCAGGACCAGCTTCCCTGGCAGGGAAGAAGAGGAAAGCCACAGTTTTATTTCTTTCAAAATTTATTTATTTCTTTCAAAAAATCCTTTCCTCTCTCTTAAAAACACACCAAAAATAAAACCCCATAATTTTGAAATTATGGAGAAATAACTTCATTTGCGATTCCAAATTTAAGGAAAACATGGCGAGCACAGGAACAGGGAACCCTGGGTCTTTCTCCCAATAACTTTCCCCCCCTCCTGGCATTTTTTTATTTAAAAATGACATCAGAATCGATAACGTGTGAATCTTTTAACCCAGCTAGGGATGATTTTCCCCAGCTAGGGAGGATGCGTCCCCTGCCTCCCCTGAAAGGCAAAATGCCCCTTCTGCTAATTCTTGCCTGCCCTGAAACAATGCAGCAGCAGGGAATTCCCAGGGTCAGCCCAAATCCCTTGTTCTCCCAGCCTGCTCCTGGCCCCCAGGAGCTGCAGCCTTGTTCAGGCTTTTAGAAGTGCAAATAATCCCTACAAATGGCAGGGGGGGGGGAAACAGATCAAGCGATGGGGCAGGAGCTCTCCCCACGCAGCCTGGGAGGGCACGGGACCATCCCGGGGAAGAGCTGCCTCTCCCTGCTTTTTCATCTGCTTCGTTTTTATTTTTGTCCTGCAATTTTTTTTTTTTCCTGTTTTCTATGGAGGGGTTAGGGTAGGAGCTCGGGAGCAAGCGATGCATGAGGGCTGTAGCTCCATCCAGTCTCTCTCTCTCCCCTATACATCAGGGACCAAACCCGGGCTGACGGGTCTTGGGGCTCTGCCTCCACGCCTGCGGCTCCCCGAGGAGGTTTGGATCCCTCCCTGCATGGTGTCACCAAGGCCTTTTGGTTTTGCTAGGTTCCCTCGTTACATTGATGCTTGCAAATTAAAAAAGGATGCTAAACGGGCTGGGGTAAGCGGGAACCGTTGCCGTTAGTGGGTTGTCGTTCAAGCAAGAATCGGTCCCAAAATGTGTGGTGTGGACACCAGGGTCCGGGGGAACCGGGGTGTCGTCAGACTTGGCATGTTTTACCCATGTTGGTCCCCTCGGAGAGCAAAGGGTCCACTCCAACAAGAGAACGGGTCCTGCCCCTCGTCCCCCCCGTCCCCCCGGCGGTGCGACTTCTGGGCAGTCAAAATAAGCGTTGAAATATAGATGTTGCCACTAACAAATAAGAAAACCTTCACTAACAGCCCCACCTGCAGCGGGACCAGTGACCCCGCACGAGTCGCCTTTCTTCCCCTCTGCCTTTTGTTCCCCTCCAGCCTTTGTCTCTGCTGAGCCCACGCTGCTCCCAGGGCCGGGGGGCTGCCGATGCTGGGGCTCTTCAAGGAGCAGGGCTGCCGCCGGGCATCGGGGACCCCTTCCTTCTCTTCCCTCCCCAGCCCAGGGGGTCCTCCAGCCTTTTTTAACCTCGCCAAGGGGGCTGGTTCGGAGCCACATCAACCCCCTTACTCGCCGCCTGCTCGTCGTGTCAGGGTCCCCTGCAGCTCCCTGCGGTTCCCGCGGCGTCACTGCAATGAACTGATTTATTTAGTTACCTGGGGAAAAAAAAAAAAAAACAACAGATTGCGCTTCCTCTCGCTTCCGTGCATCTGTCCCGACTCCTTTCTGATTTATCTGTTGAGTCATTTTCACTCCTGGCTCCGTTAAACACGCAGTCATTCCTTAAGAACCTGCTTAGTTGGCAGCTGGGGGGGGGAAAGAACCTCCGTTCCATCCTGCAGCTGTTTTTTCCTTTTGGACGATTTGATGGAGCAGGGGAAAAAAAAAAAAAAAAATTAATATAAAAAAATGCTCGTTATAGTTTAAGAGCCCTGGAAGTATTTGTGTGCGGTGGAGGCATCCCCGCTAACCGTGGCAGTTCCATATTTCCTCCCCTCAACTACAAACGCCAGGGCAGCAGAAGAGAAAGGGCTGCGGAACGGTGTGTGCCACCCGAAGCACAGTTATTTGTAGGTGATGGTGAGTAAAAGATGAGTGTAAATTTAAGGGGGTGGTGGGGTGGGGTGGTGGGTGGCGAAAGAATAACAAAAAAAGCAATTGTTAAAAAAAAATCCAAACACCAAATGTAGCGTTTTAGCATCATTTTGGCCAAATAAATTTGCCCTCCCTGCTTTTACGCCCCAGCCTGCTGCAGCACAAGAGTTTGCAACTCCTCGGGTTTTCCCTTCAGCTCGCGGCTGGAAGAAGCAGCCGTGATTTAGGGAATGGCCTCGGTGGGGGAGGCTCCTTTCCCTTTCCCACCGGCTACAAAAGCTGCGGAGGTTTTCATTTCGGAGTCGATCGGAACGATTTTGTCCCGGCGACCCTGTTGTCTAACCCTGTTTGCTGAGTTACGCCGGGTGTGCTGACAACTTCTACTTGAGTAAATTGTATTTAGACAACAATATATTTCATTCAGGTCTTTTGCAATGTCTGGACCAAGGTCAGTTTTATATTCTACTGAAATCATAAAGTGACACTTGAGATAAACAGAATGTTTACTCTCTCCATGTGAGCCGAAGCTGATATGTAAATTTATCCTTATTCTTTCATCAAATTTGCATTTACCCTCTTAGTCAAACACTACAGGGTTCCAAATCAAACAGCTTTAATGGTGGTCAACCCTTTATGACCGATTGCCATATCAGAGAGAAAGAAACGGCGATTTAGATTAAAATGAAAAGAGTAACACAACATAACGAGCGTCATCCGGTTTGCCATAATTGGATAAACTTTTCATACGAGTGTTTGGATGCTCGGCTGCCTGGAAAAGCGATTGCCGTATTCTCCTGGTGTTGTTCTAGTCCCTTTATCTGCCCCGCACACACCATCCTCACCTGTCATTATTTTTTCCTTCTGATCAAACAAGCCAAGTGCCACTAAACAAATCCTGGGGTGGGGTGGTTTGGTTTGGTTTTTTCCCCCCCCCCCCCTTTAAGGCTCGGGTCAGGATAGAACAAACCGGGCAGGCTTGGCAGGGCAAATAGGAAACCCAAAGGTGGGCTTTTAGTTACTGCAGGATTATATCACGCTGGCGGGCAGCTTGTTTCCAGGAATCACAAGCTCCGTGGTGCGAACGCGGCCTGACACCACGGGGATGGGCTGGGAGGGGAGGGGTAAAGGCCCTGAAGGGCCCCTTGGGCAAGAACTTCTGTGAAGTCTGACTGTAAGACAACTAATGGAGGGACGCACCCCAGGATGTGCAGGATGACAAGAGAAGTCCTCCAGAAAAAAAAATTTAAAAAAAATAAAAAAATAAAATAAAAAAGAAAAAGGAAGATATTGAGCACCTGAGCACACAAATATGGGTTTATGAACCAAAGGGGGGTGGTTTCTGTGCCCTGAACACAGGGCGCTACTCTGAGACCCCACAACTCATTTCATGTGTGCCTTGGACCTGCACTTCCAGAAGAGGAGGATGACTACTTTATCAAGCCTGTACTCAAAGAAAAAAAAAAAGGATTTTTTTTTTTTTAATATATTTTTTTTGGTCCCAGTTAAAATTTCAGGGGGGTGTTAACATTTTGGCTGGTCTGAGGACTGAAAGAGCAAAGGGGTTGGAGGCCAGCAGCGGCCCGGGCAGTGCCGCGAGGGTGCCATCCCCGAAAGGCATTCCCAGGATCTGCCTCCTGCGCCGGGAAGGAAGAGAAAGAAAGGGAGAAAAGAAACCAGAGGCATGTTCTTGGGCTGCAGCTTTCGCTAGGTAACGGCAGGTTTGGTGCCTGGAATGCCAGAGCCACGGAACGGCTTCATCCAGCACCGCTGCCGCCCTGGCACAGACTGTGCCCAGCTGCAACCTTCCCCTCCCTCCAACAAAACAACCACTAAAAAAACAAATTAAAAAAAAAAAAAACCCCGACCCAGAACTAAGGCAAAGAAAGAGGAGAGAGAATTTAAAAAAAATTAAAATAAAAAAAAAGAGAAAGGCTAAAAATAAAATTTAAAAAAAAATAAAGGACTAAAATAAAATTAAAGAAAAAAAGCAGGAGGAGAAGGGGAAAAAAAAAAAAGAAAAAAGAGAAGAGAATTTTCCTTTTCAGCACGGCTGTCAAATGGATATCTTATAGTGGGAGGGCTGGGAGGGAACAGATATCTGCCTCTCTCTGGAGCCTGCAAGTATTTCTGCCATTCATGAAGCCAAGGGATGCCACACACATTCTGTTTGTTCAACATAAGCAAACAGATTGTAAACTGGCTGATAATTTTTGTACTGACAATGTCATTTACAGCTGTCAGCCTTTTGTCTGTCATGTTTGCTTTATTCAAATATGAACCAAGTGGACCTCCCTTCTACCGCTTTCTTCTGCATTAAAATCACATCAATTCCGTTCCATTCTGTCTTATCTAAAATTCATTGGAGGCCAATCACTTGGATGAATGCTTTGGGGTTTCCATGGAGGCAAGAAGTCTAGTGTGGACTTCAGGGGATTAGGAAGTTTCAGATTTAAAGCCTTGAAGTGCACGTTTCTTTCAGTTCTTTCTTTTGATTGCGGAGGAAGGGGAAGGGGGAAGGAAAAAAAAAATAAAAAAAAAATAAAATAAAATTGGGAAATTTCAAGATAATTTTATTTTTCCAAAGCGCCCCAGCATGAAACAATTTCCCCCCCTTTGGGCACGTGTGCGTGCGCCTCCGGACACGCTCAGTTGCTGAGCTTTAGCTTAAGCACAATTTATGGCCACGATCTTTTCCAGCTGAGCTAAACGGGGGGGTGCTGGACCGGCACCTCTTCCCCCCCCCCCTCAGCGCTCCTCCACAGGATCCTCACCACCGGCTCCTGGAATAAATTCAGGCCCGTCTTCAATTAGATTGATTTGGATCCAGCTGCTTCCCATGGTGCTGCCCGCAGGTCTGGAAGCATCTCCCTTCGTTAATAGAGGTCACGGCACTTTGTGTTAAATAATTCACATCAGGCCATCTCTCTGTCTGTCTGTCTGTCTGTCTGTCTGGGGGCAGCTGCAGATGTTGCCCCGTTTGTGGGGCTCCACGCTCCCCCATGCACGCACCTGTATAACAGATACTTGCAGGCAGAGGGTTTTTATTTTATATTTCTTGCTCAGAGCACCGAGTCGATGTAGATCCGGAGGGAGGCGGTGCCAGCGGGTTGCATTTATGTCGACTTGCTCTGTGGTTATCTTTCATCCCTTTGCTGCTTTTTGTGTTCGTGGCTTTGATTTTTGGTGCCGGGCACGTTTTCCCTGGGCTGTTTGGCAGCCAGACCTCTCCTGCCAGTCCCAGTTTAAGATGAAGCGGCCAAATCACAAACCGGGCACCGACACCTTGTTTTTACATATTGGGGGCAGAGAGAGAAAGGAGACGTTTGCCCAGGGAAAAGATGGGGTTGGGGAGCACCTCCTCTGGGTGCCCCCCCACCACCACCACCTCCTGCCTGTACCACCAGGGAGAGGGCAGCACAGATGGACAACTAAAGTCATCTTTTTACCATCTTGCTTCATCTTCCTTTCCCTGCGCCCGGTCATTAAAAAGCTCAAGTCAACCCTCCAAGGAAAAAAAGCCCCAGACTGGTTTGGTAAGTATGAAACCTTAAAAATAAATAATAATAATAAAAAGAATAATGTGCTTTTTATTTACCTTCTGGATCCTGAAATTTGATAAGCACTCTTGGAGCCCCCACTGCTGCAGCAGGGGCACGGACAGCCAGGAGGGGAGGCAGAGCTGAGGTTTCCAGCACAGCACGTGTCCCCAGGAGGGGAGGTAACGTGTCCCCCAAGCTGCCCCAGCTCCCCCAGCACGCCTACAGCGATGGCGATGGTGATGGCAACGCCCAAGATTGTCTTGGGCAGCATCATGGCCACTCCTGGCAGCAGAGGTTCCCCTGCAAGCCCATCACCTGCCACCTTCCCAGCCTGCAGAAGAAACACGGTCAGGTCGATCTGGTGGTGGTTCTGGCCAGGTTTTGGGAGAGGTTGGGAATGGCTGAAAGGTTTCCCTCTGCCAGCCCCGTGCCTGTGGCTTCCTTGGAGCTCCACAAAGTACATCTCAGTCAAAACTAATATTGCAATGACCCTCCTCGCTGCTGCAGATTGAACGGAGAATGTAAATGCCATATCCATCAATCCAGGCAGCTCGCTTCTCCTCCACGATGCCTCCCTATAACCCCACTTATGCGTCAACTTAGTGTTCAGTCAATAAAGCCTACACACACCTACAAATACACAACACACATCAACAAACAAACAAGCCCAAGCAAACAGGCAAACAAAAACTAATCAAGACATTTCTCCTAGCATCCGAGAAGGAAAGGAAGGAACTAGTGTTGCATTTGTGATTTCTGCTTGGAAGTACTGCCAAGCCACTCCCACGCCAGGCAGTGGGATGGAGATGGTCACCCTGGCCAATACTAAATGTCCTTCCTGGGATCTCTCGTGGCCCTTGCCTTCAGCAGCTCCAAGCCACCACCCTACACAAAGGGATAATGCTTTAACTGGTGGTGGGATCAGATACTCTTCCCCATCACATTTACAGTTTGCTCTTTAGTAAACATAGGTTTATGAGATGACCCAAGAGGGTGAGGTGGCAGGCACTAAACCCACCCATCCACGCAAACACCTTTTCACACTGAAATTTCCTGGCAGCCGTGCTCAGAGGCGATGCACCACACCAAGGACAGGTCATGCTAAAACAGGACAGGAGCTCCGGCACTCACAGCATCAGGGGTCACTTCAAGAGGACCAGCCTGCAGCAGCAGAAGAAACTTCAGAAGAGCTTGGAATAAATCAGCACTGCAAGGGGAGGCTTCATGGGAAAGTTCCCTGAGAGTTACTAAATGTTTACAACCCCCTTCTGGCTTCAGAGGTTCTTTCTGGAGCTCGAGGAATATTTGGGAAGGGGGACTTCATGTGATCACCCTCTTCTGACTGCTCTCCGTGGAGCACCTGCCCCAGGCTGCTGTTGCAGGTGGGGCAGGCTGGGAGGGACCTCAGGTGTGATGCTGGTGGTACCAGCAGATCTCTCACCCCATGCTGCAGGGAAGGGAACTGGTTTGGGGGAAATGTTAGGTGCCTGGGTGCTGTGATGACTTCAAGCTCTTTGGGGCTATTGATAGGGACGGTAGGGGTGGCAATAAAGTCATTGTAAAGGTCCCAGTAAAGTCATGTCCACCTAGGATTGGATCAAGGTTAGCTCAGTTGTCAGGCTCTGGTCCATCCTCTGTCAAGACCATGGACAACTGGGCTGAGGGGCTGGGGGACACAGGGGGCCGTGTGCTCTGTGAGAGGGTCTCAGGATGGGCTCATCTCCAGGGGAGCAGCTGAAGAGACCAAGGCAGCACATGGCTTCTGCTGAATGAATTGTCCTAAAAATGAATCAGAAGTTTGAGTTAAAATTCACTTTTCGTATTTGATACTTCCTATTTAGGAATTGTTATTATTTCCTCCTTTTTTTTCTTTTTTCTTTTTTTTTTTTTTTTCGTCATTCGCCTCTTTTCTTCTCCACAGCTCCTCAAGCTCAGGGAAACTTTGGAAATGACAGAGATTGTTCCCTTGTAACCCTGGTGCATTTAACCATTTTAAAATCCCAGCGATGGAGTTGCTGATGCTTTTTGTTCCCTTGCTGCTCTGGCTCATCTTCCTTTCAAGTTGGGGTCTTTTTTCAAAATTACAAAGGGGAAAAAAAAGAAAAGGAAAAAGTGGGAAGGAGCTTTTCCCCATCATTTGTCTTACTCTGTATAATAGCGGAAAAGAATGGGGGGAGAAGAGAGGAAACTTTTCCTTTGTTTCAATAATGTCTCATTTCAATTTGAAACAAAACTCAATATGCCTGTGGGCTGCTTTATAAACTCCAAACCGAGGAGAAAATAGCAGGATGGGAATGTCACCCTCTGCGGATGCTGGCTTGAGAAAAGGGCTTTAAACTGGTTCGGTCTGAGCGTACAGCTTTGAAGACGGTGACCAAGGTATTCCTCCAAGCACGGACGCCTCAGAGTGGTGTCAGAAGTCCAGGGAATCATGAAATTCTGTGGCTCTGGTACAGCTCACTGCTGGAATACTAGCTTTTTGGAAAATTGTATTTTGTACCAATTGTACCGTTTTATTTATAATCTTTGTTTCCCAGTACCGTGAAGATGTTCAGACGCCATGTAAGAGTGTAGAGCAGCACCAGGCACTGGTGTCTGTACGTCTGGGACCTCCTCGTTCCATCTTCTCCATACGGTCTGCCAGGATGTGGCTCTTCCATGATGGAGTGGGAGCCACTCTGCCCATGTTCCACAGACACAGAGGCCAGAAACAGATCAGTAACATCGATGGGATTTAGGATTGCTGGGGGATGCTATGTGATCCAACATGCCCCAAAAAACCTGGCTCCAAAGGCTCTGGTAACCAGCAGAACCTCACATGGAGCTTGGTAAGACCCTGGCTTTGATGGACTTCAGGTCAAGATGCCACTCTGCTAGCACTCCTCCTCACCAACCTGTCTGCCCAGATTTAAAAGCCTATCCTCCACTTCAGGTCCTGGAAAGCCTTGGCTTCACTTCTGCAGCAGCTTGGCCTTGGGGAGGGGGAACAGATATCTCTGAGCCTTTAGGAAAACCACTGGTTGATTGATGGCTTTCAGCCGGCTAGGTCCTTGATGGCCACGAGCGATGCATAACGGCAAAGAGTTACAATATCAACCAAAAATACAGTTTACGTTTTCTTTTATTTTTTTATCTTTTCCCCCCTTTCTTTCTTATTTCTTTCTTTTCCAAACAAAACCATAGCAAACCCTGCTGGGTCTCCAGGCCGGGCTGAGGGCTCAGCCCCATGCTGTACAATGCCACCCGTACAATCCAGCCCCACAATTCCTGTCCACTCCTGGGATATTTACGACATATCTCACAGTTGTCATGTCAACGCAACAAGCAAGGGCGGCCTTAAATCAAGCTGTCAAGGGGCCAGAACAGTACCACTATGCAAAGTAACGCCACTGAGTGACACCAGGCGTTGCATCTGTCATTTTGGGAGGTTTGCGGCCGCTCCCTTACTGCAGTTGGGTTGGTCCTTTGGAAGAGGAAGAGGGCAGGGGGAGCATATCAATGAGATGGAGAAGGTGGCCTCTTTTTTTTAAAAAAAATAAAAATAAAAATTAGAGTTCATTGGAGTATCAGGTGGTTAGTTATTTTTGTTTGTGTGGGATTTGTTGTATGTAAGCTATGTGTCCTCCCAGAAACGGCGCAGCCACATGAATAGTTCTGCTGTTGAGCCTGGAAGATGCTCACCACCAACCACCACAGCTTCTTTACTCAGGGTGGGCTCCTTGGAGAGCTGCAGTAGGAAGCTTGTATTTGCCCTCGCCCTTTGCCCAAAGCCATCTTCCTCCCTCTCCCCCGAATTTTCTCAAGCATGTGGGGCAGCGGTTATGAAAGAGCTGCCCCATGAACCTTCGAGGTTCATGCAGATACGTTAGCGGGCTGGAGGAGGGCTTTGCCAGGGCTGCAGCGGGGAGAGCACCTGGAGGAACCCGGAGCTGGTCCTAGGGAGAAGACCAACCTTCCCTACGTACTTAGGGTTTGTTTTTATTTTGGGATGTGGCAAGAAGAAACACCACCTGCATTTCAAGCCCTCTGCCCCGGAAGAAAAGACTATGTGGGCAAAACGTTTCATCAACGCATCTGAAGGCCAGAGATTCAGGAGGAGCTTGCAAGCCTGGGAAATACATCAGGACGTATAAAACCCTTCTGCATTCAGCTAGCACGTGAAGTGCTGTGCTTGTCAACGATGGGAATCCATTTAACATTTAATCAAGCTAAGCCTGAACGTTTGAAAACAGCTTTTCCGTCACTTATATCCTACGTATCGTATATAAGTACCCGCGGAGATGATGTTTGCATTAATTGCGACCGCGTGTATTTTCATTCTATCCGTCGTAACGAGGTTTCACTCGGAGGGCATTCATGCCCTTAAATACGTTATCACACACATGAGACTGGCACATGCCCACGTGCTGCGCCGGACCAGGGCACCAACCAGCACCTAAACCTCTTCTTCTTTAGCACAAGGCATTCCCCAAACGACTCATCCCCATCACAGTTCCCTGTGTTTCCATAGTCTCCCCATCACACTTCCCCATGTTTCCATACGTGTTGCTCTCCAGCACCCCAAGGAAAGAAGATGACGACCCGGATGAGCAGGAGTTTTGCCCTCCCTGGTGCCTGTGACCTCCTCGAGCTTGTGGCTGTTATTAAATCTCAGGCAAGGGTGAGGAAACCAGCCCCGGGGAGGTAATTTGCACCATTAGCAGAGGTGATAAACTGAGCAAGGCTTGGAGTGGGGGGGGGGGTAAGGAGGGACAGACGAAAAGGTGTAAAGCAATTAGTGATCTTGTCAAGAACCCTCTTCCCCATGTCTCCGCCGAGGGGAAGGTCTCCCACCGCTGTCGCAGCCCCTGGCGAGAGCCAGCGAGGACAGAAGTCGGTCCCCAGCACTTGGGTCAGTCTTGGGTGTCGTGCGTGTCTTGGCTGTCACCGCCGTACTGCCACCAAGCAGATGGCTTCGTGGGCCATTACCGCTCCGGGTGGCTATTTTGCGAGCATGCAAATGATATTGCTGTGTTGCGTAGCGCGGTTATTTACTGCTAATTGCTGAGCTGTCGATCATTATTATATTCTGCGGTGACAGGGTTTGTATTTGCATAGTTTAAGCTATCCACGCTATCTAAAATTAGCGCCTAGCTTTTTTTTTTTTTTTTTTTCTTCTTCTTCCTTAAAAAAAATAAAGAAAAAAAAAAAAGAAAAAAGTTATCGGTGCTAAAAGAAACCGTCATGGAATTGACTGGGGTAAAATACCTCGGGGCTTTTTTGTATGCATACACCAACACTTATCTGCGAGGAGGATGAAAACCAGCGCGATCTGACTGTGAAGTTTGCAAACAACGCCCCACCCCAGGGTCTGCATTGCATTTCCCTTTGTGTCCTGGCTGAGGGCACGGAAAGGATCACAGACCCCATCCTCGCGCTGTTTACTTTGGGAACAATCAGTAATGTATGAATAATAATGCCACCCTCTGACCATGACTAATTGAATTGCAGCATGCTGCGGAGGCAGGCAGAAAGCTTTGCTCCCCGCTAGTCTATCAGCCTCGCTTTTCAAGGAGCAGCAGACAGTGATTGATGCTGAGGCGCTTTCAAACAAGTCGCCTTAAACACCTAAAGCCAGCACGTATGGACCTGCAGCTCAAGCCCCTATTAAATGCAAGCCTGGATTTAGCCATTCCTTTATTTATTCTCTTAAAGGTCCTTCTGGAGGCTGGCTTTCCCACCTCAGACGAGGTCCGCTATGCAGCAGCCTCCTGGTGTGGCACCCCTCTGGAGCAGCTGGGATTTGCCCAGTGTTCCCCGTTAGACAGCCTGGGCAATCAGGGCCAGGGATATGAGGAAAGGCAGGGAGGGGGAGCTGCCCCTTCCCAACTGGGGGCTGCCAGCAGGCAGGCAGGCAGGACCAGCCCTCAGGCATCCTTCAGTGGTGATGGGACCAGGGGGAGAGGGAAGGGACGTGAATTTTCCTTTAATATCTATCTGTCTGTCTGTCTGTCTATCCAAGATGCTGGGAAAACAGTTAGCCTGGAAACACAGAAGCAATACCAGGGCTGATGGGAAAAGCCAACCACGGCCATCACCGCCACTTAGCACAAAGGGAGTACCCAGGTATTCAACCTTTTGGCTCGGCACTGAGGACACCCTGAGAAGGATGCTGCCCGTGGCTTCTCAGCTCTGGGAACCTGCAAAAAAGTGCCTGGGAGAGCGCAAAAGAGGACCTCGGCACAGAGCATCGCTAGGCTGGAGGTGGCATCTTTCCCCTCAGCTCCAAAAAATCCTCATTTCTCCATCCTGGACTGGCTCCATAACAACATTCAAATGATGCCAACGGCAGGAAGGCAAACCCCATCTCCCAAGGGCTCCACGAGGAGCATCAGCAGAGGACACGGGTGAGACAGCAGCATTGCCCACGAATTCCAGCTGTGCTCCCCAGCCTCTTGGGTCGGGGTCCTGAAAAACAAGGGTTTGAGCCCAGAGGGGCTGGCCCCTGGAGTTTTTATCTCGCTCCCCCGGCACATGCTCCGAGCTGGCTCCCTCGCCGCGCTGGCAAGGCACCATGTCCAGGCTCGGCCCCGTGCAGGCAGGATATTTTATTTGATTAAAAGAAGGACGAGAAGTCCATTAAATCCTTTCTTTAGCAATACCATTAAGTGAAACGTTAGTGATTTATTTTCCCCTTCTGTATTTGGGTTTTCAGGGCCTGGGTGCCAGCCGCTTGGGGTCGGCTCCAAATCTCCAGCGCTTGGCCTTGTTTGGGAGTCAACAAAAGCCGCGTTTAGGGACTGAAAGCCAAACGGAAATCTGTACTTTGGACTGAGCCTAAGGATGGCTCCTCAGCAGGATAACAAGTCTTGTGTCAGAACCTCTTGCCGAAGCTTCACCTCGAAGCTTTTTCCAACTTCTTTTTTTTTTATTAGTTTTTTTTTTTTTTTTTTAATTTTTTGGGGGCACAACTGCTCACGCCCGGCCCCACCACGGCACTACGGGCTCAGCATCCCGCCCCTGCCCCTTCGCCCTACACCTCAAAGCACCCTGCCAACAGACCGAGGCCGTGACAAGCACTCAGAGCAAAACCCTGGGATGAAAAGAGCTTTATTTCCCCGCCGAAGAAGGGGGAATGTGGTAAAGTTGCTCTAACTGGGACGTGGAGGATAAGTCCAGGTGCGGGAGCATCCTGGTTTGCGGGAGCATCCCGGGGCCAGGTCCTTGAGACCTCGGGGGGAGGCAGCGATGCAGCAGAGCATCTCCATCCCAACTGGGCTTAGCCAAGATCTGCTGTTTGCGTTGGAATAATCCAGATTTAACCCCACCCCAACCCCCCCTTCCCTGGGAAGGTGCTGCGTTTCGGGCCAGGGCGAGCGGCAAAGCGGGCAGGGGGGCTCAGCCCCCAAAGCAGCATCCCTGCCGGCGCGGTGCGGCGCGGCGCTGCGGGGCCCTCGCGTCGCCCACACTATATGTACACTTGGTCAGGCTGTGTAAACTTTGACATGTGGATGTCAATCTTTCTCATATTTGCAGATGGCTTTATCAGAGCGTGATTAGTTTCTAGAACAAATTTGAGCAAAAGAAAACATTACCTACAGTATGTAAGCCAACAGACCAGCTAGTTTTCAGATTTGTCTATTTACATGGGCACTGGGTGTTTTGCTAAGGCTCTCTAAAAGTGATGGTAATTGAACAGTGCCAGTGTGTTAGTGGAAGCTGATGAGTTGTAAAGGTTTTATAAACAACCACGGTGGATTTGGCTATAGCCTTTCGAGTAATGTTTGTTAATCTCGCTGAGCGAGCGTGCACCTAACACAATGTAAATACTCCCGAATTTGGAGGTGTCAATAGTGTAACTTTTACTGTTTGTAAAATCATTCTCTGATATCATCAGTAAGTTTACCAAACGTCCCATGGCCAAATATAATAAAAGCTTAAGTAAGCGCTTGCGGAGGAATAGGGGGAAAACTTGTTTGCTGTTTTTATTTCCGCTGCCTGTTTGTTAAAGGATAGCCAAGAAAATAGGACGCCGGCTAATAAACGCCCTCGTTATCCCTACATCTTTGGAGGTATCCGTGGGGCTTCCCGCTCAGCATCACCAACACGGCAGTATTTGCTAATTTTTTGCTGTTTGGATAGCTCAGGGTAACGTGCCAGACCCGCTCCGGGGTTTTTTCCAGGGGAATCCCTGGGCAAAGGCGGGCTCCCGATGAAGCTGTCTCCCCGCCGCTTTCCTCGGCAATCACGTTATCCAAACACATTCCCGGCTTTGCCAGGAGGAAGCCACAGCCACACACGCCGCCACGGCCACGGCGGTGGGGAAATAGCCAAATTTCATCCCAAACTGGCCACTAACCGCTAGAGGGCCCAAAGCCCACGGCGGCGAGATGCGCTTTTGGGAGGTTTTGTTTTTTTTTTTCCCTCCGTGGGGAAGTAACTCTATTTTTCCTTTATTTTTTTAATTTTTTGGCTAATAGCAAAGGGTCTGGGAAGGAAAGGAAGCGGGGTGTGCGTGGCCACCCATGGCGTCGGGGGGTTAATAAACAGCCCCCCCCGCGGCTGGAGGTATTGATGGCAGAGGGAGATGAAGCGGCTGTGACATTTAAAGGAGGAATTTGTGAACCACAAATATGAGCATGACTGACACAGCATGGCAGCACATAAAATCAATACAAATAACCTAAACCTTAATACTTTGATCCTGGGGAAGAGCATTGCATTACCGGGGACTCAGCCGCCCTGGATGCTCCTGCTGGATGCTATCGACTGTCTCGCGCGGGGGTAATGACAATCAGGATGTTCTTTAAGTTGGGGGGGGGGGGCTTTCCCTTCCCTCCCCTGGTCTCCAGAGCGAATACGTGGAAGAGGAGACAGCAGCAGCGAGAACCCGAGGGCTCCCTATGCTCTTCCCGTTCCTAAAATTCAGGGCTTATTATTCAGTTCAATATTTAAGGGCGGATTTTCATCAAGGGAGGTCATCTCCCCACTTCATCCCTTAAGCAATGGGGCCTGGATGAAGATGAGGGTTTGGGCTTGGGGATGGAGGAGCTCGACCAGCGTCCCTCCGGGCGTTAGAAACCCCCAACCCCATGGAGGGCTGCTAAGCCATGGAAAATCAGCAGCACCTGAGGCATCTCATACCCGTTAGTAGCCAACTTGGCTTCCAGCGGAGCACGTTAACGCTGGCTGAAGGCATAGCCAGGGTCGGCTGTCCATCTGTCTGCCCGCGGGTCCAGCCCTCCGGTGTCACCATCAACATCTACCTGCAGCCAAGGGTGCGGCATGGGTCAGGGCTGGCAACATCTCTGCCCAGCCACTGCTCCTTGTCCTCGTAGCAAACCCAAGCAGCAGCAGCAGCACCCGGCTGACAGCAAGGTCCCAAACCCACTGAGTGAGCCGGGAAAGGAGCCCCCATCACCTTGCTCCACCACGGGGCTCCTCTGAACCCTGCCAGCTCCCCGGCTTGCCCTGGGCAAAACTCTTCTTGACTTGACTTCTTGACTTGACCCAGAGGGACAAAACCTCCGAGAACAAGGAGGACCTCAGAGAACAAGTCGTACGAGGAGAGGCTGAGGGAACTGGGCATGGGAGGCTGAGGGGAGACCTCATTGCCCTCTACAACTCCCTGAAAGGAGGGCGTAAAGAGGTGGGGGTTGGCCTCTTCTCCCAAGGGAATAATGACAGGAGCAGAGGAAATGGTCTGAAGTTGGGGCAGGGGAGGTTTAGATGAGATATTGGGAAGAATGACTTTGCTGAGAGGGTGGTCAGGCACTGGGACAGCCTGCCCAGGGAGGTGGTGGAGTCACCATTCCTGGAGGGATTTAAGAAACATGTAGACATGGCTCTTCAAGGCATGCTCTAGTGCCTGAGATTATTGGTTTATGGGTGGGTGTGATGTGGTGGGGTGTTGTTTTTTTCCTCTTTTTCTTTTTTTTTTTTTTTGTGTGGTTGGACTCGACGGTCTCAGAGGTCCCTTCCAACCGTGGTGATTCTGTGATTCTGTGACACACTCATCCTGGGGCTGTGTTCCCTGAGGATGCTCCACAGGCAGGTGAGATGGATGGAGGTGCAGTAGCAGCAAGGACGCTCTGCAACGCAGCCTCCCCCCACGCCAGGACCCACCGAGAAGCACCGTAACGCCCGGGCAGAGGACGGTAGGAGTGAAAAAGGTGAAAGCAGCCATCATCATCATCATCCGAGCCGTGTTTGTTAATGTGTGTACAGAGGAACTCTGTTTGTTTGTAGGTCCTTAGTAGAAGTGTGTCTAATGTTGACTTTTTCAGTCTAATATTGTTTGAATTTTCTATCATGAGCCTAAGCCACGCTACCCGAGTGCTCTTTCCCTCCCATGTTTGTATGTCCATTTACTTTTTTTTTTTTTTTTTTTAAATGTCCTGGAGTAGTAAAGAGCCCGCCAGGTCTCCCAGCCACCCCCCCCTCAAATCCCCCCCCAGGATCGGTGGGGCTCACCACCCCAGCACAGGTTCAGCTTGCCTTAGCCAACGCCTTTGCCATCCATCCCGACCCCCCCTCGACGGCAGGGCTCCAGGCAGGATTCACCTGCACCCTGCTGCCCCCCCGGGGACCCTGCCAGCGTGGGGCTCGTCCCCCCCCGCCCCCGCCGGGTTCAGCCTGGGCCAGGGCCACGCTTGTTTTCACAGTCAACACAGAAAACAGGCTGTTCTAGCCAATTCTTCACTAATCTTAAAGTAAATACGAAGCACATCTCTTATCCATCGCCACAGCTCTTTTAAGGTAAAAGTTTACCGTGCCACGGTATCCCTACGGCTGGGGGGGTGGGACAAGGGGGGGGCTGAAGATTGCAGCCCTCAAACCTGGCGTAAGGCAACCCCTCGGTTCTGCAGTAATTTCTGGAAAAGGACAGATAACAGCCCCATAAAGAGGCAAAACTTTTAATCGCCGTGAAAAAGGTGCAGGGGGGACCTCCCCGCCAGCCCCC
>JAOQGH010000023.1:5637775-5654762 GCA_025769975.1 Gallinago jamesoni | reverse complement strand
AGAGAAGAGAAGAGAAGAGAAGAGAAGAGAAGAGAAGAGAAGAGAAGAGAAGAGAAGAGAAGAGAAGAGAAAAAAGATACAACACAAAACAGCAGAGACTGCAACTATTTAGCGTAACAACGGGGCAAAGGAAGGGTTATTCTCTACCTGTACGTCTGTCTTTGGCCTCTCAAAATGCAGAAACAGGGGGCATTCACTGACACAGGATGGAAGTGGGTCTGTAGTGGATAAAAGGAAGTGTCTGGGGATTTTTTTCCTCTGCTATAATACTAATTGTAAAATTGATTTATATGAATTCTATCAGCAATCCAAAAGCTTCCTGCAATTCATAAAATGTCAGACATTGCTGTCATGAAAGAAGCATCCACAATCCCGTTAAAAACAACAAAATTTCCCAAACTACGGAATATCTTTTTCAAAAAATATGCTAAGAACTCAAAAGCCAGAAGTCATGACAAACCACTCCTGTAGATTCTTTTAATTTTTTTTTTTTGCTGGAAAACAAAGTTCCAACGCCAAAAGATCTGCTTCGAGAAGAGAATTGCTTTTAAGGTTCACCTTCAAGGGCGACGCGGAGCCCTCGCTCAGCTCCTGGGTTGGGAAGGCTCGCGGGGGAAGGTGTTGGCAGAAGACCCCTTCACGGGTGGCATCGGGCTTGGACTCTCCTCCCCAAAAAGTTTCCAATGTCAGGAGGGGGTAGATGCCCCTGGCATCCCTGGCTTTAATAGACCCTGAGCTCTGTAGTGCCTCGAAGGGGTTACACCTCCTCATGCAGGACAGACTTTTCCCAAATCTCTCAGCCACCGCTTCTAACTCCATCAGCAAACACCACCTGAGAAGTTTCCCACTGTTCCCAGCACCGCGCTTTCTGAATCCCATTCTCCCTCTGCCCTTCATGCTTAATCTGTCTCATTTGAATGATTTGCATCCAAATCTCCCCCAGTTTTGTCCTTTCCGTTCTCCAGCACACGATGTTAGTTCCTGCTAATGCAAGGGCATCAATCGCCTTCATCTTTTCCCTATTTAATGATATTTATCCATCATCGCATGGGAGAGGAATTGGCTGCGGCTCAATTTGGCAAAATAAATTGGTACCAGTTCAAGCATAATCTCCCTAAATACACAGATTTTAATTTCCCCCCGAAGTGAAGTACGCTGCATCCGCAATCACTGTCCTTGGCACAAAATCTGGAGGCCGGTTTCAAACTCCTGGATTTTTCACCGCGTCTAGAAGTTCCACTTTTTTGACTCAATTGTCTTCTTGCTTGGCTCTCCCCCCCGGGGTGTTTGACCTGCAGGAGGGGGTTTGCAGACGCACAGAGCCTGCCCACAGCGCCGTCACTTTGAGCTTATGCAACTTTAAGTCACTTGGTGGTTAAGCCACTTGATCTGAGGCCATGGATGCTACCACCACCAAGTCACCCCACGCTGTGGCTGGTCTCACGGGTGCTTACCAGCCCTCGGCTGGCACGTGGGATCTCACCAGGCTCACTGCAAAGGGGCACCAGGTTTGAATCCTCCTCCTTTTGGGGGAAACATGTAATTTTTTTGGGGGGGGGGGATGGGGTCAACCACCCCCTTGCTTGCTCTCTCTGTGCAACCAGCCTTGCCGTTGCATGGTCAAAGCCTTACCACCCCCTTGCAGTCGACAACCCCCTAAAGATGGGACCCTTGGGTGTCGGTGGGAGCCTGGGGGTGGTGTGAGATGTTCCAGCCCTTGGCTGGCAGAGTCAGCAGGGGCTGCCCTCCAGATTACCCACCCCCCGAACGGCCGCAAATCCTTTCTTTGGAAAGGCAGGACACTTCGCTCCTCCTTCAAAAGCCTGAAGAGGAGGCAGCATTTAAATTCAATAGCACAACCCGGGTACAATTTCACCCCCGTTGTTGTTAATTTCTTGAATATCAGGCAGGCTGATATAGTGATTATTTGCAGACATTTATACCACCCCAGGCCTTCTTTTTTATAACTTTATTTCATTTTCTGCTGTTTACTCAAAGTGCCTTTATCATCGCACGCTGATAGTCTGTTCTTTATTGCCCCAGTGTGATTGCAAGGAGTCTAAGCATAGTGCAATAACACACATATATAAATATTTGAACAGGAAAAGAAAGTCTGTCTGATTTGCGCTATGAAAGGAATAAATTAAAACAAATAATACCGCTAGAGGGACCTTCACTCTGAACGGGGAGGTCACACACATAGGCCGAGGTGTAACTCCCAGCAAGCGATGGCAAATCACACACACACACACACACACACACACACCCCCAAAAGGCTGCCCGGCCAGGACCCCGTCCCTTCTCCCCCCCCAGCGATGCGATGCGCTGCTCCAGGCTTATTAGAAACCACAATCACAGCACCCCACACATGTTTGCAGGACTTTGTGTTTGCTGAGGATCACGAAAATAATTCCACTTGAGCACAATGAACGCGTTTTGTTTTTGCAGTTAAAGACCTGAGTAGTTTTAATTAGTTTACTCGGGTCTTTTGCATTCAGTCCCCACACAGCATTGCAGGTTCAAAGAAGAGCCTCTCTGTGTGTTTTCCCTTTTCTTCTCTTTTCTTTTCTCTGTCTCTCTCTCTCTTTTAACACCGCGTGTGAATAGTCGAAGACAGGAGCGAAAGATGCTGGACTTAGAAAGTAAAATCTCCAGGAAGGAAAAATGGAGGCAAACACAGGAGCTAATTTAGGCAGGCATAGCTGGTGTTGTTTGTGGTTGTCCCTGACAGCGCTGCTGACTCGAAAGCACCTGTGTTTGCTCACTAGCTTTCCCCAATCTGCTAGAAAATGGCCCAAGCATGTCACATGGCAGCGAGATAGCCCGAGCGCCATGGGAATAAAAAAGCCTGAGCTTTTAGCGGAGTTAATCATTAATGCGCCTTTTCTTTGTCCCATT
Organism: Gallinago jamesoni; assembly: GCA_025769975.1. NCBI lineage: Eukaryota > Metazoa > Chordata > Aves > Charadriiformes > Scolopacidae > Gallinago > Gallinago jamesoni. Next base: position 5,651,864 of record JAOQGH010000023.1, on the reverse strand, counting down.
CAGGAGTGCTGACAGGCGCTTTGATATTTCATATTTGCCATCAGGTCAGCGGCAGCCATGCCCAGGTACTAATGAACAGCCTGGCCCCTGCCTCCCCGTTGCCCGCAGGTCTCCTCTCCCCTGCCACACACCTACAGCATCGCCTCCGAGCTCCTGCAGAAGAGCTCCCCTAATTTTACAGCTTCCTCTGCTCCAATCTCAGACTCTCTCTCTCTCTCTCATCCTTTCCTTTGGGATAAGGTGCAAGGGGGAAGCGCGTTGGAGACCCCTGGCCAGCCCCAGGCGGGGCAGCCCCCGCGCTCCGCATCGGTCATCTGAATGCAGCGCTTTGTATGGCCCAGCAGCTGGCAGTCTGTGTGTCTGTGTCTGTGTGTCTGTGTGTCTGTGTCTGTGTGTGTGTGCGACGTGGGGCTGAGCAAATAATCCCCCGGCGAATAATGTATGGATGGGGAGGAATGCAGACTGCCTCCCTCCTCTCCTCTCCTCTCCTCTCCTCTCCTCTCCTCTCCTCTCCTCTCCTCTCCTCTCCTCTCCTCTCCCCTCCTCTCCCCCCCTCCACCCCCCCAACCAAAGGGGCTTGAAGATTTTTCTGCCCTTGCCTTTCTTTTTCAAAATTGTTTGCCGTTCCTTCCAGGTGCTGGGGAAAGAGGCCCGGGGGTTGACCACCTCACCTCTTGAGCATGTGGTTTAGGAGGAGAGCGAAGATCCCAGGGGCGGTGAAAAAAAAAACGCACCGGTGGCCGGTTCTGCCTTCTCCGACTTCGCAAATAAATCACATTTGTTTGTGCCCCTTTTGAACAGAAAGCCCCGTTCCGCGGCGTAAAGGACAGGCAGGTCCCCAGGCCCCCATAAAGCTGCTGGGCAGAGGTGATTTGTGCCAGCTCCAACGAGAATCACACTCAAACTTCAAGGTGCTTGAACTTTTCCCTTGACTCCGTTGTCAAGCCCTGACAGCAGGCTTTGCTCGCCCGCCCCGAAAGCGGAGCCTGCCGAAAGCCTCTCGGTGACGGAGGGACAATCACACCAACGGGGGGGCTTCTCGGTGCTTTGTCCCTCCGTTTATACCCCCCAGCTGTGGAAATCCAACTGAAGCCCCCCACCATGCTCCCAGCCGAAAAGCTTTCACCCCCACCCCGCCTCCCAGTGCCTTACTGGTTCTGCGGCTGCCGGCCGCCCGTGCAATGGTCACACCAAGGTTAAAGGAGCAAATGGATGGAGCATGTTGGGGAAAAATACAGCGTGGTTCCTCTCTTTGCCCCACGGATTTGCGTGCCGCTCACCCCGGGATGTCCATGTCTGAACTGTTGAAAAAGCAACTGGGGTCCACAGGTCATCCCTGTCCTGACACTGGTCACTCATAACCTTGGGGCTTCCCTGAGGAGGTGCCTACAGCCAGTTTCTCAGCCCAGCACCCCTCAGGGGACATCATAAGGTCTCTGAGGCTCTTTGGGGTCAGACGTGGACTAAGCACCCTGTCCCCTCTCTGTCACCCAGAGCTCGCACCCACTCAGAGAGCACAGGAGGGTTTCTGTGCTCAATCACAAGCTACGGAGAGTTCTTCTCCCCAGACCATCCCTCTGGCAAGAGGGGACCCAGGAGCTGCACTCAGGAGATGCAAGGCGGCCAAAATAAAGTAGTAGTAGTTCTTGAGTAGTTCTTGGCCAAAGGAGCCTGGCCACCATGTTCCTCGTGAACATGTTCCTCTTCTCCAAAGCCACCAGAGGAATGTGGGGCTGGGCCATCAGCTCCTTGTGCCAGTTTTTTTTCAACTCAAAGAGGAAACTCCCTTAAATGTCATAGATTTGTAAAGGCCAGGTAATGGTGACTCACAGAGATAAAGTTCTCAAGGACACTGAAGGAGCCTGGAAGCCTCGGTACCATGGGCTTCCTGGAGGACTGAGCCACGTCCAGAGAAGTTGCCAAGGTCACCAATATCAAGAGGCTTAAGGCTCTAGTGCCTCATGGGATGAAACCCCTTGTGATGAGGCACCTGCACCATTAATTCTTCAGGGGCTGTAGGTGTACCACTGGGCTCAGACAGGGACTTGTAGGCTTAGGTGAGGGAAGAGCACGTGTAAGAACATAAGCATCATCCAGTCTGGGCAGACCAGAGGAACAAATACACCATACCTCGCATTTCAGTAGCAAACAATAGATATCTAGAGAAGAGTAGAAAGACAGGGTACACGCGGTGATATTTTTCCTTAGTGCTTGTCCTCAAGCCTAGAGACCCCAGTGGCTGAGAGAGGGGAGAGATTTTATATGCAATATCCCCTGTAAACATAACCAATCCCTTTCTAAACACATGTACCTACATATTGTCCTGCACAGGTACTCCAGGCTGGTACGAGAGCCCGTGCGCCATGGGTTGTGTCAAACACTCAGGAACACATCCTGAATTCAGAGCAAGGCTAGGGCAGCACCAGGGTCTGCAGCCAGATCTCCCGAAAACCAGGTAAACATCGCAGCCCCGAAGCCACCGACAGCTTTGATCTCCACCTTTGGAAATGTCCAGGTAGGCCCAGATCTTTTGCGACAGGAGTCCTAGCAGAACAGCCACCACAACAAAGAACGCAACTTCAAATATACCTGTGCAGTTAAGAGCCCACTTGCATCCCTCCGAGGCAATAAAAAAAAAAATACCCCAGATCCTAGAGGGCTCTTCTGGCCTTGAGAAATGCCACCACGCTCACGTCACGGCCAAGGGCTGGTTGGCAACGCCAGCCAAGTCAAGCGTACTCCAAAGCCAGGGCTCCCGCACCCTCGGCTTCCGCACGGAGCGAGGTCAGGATTGGTCCCTTTAGTCCCTTGTGCTCACGGACTGCTTTGCTTTTAGCCTGTTTTAAAATAGCCAAGTAAGCTCAAGGATTTTAAAGTTAGGCCGTGGGAAGGAGTGGACGTGGCAGGATGGAAAATCCCACCACAGAAGATGGAAGAAGAACCCTGAGTTTGCTGCCACCCGCATCTTCCACACCTCAGAGCCACCACCCCAGTACCATCTGCTGCTTCACCCCAGGTTGGTGGGGATGCCCAGGCCCTCTTTGTAGGGTAGGGCTCTCCTGGGTTGGCCAAGAGGAGGGTGGGAAGGGCTGCGCCACTGTCTGCATTCCCTTCTGCGAAATCCCAGCAGCGTGGAGGTGGGAAGGGGCTCCTGGACCTCCGCCTGGCCAACCTACAGCTCCCCACCTCCTCCCCTCCCAAAGCTGGCTGTGGTGTTCAATTTTAAACCCTTGCTTTGCTCAGTTATGGAAGTGCTGCAGCTCGCCCTTCTCTGCATTACAGCTTGCAGAGAGCTAGAGGAGGAAAAAAAATAAAAATAAATAAAAAAAAATCACTGCTTTCTGCAGTCTTTAGCTCGAAGCTGGCTGTGTCTTCTAGCTGAGGGTGCCGAGCTGGTGGGGAGAGCCACAAGGTTAAAGCAAGGCTGGAACAAGGAGGCAATGTGCACTGCAGGCTGGGACAGGGGCTTGCTGTTAAGCTGCTCAGAAACAGTGAGAAATGAGTTGACTGTGGTGTAGGATCAGCCCCCTGAGGAGAAAATCCAGGGTGCTAAAAGGCTCTTTAATCCGGTGGGGAGAAGATAAATGGGAACCAGTTGGCAGGACCTGCTCCTAGGCATACCCACACTGGGAGCAGAACGGAGCTTTCTAGTAGCCCAAGTGATTAATGAGTTCAGCGGACTAATTATGGTCCTCTCCAGCCACAAAGCTCTAATCTAAGAGGCGTTCTTAATGAACTCCTGAGGCTGCGATTGGACTTCCAGGGTAAATCACTTACATTTGAACACAAGACGTAGGAAACTGCTCTCTGAGTTAGCAACCAAAGCTCATTCATAATTGCTTGTTTAAATATTTTTCCTTCTTCATCACCGCAGTCGATCCGCCGCGTGCATCCTTATGCAGAGGCGAAGCCGGCCAAAAAGGAAGCCTTCCTGGAAAAATAACAAAGGTACTTTCAGCCACAGAAATCCCCATCTCCAATCCAAACAGGGAAGCCTCTGTCCCTCGCCAGCGTAGGCAGGGTTTCCGCCTGCCTGCTGTTTGACATGGCAGAAGAGTTAGCTCGGGCAGGGGAAAGGGAAGGGGCCGCTTCTCCTGCCGCAAAGGGTGGAAACCCTTGTCTTTCTGGGTGCTCTTTCCAAGTTCAAACCTGGGGCTGGTGCCGACGGGCTATTTATTAGCCCCTGCGTTGGGTAAATAGGGGGGTAAATAAGAACGGGCTGCCTGGGGACGATGGCATGTCGCGTGGAAAAGCGACCAGAGGAAAAGCTGCATCCAGCCTGCCAGAGCAAACCCAGGGCAGGCAAGGGATGAGAGGGGACGTCCTGCCCAGCTCGGGAAGGGACGTGTCCGCGGCACCCCCAGGACCAGTCCCTCTGCAAAGCCAACAAACGAATCTGAACCCTTCCTAGCGCTGCTAGTGACCTTCTCAGTGACCCAGAGCCACTCAGTTAACCTCTCGTGATAATGAGATAATGAGAGCCTCCGATGGGTAAATATGCAATTACAGGGGCTGCTTCAAGAGGGCAGGGGTGGCCTCATCGTCCGTGCAGGTAGTCCTAGGCACCCTCCAGCTCCATCGATGGGGAAGAAAAGCATCTTTGCCCCCACGGTGAGGATGTAGTTGTAGCTGCTCCCTCCATCTCGCAGCACCCTGAGCTGGTTTCCACCCTCCGTGCGTCCCCTCACCTTCCCCGCACTGAGTCTGGGAAGAAAGCTCTTGGGCCTTGGCTCATTTTCAGGAATCCCAGGCAGGCACGGGTCATCTTTACGTGGAGAATCAACATTTTCATGGCAGATCCCTTTCAGAGGGGATGTTTCACAGCTTCGAGAGGATGTGGAGTGTTGGGCATCTCCAGGTGATGCTTGCGACCTGCCACCCCACAGAATAGCTCAGAGACTTGCCCTGGCACACAAGGGATGGAGCTGGGGTACCCCTGCTGGTGCTGCCCGCCCTCCCTCCCCCTCGGGAGCGGCCGGCTCCCCGCTGCGCAAACAGGGCCGGGCGAGATAAGGCATGTGTGTGCACAGCACTCCGCCAGGAATTCGGGGGCCGGCCCCCTCCGGCTGCAGCCACCTTCTCCCAGCTCCCTCCCCGCACCCTCCGTGGGGCCAGGGCTGGCCCTCTGCCCCCTTTGCTTCTTAAGGTACCCCTCTGTGCTGGGACGCACAGGGATGCTCCCACCGCAGCATCCCTGCCACCAGCCCTCGTGCCGGGGTGATGCAGGAGGGAGCTGACGTGGGACACGAAGCCTCCCCCTCCGAAAAAAAAAAGCCGATGAGAACGCGAGCATCCACGGAGTAGGATGTGTTGGATTTGATTGTTGCCTTGAGGGCACGTAAGGAGGATGGCAATGGGCAAACACGGAGCCCAGTTTCCCTGCCGGCAACGGAAGCGCCTCCTCGCTCTCCCACTGCCCCCACGGAGGACTTGGAATAGTAAAAGCCAGTTTTAAAATTAATACAGTGATACCTAGGAGATTAATCTTTCCGATAAGCAGACAGCAGCATGACTGAATAGGCCCGTGGTTCAAACAAAGGTTTCTGTTGAGTAGGACCAGGTAAAAGACGGATGGTTTGTTAAACATTGCCAGCATACTTTGCCGGTGCCATTCCCCGGTCACAGCTGATGGCAGCCGGGGCATTGTGTGGCAGATGCTCATTTCAGCCAACTTAAAATGTTATTCCTTATCTTTGTTGGTCTTGCTGAGTTGAAGGTGGTTTCGGGAGTTTGGACGGGCGCTACGCTCAAACATGGATAACATTCCTGATGGTCTCAAGATGTGAAAAAAAAAACCCCACTCGGTGTGGCTGGCCAGAGGCCGGTCTGCTGGCCCTGGTGGGGGGGGATGGGGGGGGGGATGGGGGGCAGCTTTTCCCAGCAGAAGCAATTTGGGGGTGGCAGCGGGCTGCCCTCCGCTTTGCCTTCCCCTTTCCAAGCGCGTTAAGCAAGGTCCAAGGAGTGCCCAAAATGTGTTGAGCAATTTGGACCTTGCCCCAGCCTCTCGATAAGAGCTGCGCGTCCTCCCCGGGTAACTGCTGAGCCTTTTACCCGGAGGCCCGTCCCACGGAAACAGTTCTCCCTAAAAGGTGGGGGGGAAAAAAAAAAAAAAAAAAAAAAGTGGGACCAAAAATTGGTTTTGCAAAACAAAATCACCGCGCAACCTCTTTCTTGTTTCCCCGGCAGTTCTGCAAGCAAAAGTGCTTGCTGGCTCTACCTGGGGAGGCTTGGACAGCAAAACCAGGGCAGATCGCATCAACTCCTCTTCTTCATCAGCTTCCTTGCTCCTTCCTTCCCCACATTGCCCAACAGAAATTAAACCACTAAAGAATGGTGTGTCAGGGCCACTCAGGTGCTTTTCAGCGTCACTTATCATCACTCCAAAGGTCTCTGCAGCTCGCACCCATGTAAGAACCCCATCTATTTTGATTTCCAACCAGACAAGCTTTCTGGTGTCTCCCTGTCTGTCTGTCCCTCCCCTCCTAACCCTTGAACTCCTTGGCTGGTCTCAATCAGATTTGTCAAGAACAATAGCTGTCTGGAAGCTCATTAAGCCCTTAGGGGGGTTTGTGGACATAGGCAACCGTGCGCAGGCAAGAGGCTGGGGGATGACCACGGGGTAAAATTCCCCCACCCAGGTCCCCTCTTCCTTCCCAGGAGAGCAGGAGCACATCGCCCCACTACCTGAGACACTCTCCAGGTTTTCCTGCTCCTTTGAATCCTTCTCAGTGGTTTTCCCCCAGATGTAACACTTGCAACATCTCTTTTTTTTTTTCTTTTTTTCTGTAGCAAGGCGGACGGGCTATTTGGGGGGAGGAGAGGGGGGGTCATCAATGGCATTATAACCACTTTTTATTACTCTCTTAAGGCATTTTAACAATGCTGAGTCACACTGGGGGATTAGGACAAGCTACAGGAATATGAAAACCTTTGCAGGGCTGGGCCAGCGGGCTCTGCTGGAGACAGCAGGCAGGCAGATTTCTGGAGACCGGGATGGGGCCGGGAGCCAGAGGAGTCCTGTTGGAGGCATCCCTGCCAGGCAGGACCTACCTACCACCAATAACACGTGGTGCTGGATGTTTCCTGCCTTGCACAGTAACGCACGGAGGGGATGGGTGACCCGTCCTGGGCTCCCCGGGTCTTTCCTCTGCACCCCTCTTACACCTCCAGACTGATCCAAGGTGCCTGGACTTCACACAAGCCCAGCAATGCCTTCGGCTCAGGCACCCTAGATTAACCAGCAATTAAGTGTGGGCTGTCCAAAAATCCAAAAAAAAAGAAGATTTAGTTTACCCCAAAAGTTAGTTGGTGTTATTAATTTTTATATTATTATTATTATATGTTTAATGTTATTATTGTTATTATTGTCTCTACTATTATTATTATTATTGTTCTTGCTGTTATTATTATCATTATTATTGTATTGGAGCAGAACCCCCTCAATATTGTCATAAACTTTGCTTCTTTTAGCTTTTGTCAGGAGGGTTTTTTTGGCTCCTCCAAGATGGCTGGTACCAGTGGCCCTCAGCCCCCGGGGGTGCAAGGGGCTGGGTGATGAGGAGCAGTGACTTGACTCAGCTGCTTCTTCTTCTCAGCTGTGGGCTTTAATTTCTGGTAGGGAAGAGGAGAATGAACCTGAACTGAACTATGTGGACACGTGTGTGGGCACAGACCTGTTCTAGGGTGGCCAGGTCATCTCATGTAAATGCTGCATGAAGCACCTGTGGTTTGGATAAGGCCAACATCTCTGAAAAAAAAAAAAAAAATCTGGCAAGGTTCTTTTTCCCCCTGTCTTCTCTCCCATTCATCCCAGCCATGCTTCTTTGGGGAAATTATTCTAGCCTTGTCCCAGCGCCACCTGCAAAGAGGATGCACGGGATGGCTTGAGGCAAAGAATGGTTGGTGCTATTTCTTCATCTTCTTCCACCCCCCTCATCACAGCTCGCTTCTCCCGCTGGTTCTCCCCCGTGGTGTTTGCAGGAACTGCCTGAGTCCTAGGGACGAGCCCTCCAGGAGCAAGGCGACCCAAGGAAAGGAGCAGCGTGCCCCAGCGCGGCTCTCCCCCAGCTCGGCGAAGGGTCCCCAGCCCCAGGAGAGGGGTCCACGGAGGGAACAGGGCCCAGCAGCCAACTGGGATGATGCGGCCACCCCAACTTGGCAGGGGAGCCAGCCCTGGCACCACTTGGTGTCTTATGCCAAGGCACCTTATCTCGTGGCAGAGAAACCTGCAGCAGGCTGGCAGCCTGGGCCTGCCAGAGGCATTATATCCCCTTGGGAAAAAAAAAAAAAAGACAGAAGAATTCAATCACCAAATATATTGTTCCGGTGACTGTAACAGAAATGACTCTGGGTCTTGCCAGGTTACAAAGCTCCTGTTAAGTAGCTCCTGCCGTGTTGCAGTTAATGCCTATTGTTACTGAGGAGCAACCCATGCTCCCATCCAGGTTCTCCCTGCTTTGAAGTAGTCAAGGGCGGGTTCTGCTCTTTCCTCTTTGCTTTTTTCCTTTCTTTGTTGGTTTTTTTTGGTTTGTTTCTTTTTTCTTTTTTTTTTTCCCCCCTCCAAAGCCCCTAGTCTATGATTTTAGGCTGGAAGCAGAGCCTTCAAAAGCAGCAGGAAAAATTTGGCAGGCGTCGACAGACTTCCCCACTCCCCAAATTCGTGCTGCCCAGGCACGAGGGAGAGACAAGTCATGTTGGCTTCAGTGAGGGATACTCTGGGCTTTCATTGTTGGGTTTATGTCATATTTTGGATGACCTGCACATGGGTGGGGAGCACCTGTCCTACCATGAGATGTCAACACAAGAGAGGGTCAGAGAACTGTCAAGTTTCCGAGCTGGGGGCTAAACCAGGTCCAGCGGGGCCATGGCATTGCTCTTCCCACCCTTCTCCAGGTGGGGAGGTCTCCTGAGGTCTCACAGGGTTTCCAGTCGCTACCTTGCAGTGGATCTCCCCTCCAAGTTGGGGAGGTCTCCTGAGGTCTCACAGGGTTTCCAGTCACTACCTTGCAGTGGATCTCCCCTCCAAGTTGGGGAGGTCTCCTGAGATCTCACAGGGTTTCCACCAGTCACTACCTTGCAGTGGATCTCCCTTCCAAGTTGGGGAGGTCTCCTGAGGTCTCGCAGGGTTTCCAGTTGATCTCCCCTCCAAGTTGCTGGACGCCTGTCTCTTGAGCCCACGTATCCTTCCTGCAGCCAGGGCATCCCTTGGGAAGGAGCCGGGGCAGAGCTGGTCCGTGCTCCACAGCCAAGCCCATGGACTTTCTCTCCGGTGCTCCTTCTCCCAGCTTATGGGTTTTATCCAATTTAAATGGCAAGGATTTAAAATGCCACCTGAGTTAAAAGGACCTGATTAAAACCGTAGCCTCATCATATTTCTTAAACATGCAGTTGCATTGCTGTATTTACATTAGTGTCAACTTTAATTTAAATTCTGCATAACTATATTTGCTCCCCTAAATTCATTCGCCGGGAACACAGCACAAATTACTCTGCACTAACTGCACTCTCTCTTTGTCTATGGCGGAGTGGTTTGGAAATTAGCACCGTTAAGTGAGCGCTGGGAAGTGTCATTCCGCCTCTTTAGTGTCTCATTAATTAACCCGTCTGGGCCGGGAGCAGATCGATGCCCCAGGGTGGGCGAGATGCCGGTGGCTTGGCAGGGGCAGAGGATGCGCTGCCTGGGATTACTCTGCTTCAGCTGCTCGTAGAGCATCTCCAACTGATCCCCTGGGCTTGTCCCTCGCCCTTTCGGGTGGCAGGTTGGGCTTGGGTTTTGTCCCATTTTAGGGGGCTGTTCCATCGCTGTGTGTGTAACCTATGAGGCTCAGGCTGTCGGGGAAACATCAGAGAACCCTAAAATGAACGGCAGCATCAGTTTTTCTTTAGCACTCAAAATGGAAATCAGATTGGGCTTGATGGTCCTTACGGGTCCCTTCCAACTTGAGATGCTCTATGAAACACCAACGCAATTCCGTATAACTGCAAGGGGCGATAGGATACCACGTGGGCATGAAATACTGCCACTGGGGAGTCACAAAAAACTCTTTTCTCATGGGATTGCACGGCCGGGCACCTCTGACTGCGACCGTTTGCTTGCGAGGGGTTCGGTCCCTCGGTGCCAGGGCGCATCGGGGCGCCACAGCGGGAGCAGGGCACAGTCAGGTGCTCAGGGGCTTCAGAGACACCCGGGGTCAGCCCTGGAGGCAGAGCAGAGACAATAGGAGCCCTCCTGCCTTTCAGCCCTGTCCTCCTCCTGACCACCCACCAGGGAAGAAGAGGGAGGGGGTGGGAAAGAAAAAAAAAAAAAAAGAATCCCCATTGGTTTCTCAGATTTTTGTGACAGAAGCAGTGTTTAAACTCGATGTTTCCTGCAGGTGTGCTCTGTAACTACAAACCCTGAACGCGATCCCAGGCGGGCGAGCATTTTCTATAGTCCCCAGCATTTTGCCTTTTCACCTCGTCAAAACCCTTTCAAGCTAAACAAACCTTATGACAACAGAGCCCCACGGTGCAGCCCAGCTCCCAAAACCAACAGCCTGGGGCAGGGAGGGGGGGGGGGGGGTTGAGGAGGGAGGACAACGAGTAAAAGTAGCAGAGCCTCCCCATCAGCATCAGGGCTGAGCCCAGGAGGGGAGACCAGCCTGTGCCGTACCGTCCGACCTTGCCACGTATTTATTTTTAATTACAGCGTTTTGCCTCCCTCATCAGCAACGGCGTCGTTAAAGCAGAGCAAGGGGTTGGCCTGGGTGGATTAGAGGAGAGAGGGTGATCTTCAGGGATGCTGGGGAAGGGGGGAATGGAGGCAACAAGACCTCCCCCCCCCCCGCCCCGGCAAGGATATTGCCACCGCCGTCTGGCACCGCTTGCACCCGGGCAGCAGCAGAGACATCCCACCGCTGCACGGCAAGGACCACGCACGCTTGTGCTGGTGAAACACTCCTTCTCGTTGTCCTTGTTGTGCCTTAGGGAACCATAGAATGGCCCAGGTTCAAGATCGTCCACTCCAGCCGTAAGAAATTCCACAACTATGAAAATCCCAGGGTTTGCACCTCAGCATCCCCAGCACCCAGGGTGGCAATGGCCTTCATCTTTTTGGCTGGAGCACGGTGTTTCTGGACCTGGGACTGGGGGCTCGGAAGGAGAAAGCCAGGGTGGCCGGGGGCATCCAGGCACCGGGGGCTGCATCGCCATCACCTTGGTTTGTCTCCCAGGCAGGCAGCCCAGTGTGACCCGAGGGGAAAAGGGAGACCCTGGCAGGGGACGAGGGAAGGCAGGTGCCCAGAAAGGGGGTCTTAGCCCCCCCTGAAGAAGCAAAAAACAAGCTGCAAGCGTGGGTGAATGCCCACCACCAACCGCCCCAAGCGTGGGCGAGCGGCCCTGGGGGGAAAATACAGCACCCGACGGACTGGGGGAGGGCGTTTTTGGAGGGGGGGGAGGGTGGGGGGGGATACGGTGAAGGCAAGCCGAGATTTGGGTGGATAAGTAGAAGGCCTGACTTAGCTGCGCCACCGCAGCTGTGCTCTTATCTGGCCAGAGGAAGGGGCTGAACAACAAAAGGGGCTAAGAAGCCGGGTTGATGCATGGGAAAGCCATTGGCCGAGCATTGTGGCTGCCCTTCTGCTGAGCAAATAGTTCAAACTGTTCATTCCCATCTCCTATTCTCTCCCCGGTACATTGTTTGTGTCCTTGCATTTCATTCTGTGAGGAAGATTGCTCTCTGGGCCTATAAGCAAACAGTCCAGAAAAGAGCCAACTATCCTCTCCTTTTCCCTGGAGAACTAGCATTTTTATTTCAGCTCCAAGCTGTCAAAGAGCTGGAGAGTTTATGTCAGTATCCTGAATTAATTGCTTTAAGCTGGAGCAGCCTATACCAGCCACCAAATGTCCAGAAGATGTTTCTTAATAACGTTTCCTCTAGGTTTTTTGGTGGGTTTGGGGGTTTTTTTTTGGTGGGTTTTTTTGTTGTTGTTGTTCCAAGCTGTGCTCTCCCATACAGCGCTCTCTATTCACCGCCGAGGCGGCGCTCCTGACGCCGGGCGAGGGTGGTGAAATGAAAGCTGCTTATAGGGAATTAATAAAAGCTCCCGAGGTATTGTCAGCCCTGGTGCTCAACATGTCGGTGCGGCGGGCACGGCAAGCGGCTCGGAAATCTCCTCTTAGGACTTTTCGGGCAGCGGGAAGGAGAGGAGGAAGATGAATCGCTGGAGGGATGGAGAAGGAGCAAGCCCTTGTTTAAACACAAATATCTTTGGTAATTAACAAAAGTGGCGAGGAAATTACTGGTGGAAAAAAAAAAAAAAACCACATGAAAGGTAAATGGCTTTGTGTTTAAACATGATATATTTTAAAGTGTTCCCCAGTGTGAAAGTCCCTGTTTAAGGGAATGAAGTAATAAACCAATTTATATACCAATAGAAAGTCGAGATCCTGAGTGCCTTTGTGTAAATTTTCCACTTGACTTTTCATTATCTACCTGAACAAAATCAATCTATATGTATGGGATCAACATGCAATATGAGAGATAAAAGACGAAATAAATGTGCTTTGCATATCCCCCAGATAAAAGCCACCAGGCTCCAGGCGCTGCCTCCTTTCCAGGCAGATGCATTTTAGAAAATAAATCATTTTGCAAAGGGAAAGAGAGCAAAGCAGAGTGGGGCTTCTTAAGTGTTTACTCCCTCGCTTGAAATATCGATCCTGTCAAATGAACAGCGGTTAATAAGTAACTCGGGGAAAAATATGCCGGCTCTCTCTTTGCTCCCTGCTGCAAAATCTCAGCCCTCTCCAGCAGCGGAGCCCGTGGAGCATCCTCGCTGCTCCACACTGCCAAGGGCCCCACGAGCAGAGCCCAGACACAGAATCACAGAATCACAGAATCACAGAATTCACAGGGCCCTTCACCAGGTGGAGCAGATGAAAAGGAAGGCGACAGACCCCACAAGAGTGGGGACAAACCCCTTGCAGGGGGTCCTGTTCCAGGAAGCCCTGAAACTCCAGGGTATTTCAGCATCTCAAGGTCTTACACATCCCAAAGCCTCACCCCCCACCCCCCAGGTAAAGATTTTGCTCAAGCAGCCTCAGCATCTCCAGGAAAGGAGCTACGTTAACAGCAGCTGAAATACCTGCCCCTGCAGCGTTACAACCCAGAGCCTTAGGAGTTGGGAGCAAGTGCCCTGTCCTGTTGCCACAGTTTGTGTGAATTCTTCCACCCACCCCTTTCCTTTCCCCCCCTCCTTCCCACAGGACCTGGCTGGAACTTGGCTTTTTGCTATGACAAAGCTCCTCTGGTGTCATGGATCTCAGTGTCTTGGAGAGCCGGGTAATAGCATCCTCTTTATTTTTTTTTGTTCTTTTTTTCTTTACGGTCAGATAAAAAGGCAGGAACTCCTCGTGTGGTTCGTTGGGTTGGTGGTTTTGTGGTTTGTTTTTTTTTTTTCCCTTTAGTAACAGGATATAGAAAAGGTTAAGAGGCACTTCAGCAAATACAACCCACTCCTGGGCATGGCAGGGGGGGGGGTCTTATTTCTGCAGCCCCGTTCCTGCAGCGGCAGAGCCTGTCGCCCTGGTTGATGTATTCCTCCTCCGAGCATCCACCTGCCAGGGGAAGGCACTACGCAGCCCCACTCCAGTCGACAGGCAGGGAAGCACCTGCCTCACGCTGATTTTATTTCTGTGAGGGTCCCTACATTTCTCCAGGCTCTGGCAGCCCTGCTGTGGGGTTGGACCAGAGCGTTTCCCCGGGTCAGGCACTGGATTTTTTTGCCTTTCTTTATGCAGAAGGCCATTTTCCCCGTCTTTTTCCTTTTTTCTTCCCCTAAAAATCCGGATAGGAGGGAAGAGATGGAGGAGAAGGAGGTGAAACAAAGAGAAAAGCAGGGAAAAGATGATGGCTTTCCAAACCCAGGAGTTTGTCAGGATGCTCCCAAGAAACCTCCTCTGCTGTAGGCTCAACATCTGCAGCTATTTTATTAGTTTGCTAATGATGGCTCATATTGGACCCAGGGGTGGCAGAAAAGTCCTGGTGACTCCTTTAGAAAGGAGCGTCAGCTTGTGGGGGGGGGGGGGGGGGGGGGGGGGGGGGGGGGGGGGG
>JAOQGH010000023.1:5614311-5624891 GCA_025769975.1 Gallinago jamesoni | reverse complement strand
GGGGGGACGGGGGGGGGGGGAACACGTCCCTCCGGCTAAAAGCGGGTGTGGGGCGCCCCCTGTCGCCTGCCGTGGGTCTGCAGGGCCGGGGGGGCGCCGAGGGCGACACCCCGGGGAACCCCCAGGGGCCACCCTGGTGATGCTGCACCCCCCCACCCCCCGGGGCAGGGGGGGGTGTCTCACTCCGAATGGCTCAAACGCACTCATTTTCTGCAAGAGGGGTGGGGGGCTTGTCCTCGGGGAGGGGGGGAGCACCCTGCCCGCGCCGGGGGCTTTATATTCACCCCAAAATGACCCACCTTGAAAAGGGGCTTCTGGCCTGGGTGCTTCCAGCACCCCTGGCACCTCCGCACCACGGGTGGCTGGAGGCTCACGCGCACCCGGAGCTCCATGGGTCCCAGTCTGACACTGCTCTTCACCAAGTGCCATTTCGCTTGGCTTTCAACCCCAAAATGTTCACTTGAGGCCACCCCTCAGCTACAGAGGACGTTCCTAGTCTTCTTGCTCTAGTCCCAGCACTTAAATCCAGTTTTGCCTTCTTGGCCTGCTATGGCACCCTTCAGTGTCTGTCCCACCACCCAAGTCTCTTGCCCTACCTAGGGCATGAAGGACCTTCCACGCAGCGTGTGATGGATGAGAAGCAGCTCTCCTCATCCAACACATCCCTGGTATCACAAGGAAGGGTGGCATCCCTCCCAGCCTGCGTGCCCAGAGCAGCATTTGTATGCACATCTTGGGGACGTGGTGCCAAGGTGACCAGCAGGTCAAGGGAGGTCATCCTGCCCCTCTGCTCTGCCCTGGGGAGGCCCGTCTGGAGCACTGGCACCAGTTCTGGGCTTCCCAGTCCAGAAGGACAGGCAACTGCTGGAGAGGGTGCAGCAGAGGGCTACAAAGATGATGAGGGGCCTGGAACATCTCTCTTATGAGGAGAGGCCGAAGGACTTGGGTCTTTGTAGTCTGGAGAAGAGAAGGCTGGGCGGGGGTCTGATCAATGCTCATAGATGGTTAAACGGAGGGTGTCAAGAAGATGGGGACGGTCTTTTTTCAGTGGTGCCCAGGGACAGGACAAGAGGAAATGGCACAAAATTGAATAGAAGAAGTTCCACCTAAACATGAGGAGGAACTTCTTTGCTGTGAGGGTGGCAGAGCCCTGGCAGAGGCTGCCCAGGGAGGTGGTGGAGTCTCCTTCTCTGGAGACATTCAAACCCCACCTGGATACCTGTGCGACCTGCTCTGGGTGGACCTGCTCTGGCAGGGGGTTGGAGGAGATGATCTCCAGAGGTCTCTTCCAACCCCATAGCATTCTGTGATTCTGTCAAGGGTGAACTACAGCAACCACATCCTCCTGCTCGGGCAAAGGCTTTGTTCCTGTGATGGAGCTTTCTGAGCTGCACGAGGATTTGCCTTCAGGAACATGGGCCCAAAAAGAGGTCGGCGTGCCTGCAGGTGGCCGGGTGTGGGACAGACCCAGCAGGCGGCATCTCTGCTCCTGTGAGCAACCCGGGTCCTGCAGCCACCACCTCCTTCTCCCTTCTTTCACAAGGGCAGCCGTCCATGCCACTATCCCAAGGAAACCTGGTAAAATTAATATCTCTTAAGAGAGCAGAAAAACATACATGTTTGCCTTACAAGAGACATTTTTAAAAATACCAAAGGTGATAAAAATTGAAAAATTTCAGCGGCGTCTTATTTAAACATACCCGGTTGGGTTACTGAGAAACACACTGGCCGTTCAACAATTATTTCTTCTCTTTAATATTTAACTAATATTTATTTTAAAATTAATTTTCAAATTACGCTCTTACTTGCATCAGAAGCCACGACTTGAGGAACCCTCTCTCCCTTCCCAGGGGTAGGAGGCCAGCGACTGGTGAGAGGCTTTGCTGGGAGCTGGGATGCTTTCTGGCCGTCTCCATCCCTCAGATGAAGGGATGATGATGATGGAGATGGAGATGATGGAGATGGAGATGATGATGGCAGGGAGGGCATCCCACTGCCCCTTCCCCGGGGACAGGCACTCGCCCTGAGAGGGGGAGGATGCTTCTGAGCTGAGACACGCACCCGGGCTTTGGTGGCAAGCAGACAGGCGAGCAAGTGGTCACAGGTGGGGGGGCTGAGCAGGGCTGATCCTTGTGCCCAGCGGTGGGAGGGGGTGAAGCCCTGCTGCTGGCATACACCCCCCCTGTGCTCTCCACACTGGGTAGACAGGCTGGCCTGCGCAGAAGGAAATCATAATTAAAAAAAAAAAAAAAAAGAACCCCTTACCTTGTAATTGACAACAAATAGGGTAATTATCTCCCTTCTCCTGATAATTATCATAATTAATCAAATATAATGAACTTTTCCAATGGCAGTGCTGTTTTAAAATAGATACATTGGCTTTTTTTTCTTTTTTTTTTTTTTTCTCCCGTTAATTGAGGAAGGGGCTCTCCTGTGAGATAGAAGCAGTCATTGTCCCCAAGAAGAGAGGCATTTCAATAACAAGAAGCAAAAGGAGTCCGGGCGGCTACAGATCTTGTTAGAGACAAAAGCAACCAGCCTGCCAGGGAGGGAGATGCTCGTCCAGTGCCACCACAATTACTGTCAGGATTTATTGAGGCCTTCCGCTGATAAGACGTGAAAATGACGGTGGAACCGATGCCCGGAGATACTCGAGGAAGAGGAGGGAGCGGTGGGGTCTGAGCTAAGGAGAGGGAAGGGTGAAGGTGGAGCTGGGGCAGGGGAGCTGCCATCGCCCCTGGGCTGGAAGTATCTTCCACTCTAACAAGGAGAACATACAATGGGAGGATGATGGCAACAATGACGATGATGACGATGATGATGATGACTCACATTTCCAAAGTGGGGAGATGTGCTGGGGAGAGGGTGAGCATCCTCACCAAAGCCCACGGGGAGTCCCACAGCAGAGTATGGGCTCTCCAGCACAGCCTGATCCCAAGGCCATGTGTGGCATCGGTTGGGTGAGGTGCTCCTGAGGGCACATCAGGAAACAATATCCCTTGCTCATTCAAGGATTTGGATGGGAACTGTTGAGGTAAGTGACATTCCAGAGCGGGGAGAGTTTTTCCCCCACCCTCAGAGTTACCTGTATGCTAAAAGAGGCTGCCATCAGCTGTGGCACCGCCGGGGAATTACCACAATTATACCCTATAATATTGACTTAACTATTTGAAGATCTCCACAGCCAAGTCTCTCCTAATTAGATCCAACATTTAATGGGGCTTCTTAATTCACGAAAATATTTTCCGAGGCTTTAACAAGTCTAACAAAGGAAGAGTCAGGAGTATGCAGAATTTTTGTAATTTTAATATCTGATCAAGAGCCCAGGGATGTCTATCTTTTTCATGCTGGAACGATATCCCCCCAGTTCCAGATTCTCAGCGACTCCACCGCAGACAGACTCACTGCATCTGCAAGTGTACCCAAGGATTTGGCCGGTCGGGACATGGCCGGCGTGAACTATTTTTGGCATATTCAGTCCTCCAGGTGCTATTTTAACACTCCACCCCACTCTGTAATTATTCAACACGCCAGTGAAGGTAACGAGTTGCTGGAATCAGTGGTTGGCACCGCAAGGTAAAATAAAACCCTGGAAGTGCAGGAAGAATGTGATGGGGGGAATAAAGTACCATTGTCATCCCCTTCGGGGATGGAGGAGGTCCCCCCGGCTCACCGGCATCAGCAGGATGCTCAGCAAGCGCCGGTGCCGGTGCTGGTGGGGACGCCAAGCTCCTGAGAGGCAACTGGGGAACCTCAAAGCATTTGCTGATGTCTCCCTGCTGCAAAAAACAGTCCAAGGTAGGGACCTTGCTGGTTGACAGCTCCCGGGGACGGCGTGACGGGCACCAGCGGGACCAGAGCTGCTGCAGAGCCCCGGTGGCTCTGGGCACCCACCTTCCAGGATGTGGGTGTGGGAACAAGGTCCCTACGAGGAGCCCACCAGCAAAATGGTGCCTTCTGGAAAGGCTCTGAAGCAAAATAAACAGAGTGCATCTGCTGGATGTTTACCATGGCCCACGTGATGCCCCGGTGCTGGTTTTCTCCACGAGCACATTTTGCTGGGTAAACAAGATGCGCAGGCATCTGGAATGGAAGGAGGGCTTGGTGTGAAAATCCTGGAGCTAAGGGATTCACCCCGGTGCTTGGGTCACGCGGGGGCTGCTTCAGCTCCCCTGCTTCCACGCAGAGAGGGAAGAGGAGGTGCTGAGGGAGATGCCCAGCGATGCTAACTTTCTGGATCAAAAAAGAAAGGAAGAAAAGAAAGTCTTCCTCACCTCCCCAGAAAGTCCTGCCACGGACCTTTTCATTAGCTTTGCCCCCAAAGGCCCTGGCAGGCAGGGGAATTTTTACCTGGCCGACCAAGCTATTCAGGTTTTGGTTTCGTTCGGGGGAAATATTTTTTATGTTTAATTATCAGTTTCTGAAAACTGAAATGCCTTTGGTTTTACAATAAGAAAACAAACAGAAAAATTGAATCTAGAGACTACTCCCAAAAACCTCTGCTTTAAAAACTCCGTGTTATTTCCCAACAAAACCCCTTTCTGCTGGAAACCTTCCCGCCTGGCATAGCCTGAAGATGCTTCGGTCCCCGTGGAGAGTGAGGCAGGAGGAATGCAGTGACTTTCGTTACCGAAGCGGGATAAAGCCCAAGGTGGCCCAGTCCCTCACCCCCGTCGCCTTAAATGGGGACCCACTTAGAAAAAACTTAAAGCATCCCATAAAACCAAGGAGATAGGCTCAGCCAAACCAGGGGGTGCTGGAGCATCCCACCGCCCCTGAGCCTGTCAGGAGCTGCTGATGCTCAGCCTGCAGTGGGGATGCGGCCACGCAGCCTCCGGATGGAAGATGGAGTCATGGGGACCGCAGGGCTCGCTCCCCTACAGAGCCCAAGGTAACTGGGGACAAACTGTGTCTACGTGATCCCAGGCTGCGGGCAGAGAGGGGGTGCTGTCAGTGGGGCTGGGGTGGGAGCATGGGGACGGGAGCGTGCACAACAAGGAGGCTGCTTGCCCAGGAGATCAATCCCCGACAGCTTCGCTGAGGACTCTTGAGGGACATTTATAGCCCTCTGAGTCATTACCGGCCTTGTTTAAACCAGTTATACCTGGCCAAGACCTTTAAAATAGCTTCATTTATACCGAAAGGCTCCTCTCGCGCGCAGCGGGTATAAATAGCAGGGCGAACCACTCGGCGAGCGCGACGGCTCCTCCGAGCTCAGGGAGCGAGTGTCACCCCCCTCTCTGTGTCACCTCCCTGTGTCCCCCCCCCTCCTACAGCTGCTGGGGAGGTGCAGGGGGCCGTGGGAGCCTGCTGCTCCCAGGGGACCCTGTCTCCCTGGGTGCCCCATCCGGAGCCGGCGGCTCACAGGAACGAGGTGTCCCTGGCAGAGCCACTGGCAAAACAGCCGGAGCGGAGATTTCTGCTCCGAAAAAAAACACAGGAGCTCGCCTGGGATTCAAACCCTGTCTGTGAGTCTGCGGTTCCTTGACCACTAATAGCAGCCTGGGATCACCCAATAAATCTGCTTGGGGTCGGCCACGGGTGGGCAAGCCCCATTCCTGTGTGATGATGCAGAGCCTGCCCCAGGGCGAGGGTTTGGTCCCACCCTGGGGGGGGGGCAAGGCTGCCAGGACCTGCAGAACCCCTGCCCACCTTGAGCTGGGGATGTTTTCCCTCCGGGATGGGCACCCATCTCCGCCACGGGCCAGTGACACCCATCATGATGGGTTGCTGCCACCTGCAATGGCATTTTAGTTCCGCCCCACCTCATTTCTAGGCAAAAAAAATTTAATCTCAACCTGCGATGCTAGGATCTGGAAAAGCTTTGACTGCATGGTTGGCCTAACTTCTGCCAAACAAATGTTGGCCTAGCTCAGAAATCCCTTCTTCCTGCTCAAAAAAAAAAAAAAAAAAAAAAAAAAAAAAAAAAATATATCTTTCCAATGAAAAAAACCCACCTCAACTTGAGGACAAGCACCTGCTCTCCGCCTGGAAAATGGCTGCAACAAGGATGATGAGAAGATTTTAGGAAAAGGCAGCCGAGGAGCTGAGGATGCCCATCCCAGGCAGGACGTGTTGACTGAGCTGCAATGCCCACTGGCACAGCTCATCCCAGCCGGGCTTTCTTCCAGGGGCTGGCTCCCACGTGCTGCTGAGACCCTTTCTCCCCCCCCTCTAAAACTAAGCCAGCCTTTCCATCCCGGTAAAATTCGCTTCCCTGCGGGCCTGGGAGGAAAAGCGTGGGGGCAGCCAGAAGCAGCCCCACCTGGGACCAGCATCTTAGCGAAGCCTGCTACAGACCATCTCACTTCACCCCCAGCGATGGCAGTGGGCACCGGGCAGCAGGGTGCTAAATAAAGTGCATTTAGGCTGCTAAATAAAGTGCACTTCCAAGGGAGAACTGTTGTGCGGCGGGGATGGAAAAGCTCCACTGAAGGCAGCAGCTCCAGCTCTCTCCAAACATTTCTCTCCCCACCCCACCCCCCCTACACCTCGCTCTGATCTTTTTCTTCTTCTTCTTCTTCTTTTTTTTTTTTTTTTTTTTTCAGAGGAGGAAACACTGCCCAAATCAACACATGCCCATGGAATGGTTTTACATGAGCCGGACAGCACTTTCTGCTGGAAAAACTTCCAATCAAGCTGCATTCACAAGCTGGGTTTATTTTTCAGTCTTCTGAGTAGGTTTTGTTTCGGTGCCAGAGTAAAGACCTGGAGGTACATATTTCAGCCCAACCTGTAACACCATCACCGTCACTGGATTTCAATGAGGAGAGGGCTTTGACCTACATTTGCAGCCCAGCCTGGGAAGGAGCCGGGGCATCCCTTAACATCCTGCTTTGCAGTGCTCCTTTCCTCCTCCACTCGGGGGACACAATGCTGGGCAGGGGGGGGCTTGAGCATCCTCCCCCCCCCCCGCGACGGGTCCCCATCACGGCAAGGCAGTGTGTCACCCACGGCCCCCCCAGCACCCGCATCTCCCACCGCCAACGGGGCAGGGAGGGCACCCGTGCCCACCGGGGCTGGAGAGGACGATAGAGTTGGGGGGGGGGGGGGGGGTGGGCCGAGGTTTTGGGAGGGGGGGGCACACCGTGGCTGCTCCCCAAAATAAGGTGGAGGGGAGGGGGGCCCACTAGCTGTTAGTCCGCTGCTTCTTGAGCACTGCGTACACGTCCTCCACCTTGCTCAGCCTCTCGAAGAAGGGCAGCAGGTCCAGCAGTTCCGTGTCCGCCATGTTGTCGAACCAGGAGGCCACCGGCACCTTGGGGACAGCGCGGTGGAGGAGTTAGGGTGGTGGGACTCGAGGGTGGGGGGGACACACACATCCCCCACCACCTCCCCACCCCCACCCCCCGAGGCTACGTACGGCGTTATCGGGGTGGAAGATGTAGGAGGCGGGCGAGTTGTCCACGATGATGATGCGGCGCAGGTCGCGGCCCAGGCGGCTCAGGTCCTTCACGTAGTTGCCGCGGTGGAAGACGCAGGATTCCCGGAAAAGCCGGGCTCGGAAAGCCCCCCATTTATCCAGCAGGTCGGCCACGGGGTCCGCGTACTGCGGGCAAAATGGAGGGGAGGGTCACCGGGACACCGCCGTGTCACCCTGCCCATCCCACGGTGACGATGGCAACCCCAGCTCCCCACCGGTGCCACCTCGCCCCGTGCCTCAGTTTCCCTGGGCAGCGCCTCGGTGGGTGGCACTGCCCCGGAGGGGACGAGGGGCCAGCGCTGCCCACGGGAGGGCAACCGCGGGGCCGGGGGGGGGGGGGGATGTTGCGCCACCGCAGGGGTGGCCGATGGCGGCGGGTGACAGCCAGCACCCACCTTGGCCAGGCTGGCGGTGAAGAGCACGCACTCGAAGAGCTCGCCCATGCGCTGCAGGAACTCGTCCACGTGCGGCCGCTTGAGCACGTACACCTGTGGGCACGGGGCACGGGGCACAGGGCAGCGCGCCACCGGGGCACCGCCAACCCCTGCCCACCCCGGGAGGGACACCCGTGTCCCCAAGCCTCGCCTGATGGGGAACCGGGGGGGGGGGGGGCAGAGGGCTGCCCGTGCCATGGTACCCGGGCTGGGGGGATGCCACCACCTTTCGTGGGTTGGGGGGGGATGCCACCACGGCCCCCCCGCTGGCACGTCCGGATCGAAGCGTCCGGACCGGCTCCGGAGCCAAGTAACCGAGAACAGGCTGACTACCCAGACCACAGCCTATCCTGGATTACTTGAACCCGGGACCGGCCACTGCAAGACGGCACCGCCGCGCCAGGATCCCCCCCCCCTCCCCTTTTTCCCCACCTCCCCACCCCCTGGGATGAGGGGCACCCACCTCTGCCCCCCCCCAGGGTGCCAGCCCCAGCACTCCAATCCCCCTCAGTGTGGCTCCCAGCCCCCAGGAGGGGGCAGAGGGGGCTGTGCCCCCCCCCCTCCCACCAACCCACCCCCCCCCCACCCCATTACCTGGTGCATGATGCCATCAATTTCCACGGGAATGATGAAATCAGCGTTGTTCACCGGCTGGGGAGAGCACCGGGGTGGGGGGTGGGGGGGGGTCAACACCCAGCAGACACCCCCCTGCCCAAAAGCTGCCTTGCTCTCTGCCCCGCTGTCACCAACACACACCCCCCCACCACCAGCCCACGCTGTCCCCTCGCGGGGACCATGGATGCTTGGGAGCGGGCACCCTTTGGACGGGGGGGGGTGGAACAAGGAAGGTTAAAGGGGGGGGGGAGGGGAGGGAGGGGGGGGATGTGGGGCAGGAGGGGTGTGGGGGGGTGGGCAGAGAGTGCCCCCCACCTTGAAGGAGCTGTGCACCAGCGTCTCGTCCAGGTCGATGACCACGCAGAGCTTGCTGGCGTCCTGCGGCTTGATCTCGGGCAGGAGGTGTTTGACAGCGGCCTATGGAAATTTTTTTTGGGGGGGGGGGGGGAGAGGGGGGGGAAAGTGGGGGTAAACAGGGTGCCAAGGGGCACCCCCACCCCACCTTCCCAACCCAGAGGGGGAGCACAGGGGGAAGACCCCTTTACCCCCCCAACCCTGGCAAAGGGGAAGCGCTGGGGATGGGCACCCCGGCACTGAGTGTGTGTGTGTCCCCCCCCAGCTCCAGTGCCAGGCTGGGGGTGCTGGGGAGGGGGGGGGGGGAAAGGGGGGGGGGTACCTTGGGCAGGGCCCCATTCTCCTCCACCAGCAGCGGGGCACTGGTGGTACTGGTGCGGGGCTCCCCCCCCTCATCCCGGCACAGGCAGCAGAAGAGGGACTGGAGGATGCTGCGGCTCCGCGGCTTCTTGGGGGGGGTCTGGGTACCTGGGGGGGGGGGAAATGGAGGGGGGGGGAGGTGTCAGGGGCACCCCTGGGGGTTTTCCCCCCCACCCCCCACAGTGGGTGAGCTGGGGACAGGGTCGCCCCCCGCCGTCCCTCCGCAAGGGGGGCTCAGCCCCACGCGGGTGGGGGGGTGGGTGGGGGGCCTGTGGGCGGGGCCTGGCCGTGGGGAAGGCGGAGCTTACTGCCCCTCGTTTGCCCCGCCCCCAGCCTGCCCCTCCTCCCCTCTCATTGGCCGGCTGGAGCGTAACCGGAGGGAAGAGACCAATCAGAGCAAAGCGCCCGCCCCCGGGCGCCCTTCCCGCAGCTCCCATTGGCGGATCGAGGGGAAACTGAGGCAGAGGGGCCGCCCCCGGGGAGGGGGGGGGAGCGGCAGCGCGGCGGCTCCAGCCCCTTCCCCACCGGCCCCGCGGGCCCGATCCTGCCCCCAGACCCGGCCGAGAGCGGGGCAGCCCTGACCCAGGAGCCGCAAACCACCGCCCCCCCACCCCCCCCAACACGCGGGGCGCCCGTGGGGCAGGAGCTCCCCACTGGGGACGGGCCCCGTTCCCACGGTTCCCCACCCTCCTCCCCAGCCCTGCCAGCTCCCCAGGCCGGCGGGCAGCAACCCGACATCGGGCAGCGTTCCCCGCCAAAACCACTGGTCGGGGGAGGGGGGGGGGGGGACGACGACAAGCCGGGCTGAGCCCCGAGCCCCCCCCCCCATTTCCCATCCCTGCCTCAGTTTCCCCACCGCTGCTGCCCTGCAACCCTCCTCCCCCTCCCGGCTCCGGAGGAAACGGCGCAGATAACGACGAGCGCTGGGGGCCGAGCAGCGCCCCGAGGCCGCCCTCCCAGCCCCCCCCTCCCCCCCCAACCAAGGGCCACCGACGTGGGTAGGGGCGGGAGGGCACGACCCCTCCGACAACCCTCCCTCCCTCCCCTCCGACACCTCCCCTCCCCCCCCCCAGAACTCCAGCGCATCCCCCTCCAGCCCTGGGGCAACGGGACGCGCGGGCCAGGCTGAGCCCGCCCGTAGCTCATCACACCCGGATGCCACAGACCCCTGGGGGGGGGGTTGTCCCTCCCGCACCGGGAAGGGGGAATACCCCCCCCACACCCCCCTTCGCTTTACCTTTCTCCTGCAGCGGGGCGCTCCCCTCCTCCCTGCTAACCTGGGCGATGATGGACTGGTGCTCCATGGGCGCCGGGGGGAGGGAGGAAGGGAGGGGAAGATTGAGGGGAGGAGGGGGGGGGGGGGGGGGGGGGTAGGGGGGGGGCGCGGTTCACTT
>JAOQGH010000023.1:5540902-5551222 GCA_025769975.1 Gallinago jamesoni | reverse complement strand
CCTCTTGTCCTGTCCCTGGGCACCACTGAGAAAAGACCGGCCCCATCCTCCTGACACCCTCCCTTTAAGTATTTATAAGCATTGATCAAATTGATTGAATATATGGGACATTTGAATATAGGGGACACTCTTCTCAAGCTCTTTTTTTCTGTAAGCGGAAGGACTGGACCATAGCTGGAATTTTAGGATCTCAGAAATGACCTGATAGCAGCAGCAAGGGCCACTAAGAAAGCTAAAAACTTACTCTAAAAAGCCACAAGAAAGCTGACAGAGCTCCTTATCAGCACAGATTTGTTTCCACACAAGTCTGCGTGAAAGGAAAGGCTCCCCTGATGCTTACAGCAAGAGGACATGAGGGGGCATCCATTCTGGGGAGCCCCCTAGGGCTCGAGACTCACTGCCTGAGAGCAGCAGGCTCCTTGCACTGGGGGAAACCTTGTCTCTTAACTTGTTGCTGTAACTTATTGCTAGAATTCTTTTTTTTTATATATATATATATCATTCTTTTACTTTCCCTCATGTCCCAAACTTGATGTGGTGCCTTGCGAGCGCTGACTGGTTTGCACTGGGTGGTCTGGGGGCTGCGGATCGATGGGGTGTATAAAAAGCAATGTCATCATAACCCCTCGCCACGTCTTCCTCACAGATGGAGTGCATTTAGGAAAACAAGGGAATTAAATTAGATGCTGTCCCTTAGTGCTTGCACGTGGAAGGATCTCTCCTCCCCCTGATGTTCTAGCAGGGCAAGCCCTATTATACAACAAATACTTCTGGGGGAGTTAGGCTGTAGCAGGGGGGGAGGTGAAGAAGAGGACAGGCTTAAAAAAAAAACATAAAAAAATCCAACAACCCCTCTCTTTAATTTCAGAAGGAAATTTAGGGATATTACTGTTGGAATCCCACCAGGACACCTGGCGAGCACACACACCCTCTGGCTGTAAAAACAAACCATGGGATTTCTACAGCCGAATAATCCAACCCGTTCTGTTAAATTCGGTCTGGGATTTTGAACCCAGAGAAGCAGAAGTGGTAATTTCCCTGCCGATGACCTGCAATCTGAAGCATTTCTTTTTTTTTTTTTTGGTGGGGGCAACAGTGTAAGAGCCTGCAGCGGGGTGCTGTGCTGCAAAAGAGGCTTTGGCTCCACTGTTGGAATCTCGTGGTGGATCCTGGTTGCCTGCTTCACGGGGTGAACCATGAGAGAATCTGGCATTGCAGTGAGGGTTGTGCTCTTCAGCCTCCTCTAGCCTGTTCCCGAAGTGGTAGCCGGGGGAATTGGGACGTGCCTTCCCAACCAGCGGTTGCCGAAGTAGAAGAGAATTGGGCTGTTTCATCAGCTCCTGCAATTACTGGCCCTGAAAAGCAGGGAAAGAGAATTGTTAATTGCAAAAGCGCAGGCAAGTTTTGCACATTTTTTTTTTTTCCCAAAGTTGTGTGTCTGTTCTTTGCGGGGAGCTGGCCACAGCAGCAAAACATGGTGAGAAAACATTTTTAGCGTACTCTAATGTACTCTTTTTGGCATAGCTTGGGATTCTCCCCTGTCAATAGTAAATGCTGGAAGGGAATTCCATTTTAGCTCATTCCATTTGGTGGCTGCATTATTTTTTTTTTCCCAGTGCAGATGAATAAAGGTTATTAAACACAGCAAGAACTGTGAGGTATGGTGACTGGGAATTCAGGCATGCCCACTCTTCAGAGCCTGCAGCAGTCCTTGTGCAACACTGGGGCTGAGAGTTGGAAAAAGTAAGTCAAAGTTTAAAAATAAATAAATAAATAAATAAAAATTAAAAAAAAATCAAACCCCAACCACTCCAAAGCCAAAAAGCACCCAAAGCAGAAGTGAGAGAAACATGCCCGTGCTGAGGACACCAGTTCCTGGCTAATGCAGAACCCAAGGTCAGGACCCACAGGCTGAGTCCCTCCTCTTACAGAGGTTCCTTCACCAGCCTGGCAAACGTTGCATTTCACTGAGTCTTCGTGGTTGGAAGGTACCTTTGAGATCATTGAGTCCAACCTCAAAAATAAAAAGCAAACAAAAATAACCCAACCACAAACAGACACAACCCAACAATCTCAGGCACTAGAGCACGCCTTGAAGTGCCACATCTACATGTTCTTTAAACGCCTCCAGGGATGGTGACTCCACCACCTCCCTGGGCAGTCTGTCCCAGTGCCTGACCACCCTCTCAGCAAAGTCATTCTTCCCAATATCTCATCTAAACCTCCCCTGCCCCAACTTCAGACCATTCCCTCTGCTCCTGTCGTCATTCCCTTGGGAGAAGAGGCCAACCCCCACCTCTCTCCACCCTCCTTTTGGGGAGCTGTAGAGGGCAAGGAGGTCTCCCCTCAGCCTCCTCTTCTCCAAACTGAACATGCCATTTCAAAACAAGAGGCAAAGTGTTGCTTTGTTTAGAAAACACTGGGGGCTCCTGCACTTGCTTTGGTCTCCAAGCCCCTCAGAGCTGGGTGTGGGGAGAAATGGTTTTGCTAATGTGGTTTTTTTTTTTTTTTCTGATGTGTCTGCTTTTCTTTTTTCTTTTCCCCCCCTATTTGAAATCATAAAAGTTGAGCAGAACTTAAGACTGCAGGCTCAGAGCTCAAGGTTCTCACCAGTAAACAGATACTACTTCCAAAGCTGTTATTCTCCAGTATACTGAGGAAAATATTGCACGAGGGAAATACTGTAGGAGTTACAGGTGGGGAAGAGCCGAACAGGGATGCACCGAAGCTGCTAACCCTGCTGAGGTCTAAGAAGGAGCTTACTGTGCACCCAGGTTGTCCTTATTATGTGGGACGGGCAAGCCATAGGAAACATAGAATGAATCATAGAATCATAGAATGGTTTGGGTTGGAAAGGACCCAAGGAAAGGTTCAAACCCAAACAACCAAAGGGTTCCAACCCTTTGGTTGGAAAGGATCTTCAAGTTCCAACCCCCCTGCCCTGAGCAGGGACACCTCCCACCAGACCAGGTTGCTCCAAGCCCCATCCAGCCTGGCCTCGAACCCCTCCAGGGATAGGGCAACCACGACTTTGACCTGAAGCCTTAGATGACAGGGAAGCCTTGGAGATGCCATTACCTTCAGCTTTTAGTTTTGCTCACGGAATGTGAATGGAAATAAACTGGTCTCTGTTAGGGCTGCAGATGAGGTTTGAGGTGGGCAAGGAGGAGCAAGTTGTAGGGCTGGCTGTCCTTGTCCTCCCAGGGCAGCCCAGCGAGGGCTGTTGCATGCAGGGGGGTCCGAGACGGTTGCCCAGACTCCGTGTCCTCCCTCTTTGTTGCCAGAGGGGGAATCCCAAAGGAAGCACCATCATTCCTTGCACTCACAGATCCAGCCTCCGTCACGCATGATCCCAGCAGGGGGGACACTCAGGTCCGGCTGGCATGGGCAGTGGGATCCAGGGTGGACATTTTGGGGGCTCACTTTGACTTCTAGAGTCTATGTGTGTCCATAAATGAAGGTGTCTTCAAATGTCCGCGGCTTCCTTTCTGGAGCAGAGCCTTAGGAGTTGTGGGCTTTTTAAACTAAATATTAATTTCCTCCCTTTATAGACTGTTTACTCGTAATGCACAATTTCCTGTCTGCTTTCCCTCGCTCTCCTGATGGACTTTCTGTGTTTGTGGCTTTTCCCCCCACCCCAAACCTCCCGGCTGAGGTTTGCCATCTGGCAGCCCCGAGTGTGAAACGCGGGGCTGGGAGAGAATTGAGGTGGCACAAAGGGGCTCACGGGAGGTATGGACTTGCTCTGGCTTCTCCCCCCAAGCACCCACACCTTGCTGCTGAGTGAAGTTGTGATTTACCTGAAATTCCCACCCCCCGTGGGAGGCACCAGTGTGACTCAGCTGGGTGGGTGCTGGTGGCACTATCCCTGCACCTCCACCTCCAACACACCCAGTTGGGTTGTCTCTTATTTTGGGGGGGGGGGGGGGGCTTTGGTGGGGTGGTTTTTGGTTTTGGTGGGGTTTTTTGGGGTCTTTTTTTGCTGTCCCTGCCCAGCTGCATTGAATTACTTTTCCTCTCCCTTGCCACCTCCTGCTCACGTGCTTGCTCACGTGAAGGAGATCGGTTTGGAGGCAGCCAAAATCTGCCCAAGGGAAATGTGGAGGAAAAAGGCAGGGTTTTGGAGGGATGGGTTTTGCCCTGCCTGGGCAGCAATAGCTGGAACGAAAGGGAGGATGGAAATCCTCCGAGGAGACAAGTGGCTCCCCCGGACGCTCCCCAAGTTGCAGAAACATCAGCTGGAGCTCTGTCAGGTGGCATGGGATACGTTTGCTTCTCCCTTCCTCCTCTGCCGCCTGGAGAGGGGGTCTGAAAAATTAATCTGGCCCAAATGACGCGGGATTGATCAAGGGATGTGGTGAGAAAAGGTCATGAAATTCAACCTGCAGTGGTAGAAGAAGCATAATTGCTTTCAAAAATGGTGGCGTCGTTCTCCTAATAATACTTTTGTGAGCAAATTGGCCTTCTACGCATCCTCTGTCCCCAGAAAGATAACGTTTGTGAGATGTAGGTGGGATGCGCTTCCCCTTGGCGGGGCTCTCGCTGGTCGCTGTGTGGGGAGAACAGAGACCTTCCAGTAACAGCGGGGGCTACAAAATTTTGTCATTAACTGGGGAGTTTGGAGCTGCTGACCCAGCGGTGTGAGGGGGCTGACAGCCCCCTGCCATGGGATGTAGTTGCCCCAGCCCCTCTCCCCATGTGCTGCCAAGGACAGGTCCCGTCGGGGAGTGTGTGAAGAAGGAGGATAAGCCTACAGCTCAAATGTGGTTGGGGTTTTTTTGTGTGTGTGTTTGGTTTTGGGGTTTTTTTAGAAGCTTGGCAGCAAAGTATCTCGCAGCACATGAAAACATTGAGGTCATTCCCCTGGGGACCCTACGCAGAAGGAGATGTTCTAAGCTCTGCAATTTGTGCCTTCCAGAACCAGTCTCTTTTTGAGGCTATTTTCCTTCTTTTTGTCCTTTTTCTTTGAAAGAGGATGAGGATGGACAGACTACCTGAGAGGAGCAGGTGCCTTCAGGTTGCCCTGGGAGCGAGGGTGCAGCAAACACAGCGCTTGCCCTTCCCGTGACATGAGAGCGACCTCAAGAAAAATCTGTTTTCTTTTATGCTGGTGAATTTTATCACTCGCGAGGTGAAAGAAATTGGGTATTTATAGCTAGCGTGCAGCCTGAGGAGCTGAAAGAAAGAGGAGCCCGACTCGCTTTCCGCTTCCCCACGGCGAGTGTGGGGGCAGGCTCCGGGCATCTCTTCCATAGTACCTCCAACTGGGAATAGCGTGGGCTTCTCATCCCTGTTTCTTTCTTTTTTTTTTTCTTTGTTGGTCTTTGTTTTCGCTTCCTTGCAGGTTCAGAATTAGCTTCTTGGGGGGGAGCCTTGCTTTTGGGAGCCGCAGCTCCTGCCTTCTTTTTTGGGGCCACGGGCTTTTGCAGAGCACGCCCCGGGGTTTCGCTTGAGCTTCGTGTGTTCCATCTCTCTGCGAGAAGCCGCTCTGGCTCCTTGCAGAGGAGCTCAGCAGAAGTTAGGGATGTGTCAGGAGCCAGCTGGTAACCATTGCCGGAGCTTTATTTCGAGTGTCATCAAAGCCGGCTGAATCCAGTATAAACAAGTGGGTTATCTTTAGCTAACATTATTCAATATTCGCCTCATAATATAACCCTATATAAACAGAAAGTCAAGGGGAAGCCAAAGATAAGCCCCGTCCCTGAGTGCTGGCCCCCATTTCTCAATGGTTTTGTTTTCTAAGGTTCAGCTGGAAGTCATGCCTGAGGTAGCAAGAAGTGGTCGGTGCTTCACTCCCGAAGAGCCTGGCTGCTGGGAGGGCTCCGAGGTCAAACTTCCAAGCTTTGGGTCCCAAGTTCAGCAAATGCACCGGAATAACACCGCTCCCTTTGCTCCTTCCCCCGTTTCTAGCTCCCATCCCCTGGGATTGGGGCTGGGAAAGCTCCCTTTTCTCACTCGGGGTGGTGGGGGGGGGGTGATGCCGTAGCTCCCAGTGCAAGGAAGTCCTGGTTGGAGCCAGGACACGCTCTGCCCCGCTCCTCAAATGGGTAGAAATCCCCCCGACCAGCCATTTACCTCCCGACAGCACTCGCTCAAGAGGGAAATATTTCCAACAAGTGGGAACCACTAACCACGGGCAAGCAACAAACTGCAAAGATTCTTGCGAAGCGGGGAATAAATGTCTGTTCCCACCAGCACCTAAAGAAGTAAACAAATGTGTAAATATTTCCTTCACATCTCAGTCCCTGGAATCGCGTGATGCTTCAGCTTTCACTTAAAACCAACACTTTCTGTCCCCTTTGGCTGTGGAGAAATGCTCGACCCCACCTCATCCCTGCACTTAAAACCCCAAAAGCAAATAAAACGGAGCTAAAAAAGAAAAAGTGCTGAAGAAAGATGACAAAATGCTGTCAGCATGATCCTCAGCCGTAGCTTTGAACAGAAGCTGGGCTGTGACTCATGTGGCTTCTGACCAAGGGGGCAATGCTAGCCCAGCCTGGCCAGGGCAGGGGTGGGTCCTTTTCCTTCTGGCCCCGGGGGGAGCATCTCCTGACACGGCTGCCTCTTCAGGAATAAGAGCCAGGCTGGAAACTTTCCACCTTAGTGGTTTTAACTGAAACCTGCCTGTGTCGAGACCCCTTTATGGGACTTCTGCCCTAAATCTGGAGCACATTGGGCTCTCCGTTCTGCAGCCGAGGCAGACGTGCCCTCTTCTGGCTGGGCTTCACGGGGGCCACCAAGGCTGGTTGAGCCCGGGATGGGAGTGTAGGGATTGCATGGTCCCTTTGGCAGGATCAGAGCATTACGTGTGCACCCTGCGTCATTTTGAGAGCTGACGTAATTACAGAAGTCCTGGAGGGTTTCCATCCTGGAGGAAAAAGATTTGCTTTTCACCCACGTTTGGGTTGGGTTTTTTTTTTATGTTTTTTTTTTTTTAAAGCCAGCATGACGCCCGTGTGCAGGCTTTCTTGGAGCTCCTGGGAGGTATGTTTTGACAGTGGCTTTCGTAGCTTGCAGTACTGCAGATGAATTTTAAAAAAATAAATAAAAAAATAAAGTAAAAGAGGAGGGAAGTAAAAGCCTTGTGCTGTTACAAGCTGTTTGCCTTAGCAATGATGATATGTGTCCCTGCCCACGGGGGGCTGGAACTCGATAATCTTTCAGGTCCCTTCCAACCCAAGCCATTCTATGATTCTATGACACCAAAAATAACCTTTTTGCATGGAAAACCAACACTTTGAGTGGCACCCCTGAGCACAGCTTGGGAGAGCTGCTGTGACCCGGTGGGATACATAGCCCGATTCCAAAAGGGCTTTCGTTTTCCGTGTGCTCGGCTTGGTCCGAGTTTTCTTTCCTTTTGGTGTTTCTTCCCTTAACTCTTGTACAGCTTCTGTCTGTCTCGTATTTACCCAGGGAAATGGGGCTGCTCAGCATTTCCATGGCAGGAAGGCAGGAGCTGCCGAGCCCCACGTGGCCCTGCCGTCTGCCGAAAGGTCAAACCTCCGCATCCCTCTTATTATTGTGCCGCCCGCGATGCTGCCAGTGGGATCCTAAGGTGCTTCCTTACATTTAAATAGGACGCAGAGGTAATTGCTGCTGGGCTGCCTCCCCAGCACCACCCACCACCCCCACCCCCTCAGCTGCAAAACTGATGTAGGGCTGGGAATAAAGGGCATCCCTAGAACCGGAGCACCTCAGGCCAAGCTGCTGCTCTGGGGCAAAGGGAAATTGGTGTATTTTGTGGAGGAGAGAAAAAAAAAAAATCATATAAATCTCTAAAATCCCCAGTCAAGCAAGGTTTTACTTGCTTTGACTCCGGGAAGAAGCAAATCCCACCCCGTTTGAAGCATTGCTGGGATCTCAGGTCTTCCTGGGCAGATTCTGGTACAGGATGCCCTTTGCTCAGCGCTGGTGTTGATCTGTGTGTGAGTAAAGCCCAGGTCCCGACTCTGGGGTGCTGTGAGCTGCCAAAACAGGCTGGGCTGGCACCAAGAGGTGAGCTGGAGAGCGAGCCCAGCAGGTTGTGTTTAAATCTGTGCTTAAATCTGCTCTGGGAGTGGGCTCGGAGGGGCAGCATCGCGGCTCCGGCAGGAGGAAGACTTCCCAGATGCAGGTGGCGGCAGAGAAAAATGTCAATAAATACTTCTCTACCAGTTGGCAAAACAGAATGGATCCCATCCAGAGGTCACCGGGAGCGGGGCAGAAACTTCTGCTGTCCTGGGAGCGTGGCCATAATTAACTTGCCCTCCGAGTGCATTTCCATAGGAGACTAATACCCGGCGACCTGTGGCACCTTCCCTGTCCCCAACTTCTTGCCCCACAGGAGGTGATGGGAGGCAAGACACGCAGCAGGGACGGATCGATGTGACAGCAGCCATCTCCATCTGACGGCAGCTTGCAGGTGGGTAAGAACCCCATCTGCAGTATTAGTCAGTCTGGTAAAGCAATTAGTGACTAGCTGTGGTCCTGGCTGTAACGGCGCGTGAGGGCTAAACGAGCAGAAGAGCACTGCTTGCAGCGAGACAGGTAAATGCATAAAAATCCTGCCTGCCTCAAATTGAGGCACAGGTTGACAGTGCTTGGGGATCAGGTCTTAAACCTGGCCTTAAACCCTGACTTAATTTACTGGCGCTGCCAAGCTCTGCTTTAAGCCACCTCCGAGGGCTTCCCCTGCTTTGGAAAGCGAGGCGAGGCTCAGGCTGCCCTTTTCCCCCTCCATTAAACAAGGTGAAATATCTTTTTTTTTTTTTTTCCCCCCTCTCCGGCGCAGTGCTGCAGGGTTAGGGAGGGGGGGGTTGGGGGTGGGGGAGTGGGGCTGGCCCCCTTCGGGGTTTTGCAGGGAAGCGAGGCGCTCCGCAGCACAATGCATTGTTTCCTGCAGGGAGGGACCCCGCAATACAGGAAAGCATCAGCAGTTTTCTGCAGTCATCACTCAGGCGCCAAGCTGTCCCTGTCCCCCTGGTCACCTCGTGTCGTTGTCCCCCCCCAACACAGGGACAGGGCTGGCACCCCCAGGGCTGCACCCCACGGGCAGGGAGAAAAGGCGTGACGGGGTTTTTTGCCATTGCTAGAACAATGAATATTGCAACTTTTTTTAAAAAAAAAAAAAAAAAAATTAAAAATTAAGCAAAAGTAGATTTCTTTTTTTTTTTTTTTTTTGCTTGAATTGAGCTGCTGGCCATACTCGCAGCACAGCATCTTACAGCCCCGCTGAGCCCAGGCGTGAGCGTGCAGGTACCCCCAAGGCTGGCCTCGCCGTAGGGGGATGCTTGAAGGCAGCCTTGTTTATAATTCTAATAAACCTTCAGGGTAAGAACTTCGTACATAAAGACAGGGACACGGCGATTGTTCGTAGCGTGGGCTATAAAGATAAGAGCTGGAAAGTTTGTGCAAAGCCCGCCCGGACCATTCTCCGGCCAGCTGGAGGACACGTACCCTTTGTCCGGTGTCCGCGTTCCTCCCTCCTTATCACCACGCGGCAGGAGCCAGGCGCTGGTGCCAGGGAAAGTGCTGGCTGCTGGGGTTTAGGTGCCCAAGTTGACACATGGCCTCTTTAGCCAAAAAAAGAAAAAAAAAAGAAGTAAATAAAAAGTGAATAGCCCTTTGTCTGGGGATGCTCTGCCCTAGGGAGACAGAAGCTCCGGGCTCTAGGGTGTGTCTCAGCCCGAGGAAATTCTCCCCTTGACTCTGAAACCAGCTCTGGTTGTGGTTGGGTTTGTTGGTTTTTTTTTTTTACCCCCTGTACTGAACTGCCAAAAGCAGTGAAGAAAATGCTTACTCGGGATTTTAAAACAAAGGCACTTTATCTCTTTTATAGCACTATTTCTTTGCGTCCC
This sequence comes from Gallinago jamesoni, assembly GCA_025769975.1. Lineage (NCBI taxonomy): Eukaryota > Metazoa > Chordata > Aves > Charadriiformes > Scolopacidae > Gallinago > Gallinago jamesoni. Next base: position 5,541,386 of record JAOQGH010000023.1, on the reverse strand, counting down.
CATAGGCAGGCTCCTCCCCGGCACTATGATAAACATGTGTCTTATAGGCATCCGCTGCTCGAGTTGCTTACCGCGGGGACGGCTGATTAACAGAGCCGGGGGCTGAGGTCACTGCTGTTTTGGGACTTTGATGCAGTTATATCCTGAGAGCCCTGGCACCCGGCGAAAAATGTAAACAGCAACAAGTAAGATGTATCGGGCTCCAGTCTCCGTCTCCAGAGGCGCCGCGATGCCGTTATCATTTCCAAATCGCTCGCTAATCTTCTCGGGAAGACTTTCACTGAATTCACTGAATTTCACTGAATTATTAGAGTTGGAAGGGACCGTAGAGATCATCAAGCCCAACTCCCCTGCTGAAGCAGGATTGCCCAGAGCTAGAGCATGTTACTGAGGATGGCATCCAGGTGGGTCTTGAGAATCTCCAGAGAAGGGGACTCCACGACCTCCCTGGGCAGCCTCTTCCAGGGCTCTGGCACCCTCACTG
>JAOQGH010000023.1:5517488-5529738 GCA_025769975.1 Gallinago jamesoni | reverse complement strand
TTTAGGTGGAACTTCTTCTATTCAAGTTTGTGCCCATTTCCTCTTGTCCTGTCCCTGGGCACCACTGAGAAAAGACCGGCCCCATCCTCTTGACCCCCTCCCTTTAAGTATTTATAAGCATTGATCAGATCCCCCCTCAGCCTTCTCTTCTCCAGACTAAAAAGCCCAAGTCCCGCAGCCCCTCCTCATAAGAGATATGCTCCAGGCCCCTCATCATCTTTGTAGCCCTCTGCTGCACCGTCTCCAGCAGTTCCCTGTCCTTCTGGAACTGGGGAGCCCAGAACTGGTCCCAGTGCTCCAGATGGGGCCTCACCAGTGCAGAGGAGAGGGGGAGGATGACCTCCTTCAACCTGCTGGTCACACTCTTCCTGGTGCCCCCCAGGATGCCATTGGCCTTCTTGGCCACAAGGGCACATTGTTGGCTCATGGTCATCCTGTTGACCACGAGGACTCCCAGGTCTTTCTCCTCAGAGCTGCTCTTGCAGGTCAGCCCCAACCTGTCCTGGTGCAGGGGGTTATTTCTGCCCAGGTGCAGCACCCTACACTTGCCCTTGCTGAATTTCATCAGGTTCCTCTCTGCTCAACTCTCCAGCCTGTCCAGGTCTCACTGTATGGCGGCACATCCTTCTGGTGTGTCAACCACCCCTCCCAGTTTCCATCTGGGTTGAGGTAAGTGGAAGGATGGTGTTTAGTACAGCGGGGGTCAGTTCTGTACCTGTAGGCACTAGAGTTCATTTTGCCTGTGTCTATCCCGGTGAACTCGGCCTCACTCAGAGCCTTCTCCAGCCCCGTGGTCCGGTCTGCATCCCTGCTGTCAGATCCCTGAAGTTCCTGCTCAACCTAAGGCTTCCCCAAAGCGAATGGGAATACTTGGGTGCTGCCTTGTTTAGGCAACCGCTCCAATGAGGCACATCTTGGGAACAGTCCTGGCCTCCTGCAGATGGGCTCAGCCCCACTTGAAACCAGAGAAAGCACACAGCACAATCACTCCTTCGGCTGGAATTCGGTTTAGAATTGCATTAAAGAGCATGACTGCAGCAAAATTGTTTTCTTATTTCTCTGCAGTTTATAATCATATAAAGAATAATGAAATAAGAATGCAAAAAACCCATTAGTGCACAATGTTCCGGGAGTCTAATTAAGGTGAAGTAAAACTTTGCAAACACAAACTCTGCCTGAAGAAATATTTTTACCTTCTCCACTACGGTACTTCTACAGCTCTAGAATTTGTGCATTTCTGGTGCTCTTCAATCATTAAATATCCTGAAGTAAAAGCAGATGCTTTTAACAAAGAGCTCACGGTCTGAACAGAGGTCACTGCTGCTCCACTGAAGGGTGTATGGCCTCTTACTAGCCCCATTGCTATGCATTAACTTTTTTTAATGGTAGTTGGGGAAGCACTCTTTTAAAAAATCAGTTATTTACCTGGAAACACTCCTGTATATTTTTATTTTGTACATATGAAGAGCAAGGTGGCCATCGTTCTGCAGTGGAGAACAGCAGGTCAAAGCTGAGCTTACACCTGGTCCTTCTTGCAGTGATGAAAGCTGTCCCTGAGATTTAGCACCATTTAATTATTTGAAATAAGCACAAAGCTGGTAAATTACCGTGACCCTGCCGAAAAACTCCACAACCCTTCTCCTCTCCCTTCAGCTGCAGCTAATAAATTCCCTCACCTTAGCCATGGATTAATTTTGACTTTCATGATTCACAAAGCAAGCGGCACCTTGACAAAAACAGATGCAAACCCCAGTTTTCAGTTCTAGCTGTCATTCTGCCTGCACAGACTACACCGCATTTCACTCACCCACTGTTAATTTCTTTTGACAGATCAATCCTCCTCTTTTATTAATTATTCCTACGGTCAGGCAGTGTGACCCCATGGACAGGATGGCGAGCAGGGGGAACGCAGAGCAAGCCCTTGGAGAGGCAAAAGCTGATTGCTGACCTGGAAGATAAACAGGTCTATAGCCAAGGATATGACCTGTAAAAAAACAATGGGAAAAGAGGTAAAAACGATAGCAGAGCTATCCCACATGCACTGTCAGAGCCCAAAGACTCTCAGATATGCCTGCACTAAGCAATTTAATCATGCTTGAGCTCTCTTCTGGAACCAAGGTGGGAGCAGCCCTGCACCCGTGGCACTAAGCTTTCCATCTGGCACACAGGTGAGCCTTTTGGCATGCCCAAGCCTCTTCGCCCAATTGTTTGTGGAGATTTTTTTTTCAAGCTTTTCTTGCAATTCAGGAAAGATGGTAATCTCTGTATCACTCCAGTTTTTATCATAATTATCTGCAAGAGCGGCATAATTATCTGCGAGAGATCTGATCTACACTGGGAGCTCCTGTAGAAGTGAGATGTCCCTGCAGCTCCACCAAGGCTGGAGCAAGGGACCGAGTCTGCCTGTTCCTACCCTCCCAGGAGAGCCAGACTGATGGTCTTATCAAGCAGAACAATGTTCTCATGTATTTCCTTTACTCCTCTTTGCTGTTATTCTATGAGAGAAATATTTAATTATTTCCCATCCAAACATGGAGCCTTGGGGACTGGAGAGGGCAAGGAGGGTTTAAGGGAAAAGCAAAGCTCTCTGGGCAGAGTCCAAAAACAACCAATTTGTTAGCTTCCAGCACAAAACTTCCCTCCTCCTTTTCTGTGTTTAATGACTGTGCTGGGAACAAATATTGGTGGTTAAAAGGGGATTAATTATGCTTTTAATGAGGTTGAATTTTCTACTTGCAGAGAAACTGCAGCTCGGCTGCAGGCTGTGCAGGGATCATGGTGTTCCGTCAGCATTTTCTGTCAGCCATGACAAGGACAGATCTCAGCATGGCCCTGCTCCAGGCAGGACAGCTGAAAGGAGCACACAAAGATGGAATAAAAGATGAAGGCAGATGAAAAAACTGCATTGGGCTGATTCTTCATCCAGGAAACCTGGATCAGGTGTTCACGCTAGCGAAGTCTTGCAGGTAGACTAGATGCGTCATACCCTTCCATTTATATTCACCTGTTATCTAATTACCCCTATAGGAAACATAAAGCCCGTATTATTTAAGAAGTTTTCACATCTCTCTTGTGTTTGATAGCCGATAGATAATTATGGCCGGCGCTGTAGCGACAGCCCTTGGTGTAGCATCAGAGGAGATATTGCAAATTACAAAATTTTTGGAGTCAGGCTCCAGGCAGGTAATTTATCAAATCGTTGACAACAAAACCAGAGGTATCGCTGTGTGGTATCTATGTGAATCACGTATTTAAAAGGCAGGCTTCATTCCCAGTCCGGTGCTGGTAAACATGACGTGCTCCGTGAACAGCTACTGCATGAAACAGCGATTTGTTGCCAAGAGTTCCCGTCGCCGCCTTTGCAGTGCTGCTGTAATTTGCCACCAAATCGTCTCTCTGAAGCTAGAAGCAATGTGAGAACCCATTTATCTGCGGGTTTATGAGCAGGAAGAGCATTCTCCAAGTCTGACAGCAAATGCTTCTGATCTCCAGTCGCAGCTGTGAGAAGACAGATCCAATTCAAAGCTACCTCGTGTCAATAAAAACTGGGGCTTTCAGGCTGCATCTCTACTGGTGTGAGGCTGGGTGAAGCCCACCAGCCCCACCTGGTGCAGTTCTCCTGAGGCAGCAAATGCAGAGGTGATACTGGTATATAAATATAGAGCGCATTCCCTAAATCAAGTCCAGCCCCTGCTCAAGTAGGGTCACTCAGAGCTGGTTTCCAGGACCATGTCTGGGTGGCTTTTGAGTATCTCCAGTGATGGAGACTTCACTGCCTCTCGGGGCAGCATTTGACCACCCTCACAGTAAAAAAAAAAAAAAGTGACTGGAACTCAGTGGCAAGCAGCAGGGCTCCTAGAGCCAGGGGAAGATGTGGATCACTGCTGAAGTTTTCATGAGGGCAGCTTTCCTTCCAGTGTACTGGCTGAAATGCCTTGGCCTCAACTTCTCCCTCTCTTTCTCTGTTACAGCGTCTCCTTCTGGTGTGTCTCCTCTGTGTTCACTTCTTTCCTCATCTCTAGTGTGCCTGCTTGTTTACTTGTATTTCAAAATAAGACCTATCAGGTTTCCTGGATTAAATCCCAGAGCTCCACGTGTGGCTACTTGTGCTGATTTTAACCCAGATTTCTGGCTAACGGAAGAATGTCAAGGTGCAAGGCCTGGTAGTTATGACTAGAGATTGTCCACCCCCATGCCACGGTAAGCATTTCGGACACTGACCACAGAAGGGTCACCACCTGCTTTGGAGGGAGCTTCTTGAAACCCAGAGCAACCTTCAGATGACATTTGAGATGCATTCATACCTGCCGTGCCTTGGCAAGTCCTCAAGCACATGCTTTGTTTTCAGGCTGCAAGACACCCCTGCAGATGTACTTGCCTGTTTTCAGGTAGCTGGACCTTTGAGTCCATCCTCACCTTCTCATAGGGATTCAACAGCTGGGCAGTTGACATGTATGGATTCGCGCAAATGTGCTCTGACCGATGAAGTCAGTCCATCAGCTTTAAATGAGATGTTTCTTGTTCTTTGTTCTCCAAAGCTGCTACCAACAGCATCCATGCTGGAAATCCGAGGCTATGTTAATGTATAAAACCCGTTGACTATGGATGCAGCCTCAAGGAACGCTCCCTGTGACCCAAGCTGTGCAGCTGGGGTACGACCTTCCTGAACACACAGACAATGACTAATCACCAAGTTTCCGAAAATATTTTCCCAGGTGTTCATTTCTCCAGTCAGCTGCCTTTTGCATGTTTATTCATGGCAGGCAAGGACTCCACACCCAATCTGGTGATAAAAAGGGCATTTTCTCATCACAGGCAGGGAATAAGCAATAGCTGTTGGAAGTACGCCCACAGCAAAAAGTTCAGATCCAGATCATAGCTCCCTGAAGACAGACTTGGGTCCAGGACATCGGTTCCATCCCTCCATTGAGAGCGACCAGATGCAAGCCGGAATTCCTTTTTTTTTTTTTTTTCCCAAATAATTTGGATTCTCAGCTCATGATGAGGACATATCACTAAGGAAAATAATCAGTACAGAAAAAAATATTAGCGCTGTGAATGTTTACATTTTAAAAAACCAAACAACAACAACAAAGCACAGGCTAATGCAAGTGTCTAAAAGTCAAGGGGCTTCTCTAAGATATGGAGGGAGCACATCCTTCCTGGTGTTGAGTCTGTTCTTTTGGACATGTTCCCATCTACCACACATGAAGCATCATGAACTGCCTCACGGCAGGGTGAAGATGGGTATGGGAACATAAACTGAGTCCTTGGCTAAATTAATGGCCACGTTACCATTACAATACTGAATTATGGTCAAAGGCAAGGAAAGAGACACAGGTGGGGTTTTTTCTTATAGTAGAGAAAGCTTGGTTGAGGAAGAGCTGCAGCAGTCACAGAATCACAGAATGCGGTGGGGTTGGAAGGGACCTCTGGAGATCATCCAGTCCAACCCCCTGCCAAAGCAGGTCCACCCACAGAAGGTCCCACAGGAACGTGTCCAAGTGGGTTTGAATGTCTCCAGAGAAGGAGACTCCACCATCTCTCTGGGCAGCCTGTAAGAAGGTACCTATAAGTCTTGGCTTGCCCTGCAATCACCTGGTCCCAGGCCATATCCAAGTTTTCAGGGATACAGGCTGGAGCACAGGAGGGATTTTGATGCCAGCTGTAGTCTGCAGGCACCAGTGATCCTTTGCTGCTTGACTGGGCTTCACAGGGAAGGTTTCTGCACCAATTTCAGTGAGTCTGGGGTCTTGCAAGGCAATGTTGCTTTCTGGAGATGCAGGGAAAATATTGCAAAACAGCACTACTCTAATGTCTTTGGACTGACTTCTTTAAAATTATCAGTTGACAGCTGGGATCAGGTGGAGTTTGTCTGGCATCACCTTCATCAAATCAGCAGCTATTTTAATAGAAGTCTTGGTCAAAATAAAGGATAAGAACATTAGTAAAGGCTGGGACTGTAAATCTGCCAAGAAATTTTTATTTTCTTGCCATTAAGAATAACTTTGAGGGTTTTGTTTTATTTCTTTTGGCCAGGAGCAAGGTGCTAATATTAATTTACTCTCTGCGATCCTCAGCAGTTCATTTGGCTTTATGTAGGAGAGAAAAAAAATTGGTTTTTTTTTCCCCTCTGTTGATTGCATATTTCTTTTTAATATTTAAGTGCCTGTAACTAAACAGAAGGCAGTGTGTTTCCAAGAGGAGAAAGCACTAGCATCCTGCAGATATCAGCATTGTCTTTTAGCCAGGGACTGAATATCATTCACCTGCTTTCTAGGTTCTGGACAGAAAAACAGGATCTTCATAAGCTGTCACAAACCCCCAGACTCCGTAAACTCTGTGAATAGGGGCTTGAGTGGAAACGTGAAGAGTTACAGAGTTATAACAAGGTTTCCATACAGAAGGAAAGCTTGTCTGAGCTCTCTGGAGTGACCTTCAATATTTCCTGGGACATGATAGAAAAATCACATGCTCCCAAAGGCAATTGCTGGTTTCGATGCCTATAGTTTAGCACACGTTAAAATATTTTGTTTCTCTGGAAAGTACAGGAAGACATAGAATTTTACAATGTGCCAACAGCTTAAATATGTGTAATAAACAAAGGCACTGTAACAAATGAGCTGTGGGGGGGATTTATTTGGTAAGAAAGAGAAACCATCTGCTTATGCCCTCTCTTAGGTTTGGTTTTCCATCAACCTAACAGGCCACTTGTCAAGATCATGGTGTCAGGATTGGAGTGAATTAACCCAAAAGCAGTCATCCCCAAAACTGTGTGAATATATCCTATCACAAATGCTTACAAGAAAGAATGAGCTACAAAGAAAAATCAGATGGGAGAAGTGCTGCTCTGTAGTGCATCAGTAATTCACAGGCAAGAGCCAAAATCACAGACCCCCCATGACAATCCCGTGATGCTGACCTGGCTCCAAGTTCATTTCTGAGAGACCTTCTCAAATAAGGGTCTTGCCCAGAGCCCTTGACCTCAGCGGGAGCCCTCCCAGTGACTTTTATAGGCTATGGATGTGTCCTTATATCAGTAACATCAAGTTAATATCAAAACTCTTGGCTCAGTAGCACAAGGGAACAAGTGAAAAGAGCTTTTTCCATTGCTCCAGCATGTTCCTCTTCATAACCCCTGAAAAAAACCAAAAAAAAACAAAAAAAAAAACAACCCAAAAAATGGGGATCATTTGGCAGGCTTTTTTCCATCCTGTGCAGCAGCATCCCAAATTGTTTACTCCATTGGTTAAAATAAGCTCCATAGCAGGAACATGCACTGAACTACCTATATCAGAAAAGTGACAAACACTATTATGTTTTCCAAGTGGTGACCTAGCAAATAATTATTCATCGTTCTGGTACCAGACAAGGCAGACGTTAAGGTCATCAACTGTGTAAAGCCCCAAGTCCTTATGGTGGAGCCAAGCCTCAGGTAGGAAGGGATCATGATTTTAACCACCCAGTTGAACCGACTCATCTAGCATAGACTCAGAGAATGTCATAGATCTTACACAACCTACATAATTTATACATTCATAGCTTTTTAAAGCCAAGAGGGGCTGTTAGTCCATTTGGTCTGATCTCATTTACCACCAACCACACAATGTTATCCAGTTATTGAGTGCGGTGTGGCTATCTAAGGCTTCCCCTCTAAAAGGGCACTTGAAATCATCTGAAGATGAAGAAGCCACTATTTCCTTTTGGTTTGCTCCACTGCCTAGTCTCTCCCTGGTGAAACAAACTCCACCTTGCTGAGAATTAAATTTGCTTTAGTATCTTAATATCTCCTTTCTAAGAAAAGAAAGAAAAAGCGTAAGAACTTTTATCAATTCATGTGCTTTTCAAGTGACACCAGGATCTTGGAATCTTTTGCCAGAATACATATAACTCCTACTTCTTGAGACTTAACATATAAGCAGCATCAGGGGGAGTATATATGGTATGTTTGATTTGTAGCACCATCATATGCCAAAATGTATTATGCAGAACAGCATTAGAGGCTAACCAGTACACACCACTGACATATAGACCAAGACTCTGCTGTTTGTTTTTCATTAGGATTTTGTCTGGAATTTGCATTTTTAGACTATGCTGAAAGCTCTGTCTCTGTTTTGGGGACAACACCAAGGTTTGCTGAGTGGCCTGGCTCCTGTTCAGGAGAACTTCAGCTTCATCAGCTCCAAACTTGGGCAAAAAGGCATTTTGAAGCTCTCTCTTCCTCAAAGGCTCTGCAGACATGTGGTCAGATTCCTCCTGATGTAATGGTCAGTTGAACAGCATGGGGGATGAATTTGTCCACCAAGGGAAACCATTCAAATTGGCCTTTTTCTGTTCTTCCCAGAATATTTTCACTCCAGGCTCCTTAACTGTTTAACCCATCTTTTTCCCTCCCCCTGGCAAGGGGGCAGCCCAGCACAGACTGCACTCCCGCTGCAAGGTTGTCACCAAAGGAGACCTTTCACAGATCTGCTGCATCCCCTCTCCCTGAGCAGGGGGTCCGGTAGGCACTCCCTGCAAATCTGGAATGCACCGGGGTGCTGCTGTGCTGCTGGTGGGACCAAGCCCACAAGCCGGTGGGGAAAGGCCAGCAGGAGCTGGTGGTGATCCTGAGCCAAGCTGCAGGCTCAGTACCTCTGATTTTGCAAACGTGTTAAAGTTGTTTCATCATCTTCCACGCGAGGAGGCCCAGGATAGGTCAGCGAGCAACTGGCCGCAGATCTCTGGATGCTGGAAAGGATAAGCAGGGCCGCAGTCCAGGCTGCGCTTTCCAAAGTCTGCAGCATCCTCTGGCGGAGCTGCAAGGAAAGGATGGCCATCCAGGGGAGAGGACTGATGAGGCTTCATCTTGCATTGCCAGGGCAAGGTTTGGGGCCTCTAAAAATGGACCCAAACCTCACTCATCTGCAACGTGACCGGGAAGAGCCAAAATGGCACATGCCCTAAAGCTGACCCGGTGATGCTGTGTACGGGGAGCTACTCCGTGTGCTCCAGAGAGGAAGAGGCAGCCCAGCAATCAGCCTGGGATTTGGGAACCACACTTCTGTTCCTTGCTTTGCTTCAAGTGACCCCAGGCAAGTGTCTGCAAATCTCTGACAGTCCGCTGCCACAGGAGTAGAACTTGTATTCTTACTGGAGAAATGCTCCCCACCTTCTCCCCTTTTCCTGATTGTTATGTTTTGAGAAAACCCATAACAATTTATTGTCGTTTAGCCAATTATTTTATCACCCGGTGACCCCTCCCCACCCAGAATCAGGGAAAGCAAGGAAACATGACGGTTGAAATATAAATAGATTTAATAGGATAAGACTAAATAATTAATACTAATATTACATAATACTAAGAAAATACTACAATAATATTAAAGAACCAGTATTAATCACGATACTCATACAAGATATACAAGGATTATACTTAGCCAGTTTTATCAGCAGGGAGCTGATAAAACTCCCAGCAGGGGACAGCAAATGTCAGACACTGTGAGCAGAGCACTATGGCTTTGGGAGGAAGGGAAGGGCTCAGAGGTCTGGCACCAGGACAAGGAGTTTTCCGGATCACAGCCCTTAAGGGAGACACTATGCAGAAAACTTTACTAATTTATATGAACTGTGACATTCATGGGATGAAATAATCCTGTTGGCCACCATGAGTGAAATACCTAGGCCTTGCTCCTCCTCGTTCCTGCACTTGGCAGAGCTCGAAAACACTGAAAATTTGAATCCCACAGAGCCCAGCTAGCTATAAAGTCAATATTTTCACAAATTCAGACATTAAAGTCTTCTAAAAGTGCAGTTTTCCCCAGCATGAGAAGTTAGTTCTGCATCACTCAACCCAGGACAGTGGTTTTACTCACCATGATCAAACCCCAAAGCCTTCACTCCTGAGCAAAGGAAGCACTCAGATAAAATCTGGGTTCCCAGGCTGTGGTTCTTTCCTGGGCTTTGCTATGTTTTGGCTTAAAGTGCAAAACAGCCGTGTGTCTGGAGCACTTGCCCCACGCATGGGGCACCTGGGTTCAACCTCTTCCTCAGCCCAAGGGGATTCAGACACCTCTCTTCCGCCTCCCGACCATTTCATCCCTCTGTTGTAATTGTGCAGAAAAGAATTAATGATTCAGAGAGAGTGAATAAGATAGTCTTCTTTCCCTCTCCCCAGCAACTGGAACACTCATCAGGGATGAAGGAGACAGGGCTCAATCTTCTGCCCTAGGAATCCACGGGGTAGCATTCACCCCTGACGTGTATCTGAGCACCCAGGACTTTTGGAGAATTGAGTTCATCTCTGCCGGCCTGAGAAATGAGGCTGGTGGCAAGTGTGAAATCCAGCTGCTGGCATGCAGAAGGAGCATTGGGAGAATCCCTCCTGGGCAGCTCCTCAAAGATTGACACGCTGATACAACCCAGCGCAACAGCGCTGCCAAATTCTGCAGCAATTCACTCAATCCTTATGAAAGCAAGACTAAATTGGACTGGAGCCTGCACTTCATCTTCTCTCCCAACTCCTCAGGGTGAGAACTGCTGAGCAGACCAGGTTTCTGATAAAGTAAAAGCAAACACCATTCCCTTGTGCTAAGATACAGGAATATTATCCTGACATTTTAGCGTGGATCACTCATATTGCTGCTCATTCTCTCCACTCCTAGAGCTGTGTCTTGACAATAGAAACATTCCCCGAATACAAACAAAATAATCAGGGTTGAAAACCAAATTCATGGTGGAAGCATGTACTCCTCAGGAGCTACCCGTCAGGACAGATTTGCTTCTCGGCCTGGATGAGTCTAAGCAAGTTCAGTCTGCACTAGTTATTTTTATTCTAAATATTTTTATTCTGTCCTTCCTATAGTAGTCTTGTTGTCAGAGAACTGTAACAACGTGCTCTAATATCTGGTAGCCAGCAGCCTGATAATTATAGGCTCCAGTTTCAAATTTGTGTGACAGAAGCATAGAAAAGAAAGGTAAATAGGGTAATAACTTTCAGTGATGTCTGCCTCTTCCTGTTGTTTTATTTTTCATGGATGACTTTATTTTACATCACCTTGAGTAATTACAGTCATCATCCAACATTTTTACAAGCCATTACAATTTGAAGATTAAAACCTGCCCTTAAGTAAAAAATGCTTCCAAGGAGGAATTTATCTGTCATTTGTCTTAGAAACAATATTTGTGTGCTTAAGTACTTGGCAGCCCACAGAGTGACCTCTCCTATCCGCCGGCTGTTTAAAATCATTTCACATGGTAAGCGACAGCAATACAGGGTCACTGGTGAGAAAGAGCAGCTCGTCCTCCAGGAACAGTGGTTCTGGGAGATGTGAAACCGTGTTTGTGCTTCTCCTAAGCCCAGACTTACCCCACCAAAGTGCCAACTCTTAAGTGAGTTCCTGTAACTTTTCTCTCAGTACTGGAAATAATCCATCAGTATCTGCACTGGGGGACTATGAGGAGCTGTACCTGGGCTGTAAATTAAGAAAAGACATTTATGGGCCTGAGGAACAAACCCACCACAGCCAGCCATTGGCAACAGGAGCAATTTAACCTCATTAAACACTGAAGCACTGCACTTTGTAAATGTAAAAACAAATTGGTTCAACTTTTTTTTTTTTCAGTTACGTGGAAACAGCTAAGCACAAGCCACAAAAAAAAAAAAAATTCTTTCAATCAACTCTAATGAAGGTGTGGATGCACCACTGTAAAAGCAAAGTCCCCACACAAATTGTTAATTTTACTGTAATCTGGCCTGAAGATGTAGAGAAACAGTTCTGTACCACACCTGAGTGAACTGAGCCCTAGCAGCCAGTTTTTCAGATCTGGGGCCCTGAAACCTCATCTGCTGTGAGACTAGAGGAAGACTGGCTCACCTTCTCACAGAACAAACAAAAAAAATTGCACAGACGCCTGCCATTTTCTTCTGCCTGAGATGGGTACCCTCCCCCAAATAAATCCAAGGGCTGGTCCATGTACACAGGCCAGAGCAAGGCCCAGCACCACCCTGTGGTATCCCTGACCTAGCGGGGAGTCGCTGCAGTTTCTTGAGAGAAAATAATTAAAAGCGTGGCGGGCGGCACGCCGAGTAACGGCGATAAAACTGACCCCCGCATGCAATTTTAAGTGCCTAGGAGGGCTTCGCCAGGAGACCGCTCCCCCACACGGAGCACGGGAAGTCCCTGCCCGCGCCCAAGATGGCTACCCGCTCCGCGCCCGCCGCCTCCCTCACTCAAGATGGCCGCACAGCTGCAGGCGGCTGATGCGGCGA
>JAOQGH010000023.1:5501884-5513536 GCA_025769975.1 Gallinago jamesoni | reverse complement strand
CAGCCTTCTGGTGTGTCAGCCACCCCTCCCAGTTCTGTGTCATCAGCAAACTTGCTGAGGGTACATTCCATCCCTTCGTCCAGGTCGTTGAGGTGGTTAGGAGCAAAAGTTAGGATTGTGAAGACCAGGGTGCCTTGCATTCATAAATAGAGGGATAGAATTAAACCTGTTAATGACGTTACTATTAATTTTCTTACTCGATTACTGGCAGTTATTTCAAGCCAACATTAACCTGCAATTAGAATCAAATATGTCTTTCTCTTTGATTCAGTAACTTGATGATTTACAGCAGTATTTATCATCTGCATTCCCATTGCTCTCGATGGGAAATGTTCAAGAACCTTCTCTTGTCATTAAGTGTAAAAAGTAAGAAGAAAAAAGCTTTCTTAATCTATTTGGTATAAGAAGCTGCTTCCTTACCCCCAAGATGAAAGCAGAATACTTAGAAATCTTCCGTTACCTGAATTTCAGGGGGAAAAAAAATTATACCCTGTTTTATACCCCTGAAACATAGTGTTCTGCTCTCAATCTCGTGAAACCTTAAAGCATGAAAACATACTATATTCAACACCACTTCAGATAACATTCCACGTGGTAACAAAAAGTACAGTCTCATTTTTCTGGGAAGGCGGGGAAGTGAGAATTGGTTTATTTGTGGCATTTTTCATTGGAAAGACATTTCAGTAAATCATTTGTGGGCTGATTTAATCTAGAACCAGCTGAACTAAAAGAGATGATGTTGGAACGTACTTCTCTATTTGGCTTAGTATCAGGTATTAGTTTTAGAGCTCACATGGGAGCTTGTATTGAGAATTTATCTCAGATGGGGATCTTAAAAAGGAGCAGGAGGAAATTAGCACCTGCTCTGCTCATTGATTTCCTTAAGCGCTACTGATCAGTGAGCTCTGCAACCCTGGGGTCAGTTCTGCACAGAAATGAAGAAGGATATCCTGTTGGAAAACATTAAGAAGGGCAAGCCAGGGGACAGATTAAGTGGAAGCTTTTGTAAATTTGTGGACTTAAATTGGTCTTAACCTCTGGATCTGCATTTCTCTCAGCCTTCAGGCGTGCCATAGGAGCTGTCAGGGTTGTGTCTCCATGTAGCTGGTGATCATTGCTAGGGAATAGTTGGCATATGTTGAGTTGGGAGTCTTTTAAAGATGCCTGCTGGCCAGAAGTCATAAGGCAGAGACTGTGGTGATTCCTGAACATTTGTAGGAGCTGGGTGTGAGCAGTCCTCTTCTGATAGAATTTAGACAATGCTATTTTGCACATTGCCCTCCTCAATTTCTAGCTTCTATGGGATATTTCAACACATGCTCTGTCTGTTTCTTCTAGTTACCTTTCTTAAGTATTTTTTATGTAGTAATATTTTTGTTTTCTGTTCTCTGAATAGACATTTTTGAACTTGCTAGAAGTTGCTAGTTCACCAGGAAAAGTGACAGTACAGTTTGGTGTCATTTTCTGCAAACCTTTATTACTGTGAGAGGGAATCATAGCAAGCCAAGCTTAAATGAAGCCTTTTAAGCAATAACAAGCTGATTCGTCTATTGATTTTGGCCTAATGCTCTTCCCTTGGTTACAAAGCAGTTGTAAGTATGTGCTAAATAACAGACATTTTAAAACTATGCTAGGTTGGGAATATCAGCTTAGAGGATCAGATCAGAGGCAGCAAGGCCTCGGTAAGGTTGACGGCATCACTGTTGTGCTTTATGGGCAAGCATAAGTGAGACTTCTTGTTCCAGGAGTGTAGGTGTCATACGCAGGTTGGGACAGGAAAGCCACAGAGTTCTCAGACATCAGATTTACTGTAACAATAGCTAATGTCTGTGTCTAGAGCTGGTGGGGAATGCAAACTGTTCTTTCTGAAAATGTCAAAAAACTTCTGACCCTCTGTTTATTGATTGAGAAGGAGCAGTTTTGAAATATTTTTCAAATAAAACACTATTACCTACTCAAAACAAATGTAGCTATTTCTAGATGTGTTGTTTGTCCTTGTATATTACTTAAGTGGCCAAATACATAAGAACTTTACTAACTATCATTATTAATTCCTAGGCCTGATTGTTTATATGCGGGGGGGGGGAGAAACACACACACACACACACAGAAAAAAAAAATTAGAAACAAAATTGAACTAGATCCAAAGATTTATTCCTGGGCTTTGATGCAACTGCTGCCTGGCACAGTGAGTGGAGCCTGGTGTGACTGAAAACACAGGCTGTGTTTCAACACCAGCCTGAAAACAATCGGAAGTGACTTGCTATGCTTCAGTTCCCCCTTTGTACAAGAGTGGGGAAAAGATGCTTGTTTCTACTATAAATTGTTGTGACCTCTACTGTTGAAAAGTGCTTTTATGAGAATGTTTTATTATTAAACTGGGCTAATCGCTTTAATCGTATTGTGTTACTGTTACTATCTGTGCTACAGAATACTCACTTTGAAGGGTTATTCTGGAATGTAAATCTAAATCTATGACTGCAGTAAACCAAATGTGTTTGCTGATGATGGTTGCACTGATGGAAGTAACCTTGAGGTTTTTGCCATGTCTTGTAAATTAGGAATTAGGACATGGATCTCCACTGAGCTTTTTGTGTGATTGATGTTGTATATGAATGAAAAGATAGCTCATGGAAGAGGGAGAGCAAGTATTCAAACATTTGCCTGTTTTTCTGGCAGGATGGAGAAAAAGAAAATCCTAATGAAATCCAAGGTTGCTGCTCCTAACCTCCTGAGAGCACTGCATTCTCTGTACCAGTTCGGTCACCTCTGTGATGTGACAGTTCACACACAACATCTTGGAATTCAGGAGGACTTTCTGGTTCACAAAGCTGTCTTGGCAGCTTCTAGCAATTATTTCAAGGGGCTTTTCCTGCATGATGAGATGCTGGACACCAAGAATTGCACAGTGACTCTGCAAGACATTTACACGGAAGAGTTCACCTCCTTCCTGGAGTTTGTTTACACTGCAGAAGTGGAGATTGAAGCGGAAAAACTGCAACGGATGGAAGAAATAGCTGAAAGACTTGAATGCAAGGATTTGCTTGACATCTGTGAAGAAGTGAAAGCAGAGGGCAGGAAGGGTTTGGATTTGAGCCTCCATCTGAAAGGTCAGCTGTGTGAAAATGGAGGGCCACAGTGGACTTGCATGCAGCAAGAGGAGAACCACAAACTCAGTAACTCATCCCAAGTTGTGGCAATACCTGTACAGAGAAAACTTTGGGATAGGCAAAAACGTAAAAAGTTGCTGGCCGGCCATGAACTTGTTGAAGGCCAACCAGCAAGCCTGCAGCAAGAGAACTCTGCTTATCCAGAACCAAAATCCAGAACAGCAGAGCTACCAAAATGTAACAAGACAGACACCAAAAACAAACTTAGCATGGATATCATCAGTCTAGAGAATAGTCATTCTCTCCTAAGTCAGGCTGAGTCAAAGGAAGCCTCCTTAGTCATTAGGAACACTCTGCCTGAGCAATGGGAAGATGAAAACAGTTTAATTTCCAAATTCACCAGTAAAACAGAACGTAGAAAATCACCACGGCATGTGGCAAAAGCCTTGCCACAGATTGTGTGCGAGAAGTGCAACGAGTCGTTCTGTTTTATTGAGCAGTACCAGTCGCACATGGAGCTCAAGCATGACATTAGCCTGGCTGTCAAGTACAGCTGTAGCACGTGTGAGCAGCTCTTCTCCACTCACCAGAACCTCCAGCAGCACCACCTCGCCATTCACAGCGACGAGCAGGGCTGCTTCTGTGTGTTTTGCGACAAGAAGTTCAAGTGCCAGAAGGACAGAAACGACCATATCCGCAAAGTGCATGAGAAGAAGCAGGGTCCCCAGGCCTGTCCATACTGTGACAAGGTCATCAGCTCCAAGTGTGGCCTGACAGTCCACATACGAACACACACAGGCGAGAAACCTTATAAATGCGAACGCTGCCCCGCCAGCTTTGCTCAGAGGTCTGCTTACAATACCCATGTAAGGTATAGCATTCTCTGTGTCTGTATGTCTGTGTCCCTGCCTGCGCGGGAAAGTGTGTTTTCTCATGGGGCACCAGGTTAAAAGTGTTCCTGAAGTCCTCTCTGCTTCAGTTCCAGAATTCCTTGGATTTGATCAGGAGTGTGTTGATATCGGCACAGATATTTTTTTTTTTTCCCATTGACCTCATCAAGCTTTCAGTCTGGATTAATGGGTTGAGGTCTCCCAGACTGGGAATTTAGGCAAACATTTACTGTTGAATCAAAGAGGACTTGTGCAACCAGATCTGTTAGGCCATTTTGGAACCCTCAGATTTGGATCCTTAATAGGAGCCTGAAAAAAATTGACATCTGTTTAAAATGCGCACAAAAATGCCCATTTCATAAACTTTGGGGGAGTGTAGTGCTCTGTACTGTGGTTTTCATGGGGCAAATATCCTGCATGCTATTTTGCTGGGTAGCATGAGCTTCCAGATGGGCTTATTAAGCTCTGCCTGACTGAAAACAAGATGTTTAAATTACACAGTAGTTTCCAGAACTGCAGAAGCCACTGTACATGTCAATCCATATCCATACCCTGCTTGTGGGTACTGGATATAAGTGGCATTCTACTGGATCCCTGCTTCCCTTGTGAAAAACGTCAAAATTTGTTTGTGGTTCAGTCCAGGAGCAGAAAAAACATTCTGCATGTGTCATGAGTGAAATGACATAGCTTGTTCTGTGCACGGAGTAGCGATAAGTCAAGTAAACCACTGCAAGTGATGGCTTACAAGGGAATCTGTTTTGTTTTTCCATATAGGCATTTAGTCTCTATTTCCCTTGGTTTAAGTCCATAATTACTTATCCTGGCCACCATGGCCTTTGAGGAAAATTTATAGTCCATCCTATGTTACTAGTCAGATGATGAATATGTATACCTGAGAGGCACCATCCTTGATGGACTGAGACCTTTTAATTTTCTTTAATTAACTGGTCCAACTATATAAAATTGTCCTGTTCCCAAGCTCTCCAAACGTGCTGTTAATTTCTCAAATGGTGTGAAGAACAATTAAAAGGAAACGACTCTTCCTCCAAGGCAAACAGGTCTGAATTGAAACAATTAAGCCTATTGAAGTTGTGCTCTGTTATTTGTTTGTTTTAACAGAAAAATCCATGAGTCTGGTCAAGAGAGGAAACTTATGCCTGTCTATTGGATGGTAGTTCCGCCTGCACATAGACCAAACACAACAAGCTGTGACAAAGATCCTGACAGAGAGACGTGGGATGGGACATCGAAGGCTGAACGACAAAAGAGTGCAAACCCCAAAGAAGCCACAAATCGTGACGAAGAACCCAGGGGTTCATCTGTTACTGAAGCAGAGCGTAGAAATGAGCAAGAACAGAAGCAGAAATACAAGGAAGCTGAAACAAGAAGTGAAAAAATAAATGAAGAAGGGAATGAAGATGAAGGTGAAACGAGTGTGAAGGGTGAGGAGGAGGTAGATTACGAAGCAGGGTATTCCGAAGTTGAAAACAGTAGAAATAATGAGGAGGTCTGTACTGAGGAGGAGGAGGATGAATACTCCAATGGGAAGGATGGCGGAGAATGTGAATCGGATGAAGAATTTAAAATAAAGAAGGTAAATAAAAGTGGGATGAATAAGAAATCTGCCTATGTAATAACGTGCGACAAGTGTAATGAGCAGTTTGTCTCAAGGAAAAAGTATGTGGATCACTGCAGAGATGTCCATCAGTGCTTGCCTGGTAAAGTCTATCAGTGTGACATCTGCAGCAAGTCGTTTGCTAGTTACAACAGCTGGAAGGAGCATCGAGCATGTGTCCACACTGAAGAAAGGCAGTTTGCTTGCACCCTTTGCAATGCTACTTTTAAAAGAAAGAGAGATGTGAGGACACATTATATGCGGAAGCACGAAGGCAGGGTCAAACGCCCTCTCTGCTCTGTCTGTGGAAAGATCCTCAGCTCCCGAACAGCACTAGTCTTTCATATGCGGACACATACAGGAGAAAAACCTTACGAATGTGGCATTTGCCATTCAAAATTTGCTCAGCCATCACAGCTTAAGATCCATACCAGGTCAGCCTACAGTACTGCTTTTCCCATTACCACTACCTGCATGCCCGGCATACTTCAGCACTTCTTGTCTTCTGACTTCCCAGTTCTGAGTCATTCTCCTTGTGTGTCCTTCTGGAACACCGGGATATCGTTTGTTCTGTAATACCTGGGATTAATTCTTTTACGCAAAAGCTTTCTCTGCATCTGGCCATTGCATCAGTTCTGGTAGGGATTTTGAAACGTGCTCTATCTGAACTTGTAAGCAAAAGCCAGTTATTTGAGACAGCGTTCAAAATAAGATGACGGCCTTCACTGACGAAAAGGCTGCAGAATTAGTCAAGGACCTCAGAGACCCAGATGTTGAGCCCTGCTCACTCTTCATCACTCTGAGCAAGTCATTTAGTGTGGGATTTCATTTCTTGTATGCAGTACAAAAGCTGGACTTCTCATCTGGCTCCCTCTGTAGTCGCTGGAACTGAATTGAATTAATTGCTCCCTGGTGGTGTCTCAGTTAAACGTGTCCTCTCACAGGGGAGGATGAATCATCCCATGGAATTTCCCATCTTTCTGCAAAGAGGGAGCCTAGCAGATAGTTTGTAAAGGGAGGTTGACTGTTGGAGAGCTAAAGAGGTGGGAGAAATCCCATTACTGTGTACCCATACAGTGGGGACAGTAGTTTGCTTCTGCCTCCTAAGTGTTCTTACAGTCATTTAAAAAAAGGTGGGGTATACTAATTCAGGAGCAGCAAAACATCGGAAATGTTAAGATAATCTGCATCAGCTGAAACGCAGCAGAGCTGTGCTGTGTGTGAGATGCGGTATGACTGCAACAAAACTTTGACTCATGGGGTTTGTGTTGGGTAACTGGCTGTCTCATTTGCAGCATTTTGCCTAACAACTCAAAAAAAAATAAAATCATCCGTGTTTTTGCACATCAGGCTATTTGGGTTGGAGTAAGAGAAGTCAGCACAGTGTTAAGACCAGACATTAGGCTCAGACTTTCTCCCATTTGAGCTAGTTTAAAATCATGTGTTTGGAAACACTGCTTGCCTGACTTTCCTTAGTGCCTTTTGTTTTAAAAATGGGAATATCCTGCCAGTTGAAGTTTGCAGGCCAGAGGACATGAGACAGGGGGATTATGGAAGCCAAGAATGTGGTCCACATTCCCACGAGATCTGCTGCTGGCGTTGTGCTGGGGACATCTTCAGTCTCTAGCACAGGAGCAGCTTGTCATCTTCCCTGCTTTCTCCCTTCCGACACTGGTACCACGAGCTGTAACTTGTGAAAGAAAGGTGGATTTTTTAGGGCCTGAGAGTGAGGAAAAGGTAAACCTTACATGGGAATTTTAGTGCTCTAGCATAGCACCTATACTAGCAAACACTCTATTTCCTGACTGAGAAGAAAGTACTTTTTTCCACTTCATTTAAAAAATTAAGTATGTTACCTGTAGCGCATAGAGTGCAATTTCAAATATAGCATTTTAAGAGCTAATTTATTAATGCTTATTTGTGTTTTGCTCTATTTAGGTCCCATACAGGGGAAAAGCCATATATTTGTGAGGACTGTGGGGCTTGCTTTGCCGATAAAGGCAAACTCACCAGCCACAAAAGGACCCACACAGGTAGGCATTAAATACTTCCATTCCTTCCATCTGATTCCTCCTTTTGTACTCAATACTACTAGAAATTGCTAGTTGGGATTTGAAGAAGGTGCATACTTGTTTTTGTAACGTGCAGAAAGGACTTCAAGTACCAGAAAAGAGCTGCTAGGGATAGAAAGACACCTGAAAACCAACTTTGAAGTACAAAATTCTGCTGAAAGAATTCAGAATGTCTTTCTCTCTTTACTCAGGAGAACGCCTTTTTAAATGTGACGTGTGTGGAAAACATTTTGCCACCAATGAATATTTAAAATGTCATAAACGATGCCACATGGGTGCTAAGCCCTACAAGTGCGAGGTCTGTGGGAAGACGTTTGGGCTGAGAGCCTCGCTAGCCCAGCACAGTAACGTCCATGCAGGTAACGAAACAAACTCATCCGTGTGGGAAAATAAACAGCACCGGAAGCTTGGATCGGAAGTACTTTCCAGTTTGGATGGTGACATTTTATTCCAGGACCCCTTTAATAAGCTCCTTGAATTAAGTAATGAGGAGAAGCAGGGCTTATACTCATCCTGGGTTGTTAAACAGGGAAAATACTGGTTTTTATCGTATTGGGTGGCACTTGCCCACAAGACTGAGGCCTGTTTAGTGCTGCTGAAGGAGGTCAGAGCAGAGAGCAGCTGTAGCTGCTGCTGTTGCCCTTGCAAGATGAGAGCTGTTCTCAGGCTTCCCTTTGCAGCCAAGAAACATTAACCACGTAACATTAAAAACCAAGGCCTCAAGCACGTAATTCCTACACACACCACTTTATCAACATCGATACATTCTTGATGCTTTTTGTCCGCTGAAATTAAGGCCAAAAGAACCTTAATTTTTGGTTTTTTGGTGTGGTGTTTTTTTTTTTTTTTTTTGGTTTTAGAGACCAGGCCGTACTTCTGTGAGCAGTGTGGGAAAACCTTCACTCAGCAGGGCGCCCTGCGGCGCCACCAGCGCATCCACACGGGGGAAAAGCCGTACAAGTGCAGAGCTTGCGAGAGGACCTTCACGGACATGTCGACCTTGCGCAGACACGTGTCGGTATGCTGCCCCTCGCGCGGCTTTGGGGCAGGCAGATGGCGGCGGTGACACTTTAGCTGATGAGAGGAAGTTTCTTGCCTTAATGAAGGGTGGACGCCGGTGATGAATGTGAGGGTTGGGGGATCGATCCGCCGTCTACACGCAGCTTTTAAAACACGTATTTCTGAAGCGTGCGGAATTTTTCTCGATCAACACGACCCTCGCTACTGGCTGTCCAGCCCGTCATCTCCTAAGTGTTCAGATTACCTTCAAAAGGAAAATCTAATCTTAGAAAAATGTACGAGGAAGGACTGGTCATTTAAAATGCTTACTACTGATTGAATACTTTTTTGGGGAAAAAAGGAATGGTACCACGTTTTGTATTGCCACAGACTCTTGAAGTCTTTTGAGCCCTTTACACAGAGGCCAAAACATGGTGGCTTGTCATGTTCTTGTGTTGCCGATGACTATGACTTTACCTGTTTCCAGTGCTGGGATATCAGAATCACATGGGGTTGGAAGGGACCTCTGGAGATCATCTAGTCCATACCCCTGCCAAAGCAGGGCCACCCACAGCAGGTCCCACAGGAACAGGTGGGGTTTGAATGTCTCCAGAGAAGGAGACTCCACCACCTCCCTTGGGCAGCCTCTGCCAGGGCTCTGCCATCCTCACAGGAAAGAGGTTCTTCCTCATATTTAGGTGGAACTTCTATTCAGGTTTGTGCCCAGTCCTTGGGCACCACTGAAAAAAGACTGGCCCCATCCTCCTGACACCCTCCCTTTAAGTATTTATAAGTTTTTGCACTTGAGTGTAGTATCACAGAATCAACACCAATACTGTTTGATTTTTCAGTTATTAAAGTTGTTGCTAGAAAAAATTCAGATGTAATTGTTTCCCCCACCCTTTTTTTTTCCTAGATTCATGACCGGAATGCTCACTGGAGAAGTTTCTTAATAGACCTTACAACCAAAAAAGACCACAATTGGTCCAAAATAGAGACATTCGCAGAAGCCGACGTGGGTGAAGACCCTGCACCAGAAATTTGGTCGGTTGACCGAGGGAAACTGTAAACTGGAAAGTGTTAGGTCTTAAAAAAGTGGAAGACGCGCCATCTCGTGGAAGCAACGCGGAAGACACCCACCGCACCCTTTTATACTTAAAACGTCGGTTATTGCCGTGAAACGGTTTGGAACAGGCCCGGTTGGAAGCCTCGTGAGGTGATACCGGCCTGCTGCGGGCTGTCAGTTAACCAATTAACTACTGCTTTTTCTTTTTAATACTGTAATAAAGATGCGCGCATCACATAAGCGATGTATTTGCGTCGATCTGCCGGCGGAAAAGTTGTGTAATTTGGTAATGGTGAGGTTCTCAGCCGGGGAAGGGAGGGGGTGGCTAGGCCGCGTTGCTTAGCAACGGCCGTGCTCGCGCCGGCCGCCTCAGCGCTTACGGCCGCCGCCCGGAGGCCGTGGGGTGAGGAGCGGCGCGGCGGGCCCGGCCCGCGCCCCTCCGTCGGTGGGGCTGCGCGGTGAGTGCGGCGACAGGAGGGCCTTTTCCTTAGCCGGGGACCGCCCTACTGGCCGAGGCCGCCGGGGAGAAGGTGTGCGTGTGGGCTTTGCCCGTCCCCCAGGCCCGTCGGCTTCGGGCCGCTGTGGCAAGCAGCGGAGGCCGAGGAAGAAGCCTGCTGAGGCAGAGGAGGGTGACTGGCCTTGTTCCGGCTTGGTGTGGAGTTAGTGCGTGTCTCTGGGTGCCCCGTCCTGCTGCCGGCTCTTCCTGGGGTCCTCTCGCCTGTGTCATCTCAAACTCGGGTTGGGTGTTCTCCGCAAAGAATCTTTGCTTTGCGGGTTTAGTTTCTGCTTCTGCACTGCGGGCTGTGCCTGTTGTGGTGCTGTTACTGTAGCTTCAATCCTAAACGAAGCTGATTGGTGCCGAGTAGTAATGTCTCTTACTAGGCTGTGTGGAATTATTGGGGCAGGAGAAGAGACAAACTCATGGGTTCATCATCAAATTATCTGGCTCTTTTTATCTTTTTGGGCTAGTTCTGCCTCTGGAAGGGGGGACGTTTGTGGTGTATGATGGCTGACTGTATGCAAGAGTTGCTTTTGTTTGAATTTCAATTCTACAGGTTTGTCCTCATAGGCAGGCTCAGTTTGCAAATTTTAAGGCCTTGTCTATCATAAGGTAAACATATCATACCTGTGTTGAAGATATAGCAACCCAATGCTCAATAGCTCAGTGCATTTGCCACAGGAGTGGCAATGTAGAGCCTTCAGAGCATAACGTATCATACATATTGGATTACTGCTCCTCCTCTGAACAGTTAATTCCAAACCAACGGAAGGCTAGCGATGAGAGCGAGTGATGTGTTTTCGCAGTGGGTTTTGATTCTGCAAATACTGCAGTGGGAAGACCAGGAGGTTTCTGTTGGAGCATGTCCAGAGGAGAGCCACCAAGCTGCTGAGGGGTCTGGAGAGCAAGTCCTATGAGGAGAGGCTGAGGGAACTGGGCATGTTCAGTTTGGAGAAGAGGAGGCTGAGGGGAGACTTCCTTGCCCTCTACAACTCCCTAAAAGGAAGGTGGAGAGAGGTGGGGGTTGGCCTCTTCTCCCAAGGGAATAATGACAGGAGCAGAGGAAATGGTCTGAAGTTGGGGTAGGGGAGGTTTAGATGAGATCTTGGGAAGAATGACTTTGCTGAGAGGGTGGTCAGGCACTGGGACAGCTTGCCCAGGGAGGTGGTGGAGTCACCATCCCTGGAGGTATATAAGAAACATGTAGATGTGGCACTTCAGGGCATGCTCTAGTGCCTGAGATTGTTGGGTGAGGTGATTGTTGTGGTGATAGGATGTTGGTTTTTTTTGTTTTGGTGTTGTGTGTGGTTTTTTGTTTGGTTGAGTTTTTTTATGGTTGGACCCAATGATCTCAAAGGTCCCTTCCAACCATGAAGATTCTGTGATTCTGTTTTGCAGCCT
>JAOQGH010000023.1:5485128-5500563 GCA_025769975.1 Gallinago jamesoni | reverse complement strand
GCTGTTGTCCATTTTGAGTGATGAATTTCTTTAAAAAAAAATAATAATTTTGAGGAAGTTTTTTGATTTCTTAGATTGAGAATATGATTATGCAGTCTCCTATACTTTGGTCGATTAAGCATTTGGAATTTTATCTGAGTCTTGTATAAAAGTATAATCTCAAAAGCCTGCTTAAGGAAGTGTTTATTTAGGATTACAGTAAACTTTTACTTAATCTTTTCCTTTCTTGTATTGCCTCATTAGGAGGGAGAACAATTTCTTAATTCCACGTGCCTTAATGGGAATATTTCTTTTGATCTTCCTCCGTTTACTTTGTCCCTATTACAGTTTCTGATAATGTCTAATGTTTCAGGTAAGATTACGGTTGAGGCTTAAACTTAAATTAATTTAAGAGAGATCTCTGGGTATGACTGGTGGCAGGGTTTTAGATATGACCACTTAAAGTAGCACTTTTTGAAATCTGCACTTCCAGCCAGACTTCTCACAATGTTCCTTTGAAAGCCTGGTCACTTAAGCTCAAGCACCTTAATGCTTAAATGTCAAGTGAAGCACCCTTGAAAG
The DNA here is from genome assembly GCA_025769975.1 of Gallinago jamesoni. Taxonomy (NCBI): domain Eukaryota; kingdom Metazoa; phylum Chordata; class Aves; order Charadriiformes; family Scolopacidae; genus Gallinago; species Gallinago jamesoni. Next base: position 5,500,002 of record JAOQGH010000023.1, on the reverse strand, counting down.
TCTGGACGTGACTTTTGGTCCTGAAATCTTTGAGTTTTCATAGCTTCTGTGCAAATAGCTAACTTGGGATGTTGTTTACAGCTTTTTGCAGAGAGAAGAAAGATGGAAAGTAATGCAGTTTTGCTGGAATCCAAGTCCTCTCCTATCAACCTTCTGAATGAAATGCATCAGCTGCGTCTCCTGGGCCACCTCTGCGACGTGACTGTCAGCGTGGAGTATCAAGGTGTCAGGGCAGAGTTTGTTGCTCACAAGGCTGTATTGGCAGCAACAAGTAAATTTTTCAAGGAGGTGTTCCTTAATGAGAAGGGCATGGATGGCCCAAGGACCAACGTGTTCTTAAATGAGGTCCAGGTTGCTGATTTTGCTTCGTTTCTTGAGTTTGTCTACACTGCTAAGGTAGAAGTGGAAGAAGACAGAGTGCAGCGTATGCTAGAAATAGCCGAAAAGCTGAAGTGCTTGGACCTCTCAGAAACCTGCTTTCAGTTAAAGAAGCAGATGCTTGAGTCGGTGCTGTTGGAGTTGCAAAACTTCTCTGAATCACAGAACTCGGAGGATGAGAGCGCTCCCCAGCCAAGCATTTTGCTTGAGTCCAAAGCAGCTGCCGTGGCAGAAGCTGACCAGGCAGACTCTTCTCTGGATCCTCCAGATTCCCCAGGAGATAGACCCAGCAATGGGGTGTCTCCTGAAACGCCAGCTACCAAACCAAAAGAGAGAATGGACAAAAAGAAGGAAACGATAAAGCCTCCTTATGCCAAAATCAGAAGGGCAAGTGGGAGACTGGCTGGGAGGAAAGTGTTTGTGGAAATCCCAAAGAAGAAATACACGAGGAGGCTGAGGGAGCAGCAGAAGAACGCAGAGGTTGCTGTTGAAGAAAACAAATATCCTCAAGGCCAGGATACGTGTGATATGGAGAGGGAGGAGGAGCAAGCGGAGAACAACATCAAACCTGAAAGCCAAGAATGCGACGGCAACTTCGAATCAGAAGAAAACCTGAAAAAACCTGAAGAGGACAAAAAGAAACGAGGCAGTAACTTCAAGTGCAGCACATGCGAGAAGGAATTCCTGTATGAGAAAAGTTTTCTCAAGCACATAAAGCACAGCCACGGCATCGCAGCCGAAATCGTTTATCGGTGTGAAACCTGCAGTCAGACCTTTGCCAACCGGTGCAACCTAAAAAGCCACCAGCGCCACGTCCACAGCAGTGAGCGCCACTTCCCTTGTGAGCTCTGCGGTAAGAAGTTCAAGAGGAAGAAGGACGTCAAGAGGCACATTCTCCAGGTTCATGAGGGTGGTGGGGAGCGTCATCAGTGCCAACAGTGTGGAAAGGGGTTGAGCTCCAAAACTGCCTTGAGGCTCCATGAAAGGACGCATACAGGCGACAAGCCTTATGGGTGCACAGAGTGTGAGGCTAAATTTTCTCAGCCTTCTGCACTTAAAACACACATGAGGTATGAACAGACTTAAGTGGCCTTGTTAGATTCTGGGGGGAGAAGCAGAATCCCCTGGAACACACCTTGAGCCTTCAAGTGAAGTGGGGATGTAAAATATGACTGACTGGAAAGTGTCCGTATTTCTTTTTTTCGTAACTTTTTGGCTTTTTCCTGCTTTTCGGGTTAAGGGAGTTGCTGTAATTTTCTTTAAGGCAAAGGAGAGGCGCGTGGGCCGAGGCCTCCTGCTGCTGAAGCACACAGTTACCTTTTCTCATGGGAGTGGACCTAATAAGAGTCAATGGGACATTTCACATGAGAAAAGCAACCCCCCGTGCTGAATTATTTGTAGGATTAGGGCTAATTTGATGCCTCTTTGTAGTCAATGGAATAATGATATGCAATAAGTATGAAAATATTCTAAAAAGATCAGAATAATTATTAGAATAATTTCCATTTAATACGTTGGCCTTGTATTAAATTGAAGAACACCAGATTTGGGTGCTAAGCGTAGGAGACAACTGATATGTGACTAGAAACAGGCTGACACGTCACCGTCTGGAGGCGAGTGAAGCACCAAAGGCACCCACGCAGAGATGATGAGATCAGTTGTAGTGTATTGTGAGAGTCTGTGGTGAGAATCTCTTGTCTTTTTCTGTGTATATTTTTACAGCTGTGCTTCTCCTGTTGATGTATTGCCATAAAAAGTGTCCTGTGTTGGCTGTGTTCCTGTAGCACTATTCAAAAGAGTCCTGATGTGTGTATGGGCTGAAAATCTAAGCTAGAGTAATGGTATTGGCAACAATTCTGCACACTGCCTTTTGTGTACACACAGCCTTTCCCAGGAGATCACCTTGCAGACTTTGGGGTGGCACTGACTGTATAAAAGTGACATCTTTTTATTCTGTTCCTTGGGTGCCACTCATTTCAGAGTAGCCAGTGACTCTGCTTGGCCACTCTGCCAGGGAACGTGTCGCTTATAGTCTGTGTGGAATATTTTATTGATAGTGTCAGCAACATAAAGATACCTGCTTTACTCAGATCCCAAGGTGGTTACGTTTTTCTTTCAGTCTGTCTATCTGGATACAAGTTTTCTAAACTTTACTCGATTTTTACCTTGAAAATTTTGTGTTTACCCTAAGGAAATTTCTGGATTCTGGATAAAGGCATCTCTGGATCTGCCTTTATCACGCAGCACATGCATGATTGAGAAATAAAAGCAGCACTGCAGAAACCATAATTCAGAATTTGGCACAGCTGAAGGTGTTTTTAAAAGACACTAGAACCTTGTGCAGGGCACACAGTTGGAGAGCAGCCGCAGAGTGAAGACGACTTGCGTTGTGCTGTGAAGGAAAGAGACATACCTCAGTGCTTTAATGTTTCTTTCTCGTTTCAGAATCCATACTGGTGAAAAACCTTTTGTCTGTGATGAATGTGGTGCCAGGTTCACTCAGAATCACATGCTTATATATCACAAACGATGTCACACAGGTAAGGCTTTCTTTTGCAACGTTTTGCTACAGGAGGAGGCCTGCTGTGAAACCAGGAGATCTTACTTTTCAGAAAATGCTTTTTTTGTTGTTGTTTTTTATATAAAATCAGATAACTCTCATCCCTAGATACAATTTTACTGAGAGAGGTTCCTATAGGTGGATGGGCAGACTGTGGAGAGAGTAAAAGGAGCTGATGAAAGAGGAGTGAGTTCCCACCTGGCTGGGATCCAAAGTCTGAGGTGAAGACTGAGGCTGCTTTGGATATTTTTCAGTATCCTAAGATCTGTCATCAATAAAACGCCTGGTTGAATTCTTAAGAGAGGAGTGATTTCTCTGTAAGTGTGGAACAGTTGGCCCAAGAAATATGAAACAGCTGTCTTGGCTTATCCTGATCTGCAAAGAAATCTTTTTAATAGCACATGCCCTTTTGCCTGGTGTCTTTCATAGAATAAATTGGTGTTTTGAATGGAGCATTTGTACCACCCAGGAGTTGTGTGTGGTGCTTTCTCATCTGCCTTCTGCTGGTAACTTTGTAACTAAATGTGGATAGCAGAAAATATTAAATTACAATGAAATAGAATATAATTCCAACAAGATGCATAAAACTAAAATTGGCTGCTTACAGGTGGAGGCCTTTCATTAAAGGCACGCAGCAGTGTGTTTACAATGAGAGTGAGCCAGAGTACTCCAAAAATGCCAAGAAGACTGCTAGCTGCAGATCTCTGGGCTTTTCCTGTACTTTGTAGAGCTATTAGTGTGCTGTTGGATAGGTGTGGTCGCCCTTTGCACTTGGAGGGTTTTGTGCAGGTTCCTTGCAGGACACCTCTGGGTCTTAGGCAGAGATCCCTGCGGTCACTTTGTCCCATTCAGGTCCTTTTGTGAGGCTGGCATGTGCTCGATTTGTATCTAATAGCACTCGGTTTTTGCATGTTGATGTTTAATAGCATTCTCAAATGCTATGTCGGTTTAATTCTCCTTTTCACCCTTCCTGTAGGGGAAAGGCCTTTTATGTGTGAAACGTGCGGGAAGAGTTTTGCCTCTAAGGAATACTTGAAACACCATAACAGAATCCATACTGGATCCAAACCATTCAAATGTGAAGTTTGCTTCAGAACGTTTGCACAGAGGAACTCGCTCTACCAGCACATAAAAGTTCACACAGGTAGGAGGTGCTCTTTTTGTTTGAAACAAATTGCCATGATTTAAAGATGTAGACCTCACAGTTGCGTGTTTTGGACAAGGAATTTCTCAACTAAGATTTTCCATTACTATAATTCCTACCCTGCAAGCACATTTTAATTCTTGATGCAGCGTGTTCTTTCATCTGCTTCCTTTCTGCTGGTACTCCCTGTGCTTCTTACTGAGTTACAGCAATTCTCTGAAATACTTCCAAGAGCAATGCAGATATTGTTGATAATACTGCAGCATTACTAGCAAGAAGGTTATTGGTGACCAAAGAACTATGTCCATTCTAGCTCTGAGCAAAGCACTGCAGAGAGCTGGTCGTCATCTTGCCCGCTTGCCCATCTTTCACATTTGTGTTCTCTCCTGCTCAATTTTTCTCTTCTGTGTCTCTTCTTAAGTTTTCTTGTCTGGTCTCTCAAAAGTCCACGTTAACTCAGCAATATAACAGGTTGCAAATACTGATGTTACTTTCATCATGTAGTAAATGCCATGTTTGCTTATCCATTGCCACCCCAGAGGAAGTGGGTTTTTTTCTCAAATATGAGAAAAAACTTCTTCCCAGTGAGGGTGCCAGAGCCCTGGAACAGGCTGCCCAGGGAGGTCGTGGAGTCCCCTTCTCTGGAGATTTTCAAGACCCTCCTGGATGCCGTCCTGAGTAACATGCTCTAGCTCTGGGAAATCCTGCTTCAGCAGGGGGGGTGGGCTAGATGATCTCTATGGTCCCTTCCAACTCTAAAAAAAAAAATCAGTGAAAATTCAGTGAAATTCAGTGAAGTGTCCTTGCCAGCATTCTCTGTGGTAATAAAATTCTTGTTTTGTTGCCGTGCCTTGCTCTTTCCTTACTTCCTACGTCTGTGTACCTGGTGAGTGTTATTGTAGGGGAGCAGGGAACATTGGCATGGCAGTGCTGCTGTTAATGGTTTTTTCCTGGTCTGGAATGTCATCTCTTTTTCTGTGACACCACTTGAATCTGTTATAAAGTTGTTTGGTATCCCTTTTTCTACCTTAGCAGGTGTGGTTGTTTCAAAAAGTACTTAATACAGTTCCTGTAGCAAGTCACAGTTTGTGATGTATTTGGAGGTAGCCTTGTGGTTCTGAGCAGCTCTGGTATTCACGCTCACAGAACATAAAGTAGGAGAGCTTGTGTTCTGGGACAGGACTAGGAGCTAATGGAAAATACATGTTAAAAATGTGGAGGCTTCAGTGGTTGTACAGGTTTATGCAGGCTATGGGTCTAGCTCTTACTCTGTAAGTATCTGCTTCCTTTAGATGTGTCAAAATTTACCCAACTGTTAAGAATTCTGAAAACATCTTGTTGGGTTTTTTTTATGAAGATGCTTGCGTGTGCCTTAACGTTTCATGACATACAGGGGCTACCTGAGGTTCCCCAGCGAGTAACACTCCTAAAACAGCTCCATCACCCCTTGAACCGCTGTGCTCTGCCCTCAGGTGAACGGCCCTATTGCTGTGACCAGTGTGGAAAGCAGTTCACCCAGCTGAACGCCCTGCAGCGTCACCATCGAATACACACCGGGGAGAAGCCCTTCATGTGCAACGCTTGTGGGCGAACTTTCACTGACAAGTCTACCCTCAGGCGGCACACTTCGGTAAGAGCCTGCCATCCCACTTCCTTGTAGCTCTAGAGCCTTCCTCTGCCACCATGGTACTGAGCAGTCAGCATTTTTGTCAGGGCTGTCGGGTCCAATTTTTGTTGGGTTGAGCGCGTTGCCCTCTCTCTGACGTGGCATTCCACTACTCGGATGGTTTGCATTGAGTCCCGAGTCTGCAGTTTGTAGCATAGCCCATATAGGTTATGCCTGAGGACTCTTGGGTCACAGATTTTTTCTGTCACCTCTGACCGTGTTCCCCGTGCAGGAGAACTCACGTTCTGGGCCAGACTCCCTGCTGGACCAGTTAGATACTTTATAAAACCAGGACGCTCACCAGGGACGCAGATTAGTGCGTGGATCTATCCTGACCTTGTTTTGGGATAGCTGTGTGAGATGAAAAGAGAGACCTTTTCTACCAGCATCCAGGGTATGAGCTGGATTCAAGCTTTTGCCTCCCAGACAGTCATCGTGTGTTCAGCCTTCTGGTTTTGGGCGGGTTTTTTTCAGATCCATGATAAAAACACACCCTGGAAGTCCTTCCTTGTCGTCGTTGAAGGAGCATCTAAAAACGGCGAAGGTCACAAAACGGAGCTCCCTGATGAAGAATATGATGTGTCACCTAAAATACCAGAGAAGCTGCTGTCTTTCTCTGAAAACGGCCACTATCAGAACTTGACTGCTGTCCCGGGGAGCGTGACCGCGCTGCACGGCAACGGTTCTGCCACGGGAACAGGCTGTAAGTCGGATGGGACTCCGGGACCCGAGGAAGCCCTTATAGCTACCACTTTAAGTGAGCTGACAGTGCTACATACACAGACAGACTCTATTCAGCCACAGCTTCATGCTCTGGTCAATATGGAATAATTGGGTATTTACAAGTCCAGTTTAAGCTGCACCCATTTTATATTCCTTTGACTTTGCCAGTAACCTGCTGAGGGGAACTAGGAGAAGCTCTAAGAAGGAAGCAGGGCTAGATACTAAAGACATGCCCTGCATTTCCAGAATTTCCTAAAAAAAAATAATTAATTATCCACCTCCAACGTGCACAGCCCCATCTCCTGATGGTAGTAGGGCAGTGACACCAGGACAGGGCGGTGGTAGAGGAGGCAGAAGGGCTGGTGAGTTTATTCCCTACAACTCAAAGGGTGTAGTTCCGCCTGTTTGCTCGCGCTGGCCTGCGGCGCGGTGGGTGCCCGCACGCGGAGGGGCTATAAAGAAGGTGCCAGTTTGATTGATGACACACGTACAATCAAGAGAAATGATACTGTGTTTCTCAGCCTAGGAGCTTAGTGAGATTTATTGCATTTTCCCTAGTGGAAATTCACACACACACAAAAAAAATTACTAAATTGCTTTTCAGGAAATGTTGGTTTATCTCTGTTTTTGCCAAAGATCCAGGCAGTGAGCAAGCTCACTCCTTCGGAATATAAGTGGGAGCAAGCTTAGGAAAGATCAGGAGTTTCGTTCCAGGAGTTTTGATTCTGTCGTTGCAAAATGGGCGAGTGGGAGCCACGTGCTCTGTCTGTGCAGGTGGTGGCATTATTTTTACGTTTCAGTGAAACCTGGTGCAGTTGGACACCTGTATTTGGTCTTGGTCTTCGTCTTCTAGCTGCTCAGCTTACACATCACTTGGCAATTAGGAGACTAAAAGGTCTCTTGTACAAATGTCTGTGAAAAATAGCACATCAGCTATGCTGGAAAAGCTCGTGTAGAAAGACAGCTTATTGCCATTTTCCTGGTGACTTTTCCCTGGCTGTTTTCTGCTGGTCCAGGTAGGTCAGCGATGCTCTTTTCTCCTCCGTAACTCAAACACTGCTGTTGCTCTGAACTGCAGACCTACTTTTAAATTAGCTAATACTCCGGTGGGAAAAGTTAATTACTGTTTTGCTGTGGAGTTGCTACAGCTAATCCCAGCAGTAGTGCAAGGGTCTCCCAAGGTAAATTCAGTTCCAAACGGGAGGCAGCCTGGGTTCGTATGACTAATGGCATAAAAAGATGCAGGTGAGTGAAAAATGTCCTGGACTATTCAAGGGATTTTGGCCTTCATTTCCCAGATTGTGGATACTTTTTAAGACTATGTTGGAATCTGAACGGCAGGTTTTGGCTGGTGTCTGTTTAACTGTCCTCAGCGAGGTGTTGAGAGGCAAGCCTTAAGAACATAAGCAATGAATAAACTTAACAGTTCAAAGGGTTTTCCTGGTTGGCATCTGCTGCTAGATTTTAGTGGAGTAACCCTGGCAATGTGCTTTTTTTGGTTTGTTTTAAATAACGAAATGTGACAAAGTGAGCAGAGGGACTAAGGGTCCCGAGTATGGCTTCTCTTCAGCCCACACTCCAAAACTGCAACTTCACACAGCCTACTCCAGTGCCCACTGGGTTTGGATCCCAGGGCCACCAGTCTCTACGAGACTCATGCTTCTGTTTGGGCTTTTCTTACCAAGATAGATGGAGCTTTCCTTTGTATCTCCTTCCCTTCCCCTCATTCTCCTCAGTCACATCCAGGAGCTGGGAAGGCTGTTGTGTGGGGAAACCTGAGTTTCTGTCCAGGGTAAGCGTTTTTTGAATTTCCTGAAGCTCAGGCACTTCTGCTAACAGCAAAGCTGAGCTGGAAAGAGAAAGTTACTTTGGTTGCCTTCAGATTAATCTCACTGGAACACTTGGGAGGATTTGGGGTATTTTCCCTTTGCAGGGAAGGCACCTTTGAAGTAGCTGGCACTGGCAAAGAAACACCCGACAGGGATGACTTGTGGTTTTGGGAGCAGCTGTGCATCAGCAGCAACTTGCTGATATGGTTAACTCTTCAAACTCAGGACCAGATTCACAGTGCCACTGCGTAAAAACCTGGAGCTCTTCTAATGAATTTTTCTGGTTTGCTTTTCCGTTTCTTTGACTGTTGATGTAGTATTTCCACAGAAACTTTCTCAGCTGAAGTGATGAGAAAAACTTTCTGAAAGATTGCATTATTTAGCATAAAGGTAAGCACAATCAAGCCTTGTTAGGGCCCGTTCTAAGGCTTAGTGGTTGGCAAAGCAATAAAGATACCCAAACTGTGGCACAGAGCTATTTTTGAACCTTAAAGGGATGTCTGATGTGTTACCATGGAATCATAACTTAATCTATAGAAAGGGAATTTTTTTTTTAAAAGAAAACGTTTCCAAGAAGTTATATTTGAAATATTTATTCACGCACAACGTTCCTGTTGAAGCTCAGTATTCCCCATGACCAATGTAAAGAGTCTGTAGATATATTTAAAGTCTGAGCATTAGTACCTGTAGCCAGGGAAGCTTTTGTACTCCATGAGTGTGTGGAAGTGAGTTACTCATCTGAACTGTTCTTATTAAAATATTGAAGTCTTAAGACTGACCCTTCCGGTGACCTGGTTATTATAATCAAATGTTTCTGTGCCTTCCATATAGCACGTGTATTTACCCTCAGCGTGTCCCTTAAGAGGTCACCAGAGTAACTGAAGAAAGGGCTGGGCTTTTACCATCAAACCCCACGACTTTACATCAGGCTCCAGCTTTAGCATGCCTTTTTTCCAGGAAAGAACACTTATCACTGCTTAAATTCATGATTTTCACTTTATTAATATACAGGTTCACGCAAAACATTATATCCTTGCTAAGGCCATTTCAGAAATAAGTTTTCATAGTACAGAGTTGTGTACGGGTGGGGCAGAGGGGGGGGAATACAGCAGAGTGGCAGATTGTCATTTTAAAACAGTCACAATTTACCACTGATACACTGGAGGACATGCTGTAGCATACTTAAAAAAGAATTAACATTTGTATTTTATTGATATTGATCCAGAGCGTAGTAACAGACCACCCAACCCCATGGGTACGGTCCACCAGCTCCATATGCAGCTTATCACACTTGTGCATAATACTGACAACTGGAAAAGTGAACAAACAAAAAAAAAAAAGGCATAAAATACTTCCCTTAACATCACACAGAACTAAGAAAAGTAAACCTCTCGGGCCTGTGCTTTCCCTGACCAAGGCTCCAAAGGTGTTGAACATAAGACAAAGCCATCAATACAATGGGTCTTTGCTCGCTAAGGAAACAAAAAAAAAAACATAACAGACCATACGGTGAGCTAAGTCAAAGTGATGGTTTTTGTTGTGGACAGAGACCGAGCGTGAGCAGTAGCCTAAAAAAAATATGTCTTGAGAAGTGAAGAAACTGAAGTTGCTTGGAAGAACAAGTATCATCCATCCAGGCCTTCTTAGTGTGTTCACCTTGCCAGCTCTGCACAGCTTTTCTTTCAAGTTATAATGCACAGACTAGTCTATGGACAAGAAATTATCCGTCTGATCACTCAGAGGAAAAAAAAAAAGAAAAAAAAAAATTTGGCATGTACAAGGAGCATATTTTTGCTTTTCTTTTTCATCAGCCAGTGGTGGAGATAAAGTACCGCTTAAACAGAACCAAACCCCTTAGAGTAACGAGCCGAACTGCATTGGACTGGAATATCTACATTAAAAACAAACTGGAGAGATGGGGCAGAGGCTCCAGCTGCCTGCTGGGGGGGCTGCTGCACTAGTCCCACTCCGGCTCTGGAAAAGGGCCCGCTTGGCACAATTACTGTTGAAATAAAGCAATTAATGAATTACCCTTTCATTCTTTACAGAGCAGCAGTGCAGCTGAAAGTCACTGCGTTAATGAGCAATACTGACTGATGAATTGCATGGGCTTCCAGATCCTCCTTAATGTATAGACATGAGCTCGTAGGTAGGTAGCTTAATCAGCTCTAGTTAAACAAAGCATTGCACTGAAGAGCCTTGGGCGCAGACGTTTTAAAACACGTTTCTTAAGATTACTGCAGGGATTTTTTTTATTTTTTTTTAAATGTGTCTACAGCTTTTCAAAGCGAGCTCAATTCATCTGTCATCCAGCTAACTAAAACAAGGTTTCTGTAGGATATCAAGTCTCAGTCAACACCTTCATACATCACAAGGAGGAGGCGGCTTCGCCACCAGCAGAAAGGGCAGAAACGAAGGAGCGTTGCCCGGCGCACACGAAAGACAGCAACGGGGATTCACGGAAATGAAAAGTTAGAAAAATAGATTATTACTTGGGCCAAGTCATCTTAGGGGTAGGAGGGATGGGATGCACCAACAAAATAAAGTAAGTGGAAAAATAGATCCAAGAAAATATAGAAGAACCTTACATTTTATATTTAGATCTGAAATACAAAATACACCATTCACGAGGTCTACTTGCAACGCCTATTTGGAGGGCTGACTCCAGTCTAAGCAGTCCTCTCCCTAATGTGTGATGCTTTCAGCACTAGGTCGTTATGTATTCCATATATATACCTGCACACATGTATCTGTATAGGGTGTATACACACACATGCACACTGTATACGAGTCACAAAGCCTTTCACTAGCACCATTGAAACCACTCAATCGTTTAAAAGGAAAAAACAAGGTCCCAGTGTATCTGTCAGAGGTCCATTTAGAAACAGAAAACAGTAATAATACAGCAACAGATCAGAAGCAGTTATTTGTACTGTACTGGCGTGGACAAAATATTTCCATGCTGGAATCAATGGTACTGAGCCTTAAGACAGAGCAGCGGGGGAAAAAACAGTAGTGGGAAGTGCAGACTTTGGGTTCACAGCTACCAAAACCACGAAAGGATTTCTGCCAGAAGTGCTTCTTTCGCCTCCAGAAGACCTGTTGGTGTTACCCAGAGCATCGCTTCTTATCTACCCAGGTTGTCACAACAAAGAGCAGGATACTAAAGAAATACACAAGTCGTCGTATTCGGAAGCAACAAAATAAAGCTAGATATTTTATCACGTATCCCACAGTGGTCCTTGGCTGTAACACAAGAACAGATTACTTAGGCTGCATGCCACAAATACCACGAACGATTCACTTCAGGTCCCCATCTCCTTCTCCTTGGATGGACTTTTTGATGCGAAGCAGCATGGTTGTCAGCCACTGGTCCAACCGTGATATTGAATCGAATTCTTTAACCTATTAGGAAAAAATGGTTTAAATTTAAGACCTTAGAAAGCAGCCGAGACTGCTGCAGAAGAAGCACTCTGCAGCTCCTGAAGTATGGTCTTTTAAAACTTCTAGTCTTCCCAGAAGTAGTAAAATAAAATAAAGATGCCTGTCCAAAACCACACAGAGCACTTTAAGCCACTGTCAAAGAAAGAAGTCGGAGCAAAACCAGGCAGGATCTTCACTTGTGCCTCAATGATAAATTAGTAATTTTAAAGAATTCAGCTTGGGACTTGCTAGAGCCCAGGCTGGAAGCAGTTCTGCTGACGGCCCTCTCTCCTGCAGGTTGTCCCATGGCAGGATGGTGAAGCAGCAAAGCTCCTGGTGTTCTGCCCCCGTGGACTCGGCAGCAGCACTTGGAGCCTGGGCAACCAGTTACCCAGCATTTAACAGCACACACACCCAAAAAAAGATAAAGAGGGACCAGCCAGCCATGAGCACCCCTTAGCGAATTGGTGACTACTTACTGCCTCGGTGTATGCCTCAGAGTTCTGCTCCTCGTGGGCTTCCAGTAGTTTCTAGGAAAACACCATGAAAAATTAGAAAATGCTCTTACTGCAAGTTCCCGGTGTGTCCCGGGCATCTTGTCCCCAGGAGAGAGGGCCCCTCTGCAGCCACACTGCATGGCACCCAGGTGTTCAGCAGTGCCACCTTCACAACCCATTCAAACCACCCACCATGAACACAGAAATAGTTGAGGTTGGGTTTTGGGTTTGTTGTTGGTTTTTTTTTTTAAAGTTAGCTGGAATAATCATTGTTCTGCTGCAGCTACTTCCATAGGTCTGGTATAAACCCAATGCAGAGCGAGTCTGATGTCCTCTAAAACATTGGAATAAACGACCAAACCTCTAGCAAGGTGAAAAAGTGCAAAGGAAAGGGCAGTAAACATTTTTAAGTGTGACTATTCTTTTAATAGTTGCTGTACTCACTTTCAATAGCTTGCACTCCCGTGAATCTGTGAACGCCGGGAACATTTCTTCGTATTTTTCAAGTGCAAGCTGAAAGAGACAAGATGCACTTTACTCTCGTTTCATACAAAGCCACTGGCTTTTTATTTCCGTTTTTGCCTTCCGGTCCTAAAACCAGACTTGGGAAAGTATTGGCAGTAAATCCAACTGGACGCCGTGGCACCTCAAGCTTCAGTCGGTGCAGCTGCCCCGCAAACACCCGTGCGCACGAGAAGGTGTCTCGGCCAGCAGAGGCTGATGAAGAGGAATGGAGAAATTTGGGGATAACCACACTCTGAGCCCACTGACCTTTGCGTTCAGCTCGTCCACGATGAAGTGGCACAGAGCAGCCTTGAAGAAATACTCTTTGGCGCTGTACTTCAGCAAAGGGTTATCCATCGTGTTTGTTCCGACCTGGGCACAAAAAAAAAAAAAAAAAAGCTATTGTTAGAGTTGGGCAAGAAAACTGCATCGTTAAGAGCTGAATTAAAAACAGGACACACAGCACCGTAAAATTACACACAGCACCGTAACGCGAACGAAGCCGACAGAAGAAATGCCAGTGTCCACTCAAAAAGCTTTTGGGGAGCCAGACGGGTTTTTAACGAATCCCAAGCGGGTCAGAAACCCGCAGGCACTCAGTGTGTCCGTGTGAGACCTGTGGGAGTGTGAGAGGGCACTCGGGCAGCCCTTCCTCCCCGGGAGCCGCTGCACCAGTCCAGGGGCACCACACCGGTACCTCACTGCGTCCTGTCTGCTGCAGAAAGGGGAAAGCGAGTCAACTGGGTGAAAACCTCCTCCCGTATTCGCCCTCCAGAAGCAGAAAAGCAGCCCTGCAGGTATTCCCATCCAAATACCTGGTACAAAGGCAGAGAGATCGAGTTAACAAATTTTGGCAGGGGGGACATTTTCTGCCAGGCGTTTGTAAATGCGATCAAAAGTGTAATGATATATTTCCTTCCCCAGCCTTTCTCCAGAAACAAGAGAATTCAAGGGGGGAAAAAAATGCCTTTGGTAAGTTGAAGCAACTCTTATAAAGTAAGGAGCAAACCGTGCCTCATAAAGACATAACCAGACCCAAAATATTCAGTAAGAGTAGGAGCTTCTATAGGCCACGGCAATTTTGTGGGACTGACCCACTTTCCATTTTCAAGGAATTTTCACCCCGTTGGCTGAAGCGTGTATCCTCACCTGCTCGTAGATTTCTATGGCTTTCTGGTACTGCTCCAGCTGCGCGGCGTAGGCAGCCACCTTCAGCAGACACTTGTTGGCTGAGCTGCAATTAATTAGAGCATTGAAATCATAAGTCACTGCCTCCCAGGGAAACACAAATCCACGCCCTGGTACCTCCAAGCACCACCTCTACCTACTTGGCATACGTGAAAGCGGGACCCAAAAAGCTGTAAATGAAGGGATTTTTTTCCTTTTTAACAGCCAAAATGAAAAGACAGGGAGAGGCACGAAGAGCTTCGACTCGGCACAGCCCCGGAGCCGGAGGCTGTTTGATTGCTCCGTTGCTTTCTCTGCACCCAAAACGGGCCCCCCAAACCCAATGGGAACCCCGAAGAGAAATCTGCCCGAGGAGGACTTGGGCAAAGGACGTTTTAGAACAGGCTGGCAGATGAGGGGCACGAGCACGTGGGCCACCCAAGGAGAAATCCAACCCTTCCCCGTTGCGACCCTTCCACAACCAGCACTTGCCTGTTGGACTCCTCTCCTTTGTAATAGTCGGCAGCCTGCTCGTAGTGCGCGATCGCCTGGGGACAGAAACACCGCGCTCGAGTTCCGCTGCCGAAGCACCATTTTGGGTCAGAAGCACCATTTTGGGTCAGACCGACACAAAGCGACCGCGTTCACAAAAGCCTTCCCCTCCCACACCCGGAGGGAGCGGAGCCGCAGCACTCCGAGGGGGCAAGGGGCTGCCACGCACACCCCGCACGCTCAGAACAGAATCCATCACAGAATCTTAGTGGTTGGAAGGGACCTTTGAGATCGAGTCCAACCACATTAAAAAAAACAAACAAAAAAAAAACCCACAAAAACAAACAAACAACAAAAAAAAAACACACACAAAAAAAACCACCCACCAACTAAACCCCACACGCACAACCCCACGCACAACATCCCACCACAAACCAATAATCTTGGCCACTAGAGCATGCCCTGAAGAGCCACGTCTACACGTTTCTTAA
>JAOQGH010000023.1:5443605-5467645 GCA_025769975.1 Gallinago jamesoni | reverse complement strand
TTTTAAGCATTAACAGGTAGAGGTGACGCACTTTCATTGGTACATTCAGACTTTTATATCATTTAAGATCTTTTAAATGATTTAATGTACAATATATTAAAACTTGTAAATATTTTGTCTATTAGGGTTTGCGACAGCCCCTGCCTGACTCCGAAGAAGAAGAAGTAGCTGCTTTTTGCATGCATTGGAAAAAAACTCTGTCATGGCATAGAGCCAAGGAGTCTTTAAGCTCAGATAGGGATGAACTAGGGCTCCGCAAGACTCGGGCAAGGGCTGAACCCACCCTGACAGCTATGGTGCAAGAACAGTCACCTCAGACCAAGCACCTAAAACCTACTAAAGGGCACACAATTATGGATAGCCACCTGTAAAACCAGGAAAGCGTTTCTGTTGGAGGAGAGCTGCATGGCTAACTGGCCTTGCAGGAGGACCGAGAGTGGAAGGCCTGGAAAAGGCTTTTGTGTGCTGGCCGCTCCTCCTGTGGGAAACGCCACTCTGAAGACACTGCTTCCTTCTGGCGACTGAACAACGAGACTAATAATATGATGCCACACGCTAGTGTACTTCCTAAGAGAACTCATCCAGATGGCGTTTGAAGTTGAGTAGTAAGATGCGATACCGAGCCAGGGAGGTCACAGGAGTTGGGGAAGAGCTTTAAGACCCAGTCAAAGGGAAAGCGGAGAGTTTCCTGTTCAGTAAAATATCATTCACTGATCTTTGTCACCTGGCACAGGAGTCCCTCTGAAACCATTACTCTTGAATCAATGGCCACCAAGCAGGTCTACAATTCTTTATATTTGTATAATGCATACCCTCATATGGCTGTGATCCAGCTCTGGCTCTTATATAGTCCATCAGGCTTTTTTTTATTTTCTTTGGCAAACAGTGTTATAGGAAAGAAAGCGTTTCATGAGATGCCTTCATTAAGTGTCTTTCAATAACTGTTAATTTTTCTGTGTTCTTCAGCACCCAAGATGTGAACAGGATGTAGGAACATCCTCGTGGCAGCACCAGCAAATCTGGGTGGAGGTGAGGATCAGGGAGTTCTGTAAATGATTGAATCTCCAGCACAAGAAAGCCTCAGCCCTGGGAGGTCTTTCTCAGGCCCTGATCTTTAGCACACTATCAAACTTCTTTTTTTCAACTGTCACCTTTCTAGCAATCATCAACTTTTCTTCTAAGGGTAGCAATCCTAAAGGGCATAGGAAGGGCAGCCAGAGACATACAATCCTGTAGAAGAGCCAGTGTACAGGTTGGAGTCCATATGTAAAATATGAACTCAGAGGATAATCACTGATTTTTGAAATGTAAAACAGGAGTGCAATTATGTATTCTCAACTTTGTAAGAATAAATTCATATTGCAACATAAATAAAGGATTTATGTGAGAGTCTTTTCATCATAGTAGAAAAACATTAAAACAGGCTACCTAGGGAGGCTAGAAATCTCCTTACCAGTATTTTTATCATGGGGTAGCAAACGCCAGGTGGTGATCTAGGAATGCTCAGTCTTTCTGAAGCACAGAGAGCAGTCAAGATCAGAGACAAACATTTTATTCCTCCACATCTCCAGGACTAGGAAGAGTGGGAAGCATTTTGTCTCACCTGCTGCTCCTGACTCAGCAGTCCTGCAGAGAAATGAGACTCTTCTCCCAAAATCCCTCTTAGCCCCAGGACTCTCTTTTACCCAGAGTAAAACATTCAATGCTGGTATCACCCACCTCACAGCTACAGGCTTCCAGAGCATCCAGGACCAACACCACCAGCTGCTCCTGCTCTCCACAGCTGTGCTTCAGAGTCTCAGGGGCATGAATTGCAAGTGTCGGAGGGAAACGCTGCTCTGTGCACCTGTGGGAGAGACAGAAACAAACCTCCCCTGCGAAAGAGAATCAATCCGCACAGCAGATCAGACCTGCAGTCCGTTCCAGCCCACCTTGGTGTGGCAGGACTGTCCCCACACACACCTTCCTGCTGCCTCCGGCACCCCAATGCCTTTCCCCTATCAGGTAGTTTAGTACTTGCACTGTAGCAATGAATCTCCTCCAGGTTTCGAGACGGTGCAGTAACAGCAGGCACGCCAGAGCGAGCGTAGACTCGGGGAAGAAATCTGCCTCGAATAAACCAGCGAGCACGGGTGGATGGAGGAACCGAGCAGCAGCCTGAAGACCCTCACGCTGGAGCTGGGGAAGCACACGGGGACCTGCTGCCTGGGCACGGCTGGATCTGGGAAAAAGGAAGGAGGGGGTTACACATGGAGAGAACAGACTGCAAAGACTAGCTGGCCCCCTCCAAATTACATTTCCTCCTTTCTTTGCACCCCTTTTTTTTTTCCAAAATAAAGACTTGTATTGTGTTAAAGATACTGAGATGAGAGTGGATCTCCAAGGTTAGAAGCCAGCACTCTCTGTCCTCCTACCAGAATACATCCCCTGCAACTCCAAAATGGGTCCACTGATGGCAAACCACTGAGATCCTTCAGTTATCTGATGTAAGGTATGTCATTTTGCTCTTGGTATCAAGCGTTTCCTTTGACTCTTATTTTTCCAGTACTTTCAAAAACCCCCAGAGAATCCAATTCAGTGATGATGTCACCACTGCACTGCAATGTGGTGTAACCCCGGGTTAGTGTTACGAGTACTCTCCACATCTAAATGGGAAGCCACACATTTTTGCTTCAACACTGTCACTTCTTTTTGTTTCCTCATTAGTCCATGTGCTGTTTCCAGCCTAGTTCTATTTTTCCCTGCTGTCCACTTCTGCTGGCTTTTTTTTTTTTTTTGATGAAGTTCTTTATCAGCCAAATTTGTCACCAGATGAAGAAAGAGTAAGGAATTATGAAGGACTAATGTATTATTCCAAAGTAACAACCAAGTTTATGTCTATTATCTAGTTTTCAATTCTTTTGCGTGAGCACAATTCAAAATATCATAAAATTAATACCATTTACTGTCTGGGAAATTAGGAAGGTAAACCAAAACTATTATTACCTTCAGGGAGGTCTCCTTTGCCATGTTTTGCACATGTAGAAGTCAAGAGCTTCCCTCGGTTCATCTAAGCTCTGCTCATCAATGCAAAACACTCGTATTCTTGCCTGTTTGTCTCACAGGTACAAGAAACCAAAACCTCAGAATTTGGGATAAACACTGTACCGTACCTGTCATAAGCATTACTTGGGCCAACAAACAGAAACAAAGAGGAAAAAGTCCACCAAGGAAGAGACTTAATGCAAAGAAACATTCCAAGTGGGCGGGAACCAGATGGCAATTGAGCAGACGGCAAATTTTTATTGTAAACATAGCTAGCTAGATATGACTACATTTCCTCTATATAAAAAGCAACCCAAGAGGCAAAACAAGAGAGGCTTTGAGGACAGTTGTGCTCTTGGCATGCAACATCTTCAGAAATTAAAGAACATGCATGACATTTCTCATAGCAATGCTGGTAACTGTAGTAAGAGAACAATGACGACTCTCTCCGAATCAGCAGTCTGATCTCCAAGCCCAGCAGCAAACGAACTCCATTCGGGTTCGGTACAAGGTTAGTTTAAAAAGCCACTCCTACCATCTGACTGTAAAGCCGTGTAGCAACTGAGCTAAACCCAACAGTTTTAAGTCACCTTCATCCTTCAGACGCCCTCACTGCTCTCCCCTCAATGCTGAACTAGCTGCCAACATGTCAACATCACAGTCATCACCAGACTTTAACTGTACCCTTTTTAATTTTTTTTGTTAAAAATGTCATATAGACACCATGAATACAAGTACTGCAGTTACATCAATACAAAAAAAGCAATACAAATTAAGCGGCTGAATACAAAAATACATTGAAATACATGAACACCACAATGTAACTCATAGCACTAATCAGAATTGTGTATGCGTGAAAAAATTAAATAAAAACCTTTTTTGTATTAGACAACTTAGGTATTCTCCACTTTTAACAGTAATTTTCTTCTAGTTATGTACTTCACAATTTCTTCTATATACAGCATAGAATAAAATACTTTTAGAAGATATGACATTTTTATCCTCAATACGCGATATAGGTCTCTTTTACACTAAGAATATTGACTGCATGAATAAAAACTGTCAATGTCTTACATCGATTGATCTGAAAAGGAGGATCAACATTTTCCTTTTACATCATTTACGTAGGTTCTAAATCAGTTAGTAGGTTTGGCTTGATGCGTCAGACAGTCCTTGTTAAACAGTTTCTCTCACAGTAATGTACATAATATTGCTTGTATCTATACAATCATACAAATGTGGCAATCATATCTAAATGTTGTTTATGAAAGAGACAGCTCACACATATACAGGTCTTCGGACTTTCTTAATGACTTATTTACAATGAAAGTGCTTTTATCAGCTCTAACACGATACATGGGGTTTTTGCCTATATGTCAATTATTAGTCTCCCTGAAATTGGAAAAGTATTATATAGAAAATACCACAGCTTTGCAAACACTATAGCATACTGTATAACTGCATGTGGTTCTGAGATTAGCAGCTGCAAAGTGTTGATAATTATAATTTAAAAATAAATAAAGCAAAGAGGTAAACCAGTTACAAAACAGCAGAAAACTGCAATATTCACAACAGTAAAAAGACTTAAAATCAATTGCTAACAAAACGGTGAAGCGGTTGGATCAAAAGTCTTGAAAACATCTTTTAATGACTTGTCATCTGATTCCCCATTCGGATCATTATCCTGTGTTTGAGTTACCTGTCCAGGCTGTCTGACCTGCCTCGGGTCACTGTACTGCGGTCTGATTAATCCCGATAAAGCTTGGATAGGAAGATTATGCACCGCGGGTGCAGCGCTGGAGTGTTTAGCCTGAGATTTACTGGTGCTATTTGCTTTATCTGAAGTAGCTTCTGCTGATCCTTCTGTGGTTTTCTCCACGCTCGAGGCAGCCTTCTGCAGTGATGTATCTTCAGAGAGACTGGGTTCATTTTTACCAGCATTTTTCAAAATACTTTTTTTCTGGTTCTCTCCGTTCTCTCCTGAACTAGCTGGAGCTCCATCCGATGATGAGCTGTGATCTCTCGGATCGTACAAACTAATACCACTCAGTATTGAGCCTGGAGTCCCCAGCCTAACACCGCTCGAGGATAATTTGGGTGCGTAAGGAGGGAGAGCCTCTGGGTCAGGTTTAGCAGTTGCAGCTTCTGAGGGCTGTGATGAGCCAGCAGCAGATCTGGCGAGGCGGGGGTCAAACTTCGGAGGGTGTGAATCCTTTGCAACTCCATGATGCGTATCCGCACTCGACAGCCTGTGAAGTCTGGGATCAACGTTTTTTTGTAAGCGAGGATCTCCCAATTTGCTTGAGCTGCTGGCATGCGAATCTGCAGATGGATCCAAGTAGCTGCTCCTGCCCGTTAAGTTGTTCTTCGCCTTTGCAGCTAGTCGTGGGTCGGCTGGCATTGCGTTGGGATGGGGATCAGTTTTCAAATTCCGCATTTTATTAAGTCTCTGGTCAGCAATGAGCGGAGGAAGAGGTAAATTGATTGAAGAGACAGGGTCAGGCTTAGGCAAAGGTATTGGGAGCAAGTCCTCAGGTGCCCATACAATATGCTTTGCAAAGTTTGGTTTCATCAGGGTAACATCCATTTTAATGTGGCTGAACTGCCTAAGCTGAGATCGGGGATCCCTTAACGTTACACCAGGCAAAGGTTCCAATGGTATCAGAAAAGCTCGTTCTCTCAGTTCTCTTTCTGAGTCCTCTTCATCATCATCCATCCCTTTTTGCTTGACTTTCACTCCAGTGTGCTGGTGGTGCAAATCTAGCTTTGCTCCCCCAAGGGATGAGCTGGCGTGACCACCCTCACTGACCTTGTGCATCCTGGGATCTCGTACAAGCCGTGGGTCCAAGGATGCGGATTCCGAAGGCTTTCTGGGGTTGGACCTTGGAGACGCCCGAAGTCTAGGGTCAGTAGCTTGAGGCCCTGAGCCTTTTTCTTTTGCCAGCCTCGGATCAGTAGGAATACCAAGCATGTGCTGCTCTGTGGAATGTTGTTGCCGATTCCTAAAATTTTCGCTTTGCTTCTTTAGGGTTTTTAGTATTGATTTAACACTGCTCCCCTCTTCCTCTTCACTACTGGAATACCAGTTGACATTGTCATCTAAAAAAAAAATAATTATTAAAGCAAACAATCACCAGGGAATACAACACATTTACTCCTATGAAGGCTAATTTCTCAGTAAAATCAAACTGAGAAAACCTGAGATTAAGTCATTGCTCCCTGTATGACAACAACCATACTCTAAAATGACAAAAATCAATTCAGATGAAGAACTGACTTAACAAGAAAAAAAAAATATAGCTGGTCCCAAATTCTGCTGCATTCTCTCCACGTATCTCTCTGTCAATATTAATCTGGGAAAATAGCCTACTGTCAAACAATTATTTCTACCAGTACTACTAAAACCATTACAAATCTGAGTCTTGATGGAAATGACCTTCATTGAGGGATAGTAGAGCAAAAAGTAAAATAACACCTTACAGCAGTCTTAAAACAGATAAATTACTAATGTGGAATCTTCGGCCTCATTACAATCCAAATCAGGTTTCGGGGAGAGGTCGAGATTCAGGAAACGAAGAAATAAGAATATTTAATTTTACAGGACAAATTCTCAACTACCTCCTGCAATTTACTGGAGAGCCTTATCAACACAGCTCTGGCCCACGTCCTAAACTTGCCTACTTGCTGAAGGAGACTAGTAGTCTATTCTGGCTCAGTAAAATGAGAAATGGAAACAAAGCCCCCAGTATCTGATGCACAATAATGTGTGCTTCCTAAACAATTCTTGTGTCTGTCCTGGTTGCGGCAGGGATAGGGCTAATTCTCCTCCAGCTCTAACAGGGACACGGGTATCCCATCCCATGGGAGCCATGCCCAGGGGCAGTGGGGGGCTGGCGGGAAGTCAAAGCTTGGGGGCCTCCGGGGTGCAGTCGGTGAGTCGTAGTATTGTAATCGTTTGTATATTCATCTATCCATGTTACTGTTTATTGTTTTCTTGTTCCCTTCCCTGTTCTCTTAAACTGCCTTTGTCTCAACCCAGTGTTGAGTGTTGCCTTTTTCTTCAGACTCTCCCCCCACAGCCCTGGGGGGGGTTAGGGTTAGGATTAGTGAGCGGTTAGGTTAGAGAGCGGCCGCCCCGTGATTCTTTGTTGCTCTCTGAGGCTAAACCACGACAAGTCACACAAATATTCAACAGTAGGGAGTGAGATGTTGTTGGAGGCAGCTAACAGGAACATTTTTCCATTATACTGCTTTGTGACAGCCCTCTAGATAGGAGAACCAGTCACTCTAGAGCACTGGTGAGAACTAGATTAGTTCTCTTCAGACTAGATTAGTCTGTGTCACTTGGTTTTGTATGTACCCTGAAGGGCTGCGTATCCAGATCTCTTCTCACCATTTGATGAGAATTATATTGGCAATGTCCTCAAAAATATTTGATACAGCAACTGCCTTTTGGTTACACAGAAGATGCAGTTCTGGTCTCAAAACCTATCAACCTCAGAAAAGGGTGCAGCAGGGATAAACATACTCTGTGTGGCTCCATCTGATCTGCAGGCTTCCTGCTCTCCATTGTCTAGGCTATAGAAGAGACACTCAGATTAAACACTGTCAATTCCAGATACCACAGAAGAATCATAGAATCATCTAGGTTGGAAAACACCCTTGGGATCGTCAAGTCCAACCATCTACCCTACTCTACAAAGTTCTCCCCTGCACCATATCCCCAACACCACATCTAAACGACTCCTAAACACATCCAAGGATGGTGACTCCACCACCTCCCTGGGCAGCCCATTCCAGTCTCTCACCACTCTTTTGGGGAAGAATTTTTTCCTCATGTGTAGTCTAAACCTACTCTGTTGCAGCTTGAATCCATTCCCTCTTGTCCTGTTGCTAATTACCTGTGAGAAGAGACCAGCACCAACCTCTCTACAATGTCCTATACTCCTCCAGAGAAATGGAATATGCAGAAAAGATAAAGAAGAACAACTGAACAAACAGAATCTATGATGCACACGCAGTACTGGCAGTTAGAAATAATAACCTGTTATTATCAGGGATTTCAAGAAGTAATTGAATTATCAACAACAGAACCTTTTAAAAAGTACAAACTACATCCCAAAATTACCCACAGATCTTTCTACTTGGAACTCGAATACAGCAACTAAGCCTACACTAGAATCCCAGAACAAGCTGGGAAGGAAAACAAGTATATTCAGCTGAAAATACGATTTGAGTTCATACTTGCACATTCACAATAACTGTGAATTGTAACGTGATGAAAATCTAAGTCAACAGATTTGTTCCAGGCTATTACGTGGTCAGTAAGTACGTTTAGAACTCTAATAAAATTATCTTTACCTTCATCTTTGCTCATTGCTCTCTGACCCTGGCTGCTGACAGAGTCTCCATCTCTTTGATGCTTTTGACTGAGTCTTACATAAAGGGCTTTCTGCATTGCCGGAAGAAAATCCGGTACATTAATGGCTGGTTTATGGCCCATATGGCTACTCATGCAGTCTGACTCACTTCCACCTTGATGTGACTCTTGAGCCATGAGGTGATCTGTAAATTCCCCATGCCATGTCCCATCTGCAGTACAAAAGAACACAGTTAGGAGCTACCCTACACAAGCTTTTCCAGCAGAGGAGATAGAACATAATCAAGCAAAGCTAATGTGACTTATATTACACGACTACAATGCATTGGCTGAAAAAGCCTATACATTGAAGACAGTCCAGGAGGTTTGGCTTTCTTTCAGCTGCTCAGCTTTGGAGCCATGATGTATTAATACCACACAACTGCAAAGTGCCTTACCAAGGAACAAGAATTGTTAAACGCCCTTACCCCCAGAGTTATTAGCTGGCTGGAAGTTATGTACAGCTTGATGAGAATAGTAATTGTCATAGAAGTCAGCTGGGTTCTGAATAGGCTCATAATTCATATTCGGCTGCCGTTCACCAGGAATCTGCTGGTATTGTGGTCCCGGAGGACAATGGTTCTCTCTTGGCATATTCACCATATGTCCTTGAACTCCTGGGGCATTGTAAGATCCACCAAGACCTGGTGGTGTGAGAGGTGGACCACCCTGCTGTCCTTGCATAGGCATACCAGTCTGGTTCTGTGGTCCGAGAAAGCCTGGTGGAACCCCCTGCATAGGAGGACTCTGCGGCATTCCTGGGCCTTGAGGCCCTGCGCATGGATGATGTCCAGGAGAACCTGGGTGCATTGGTGGCCCATTATGTCCTTGTGACATGCCAGGACCTGGCCCTGGACTTGAACCTGGATTATACATATGCTGGGAATGTGGGTCATTTCCCTGAAATGGTGGTCTTGGTGGTGATGCGCTGTTATAGAAAGTTGGTGGCCTGTAGGCAAAAGAAAATTAATGAATCAAATTTTGCACTTACAAGCATCAATAGTCTATTGGCTATCTCCTCCCCCTCCTCACTCTTACAGATGTCTGTTTGTACTTATTTGATCTTAAGTAGGATAAAAATCTGAAAGAAGGAAAATAATTTTCAAAGAGAGTAACTACATACATTACACATTACAGAGCTTGTCTGGAAGTAGAACATATTTCCAGTATTATCACATGCAGAACTGGACATTTGCCACAACTAGGAGTTTTAAATATCCCAAGGCCAACAGTCTCCATCAGTAGTGTCAATACGCTTCTGTCAAGAAAAAGCTAACTATAAAAAAGGTTTAGAAGAAAATGAACTTTTCCCAACCTGCAAATGGAGAGAGGCAAGGCAGGTACAGAGCCAAAATCAAGAGCCAAAGGAGTGACCTTCTGGAAGGTCAAGGCTCAGTAAGATCTCTTCTATGGAAAGCATTAAATAAGTAAATAATTATGATAGCAAATATTTGACAGCTTATTAACTTAGAAGTATACTCAGCAGTATATACTTGACAGGAACAAAAAGAATTGTTTAAATATTTATGCAGCCATACTGTAAGGAGAGTTCTACACAAAATGATAAAACCTACTTTTTTCCAATTTTGTGTGCTAAATCCACAGTAGGCTTCACAACTATTTCAAAGAGAGATGGGATTTTCTTATATTCTCCTGAAGGATCTTGATAATTTTCTATATCAGACTCAGAAAACGCATATTGCTCTGGCGGGGTTGGCAGAAGTCCAACACCTGGTGGTGGCTTAGGCAGAGGAACTATGCCACGCTTTCTGAGTTCCTCCAGTTCTTTCTCGTCTTCATTTTGTGGTTCCTCCTCAGTATTCAAAACCTAGAACAAAGCAATGTATCAAATACTTCATTAATTTTGCAGTATGTGCAATTCAATTTAGTCTTGCACTTTCCATTTAAATATCATTACCTGCTACAATACTACTATATATTGACATCAAACTCAGATGAATTATAAACCTATTATTACTTGTTCCGCAGGACACCGATTCACAACTAGGAAGAAAACTATTTCTGTAGTCAGGAAAGGACAATTTCACACTATTTGAAGTCCATGTCCTTCAAACAGTAATTTCAAGTGACAGAAATTTAAAGACTTACTCTAAGATTCATCATGTTTCTAGTGTTAAAATTCAGGCCACTTTTGGTTAAGGCCTGTTGCAGAGTAACTGGAGACACAAATAAATAACTTACTTAACACAAAGGTCAAGATTTCATGAATCATTCAGAGGAGGCACCTCATTCCTTTCCCCACCCTGAGGGCAGAAGTCAGATGATATCTAACTTCTATGCAGCTAAAGGTATACAACATAAGCCGCACTTCTTGTAACAAAGTACATGAATATTTTAACAGAAAGGGATGCAAAAAAAAAAAGTTCATGGGCAGAAACTCAAGTTGTGAAAATAAACAAGTCTGATATGGCTAAAAAATACCTGAATAATGGATGGGAAGGGGAACTCCTAGTAGGACCATAGACTTACTGCGCTGAAGAGCAACGGGGAAGCTTAACATCATCAGTGTTTAGCATCACACTCCCTAAGAATCCCACAGAAATTCTTAGCAATCTCCTCCCTGTTCTTTGTAGCAACAAACCTCGTGTTTACAGACTGTGAATTGCTCACCTTATCCAACAGCTCTTTTGTTTCTGCAGTCAGGGGAGCATGAGAAAACTTGCATTTATCTCCTTGATAACATTTTGCTCCTGTATGGTAGAACTTGCAAGGGAATTCATGTAAGCAATGCATTAAGGATTCCTAACAAAGGCCGATTTCTAGTTTGAGCTGTTCAGCAAGTTTATAAAATTCAGCTGTCAGCTTTCCTTCAATTCTTCACCAGCACTTAATCTTTCCAAGGCAATGGCTTAAGGATTTTGAAAGCTAATAACCAACTTACCTCCTAGTTCCATTTAACATTCTACTAATAATTATGTTACTGTGGCTTTAACGTTACTCTTGACTCGATTCTAAAATTGCAATTAAAAAGACAAAGGTCTCATTTCCAGAATTGAGCACAAGTCCTTTAAAACAAACAAGAACAGATCAGAGGTTTAAAAGTATATGGACAAATGCATCTAACTTGAAGTTTAAAACATTAAAAATCCTTAATACCAAAAATAAACCAGTAATTTCATAGGTATTTTCTCCTAACTATTTGATAAAAAAATTAATCTTCTTTAGTAAGTCCACATAGTCTTTGGTATAGTTTTGTAAAAAAAGAAACAGCTAGCCCTGAAAATCACATCAATTAAGAGTAAATATAAACTGTCAGTTTAATTCAAGTTGGCTTGTTAGGATTGTTTTTAAGGATATTGTGCAAGTAAATGCAGTTCTCTCCTTTGGTGCAGTACCCCTGTATGTAGAACTTGCAGATTTCCTTCTTCTTTTCAATCTCTGCATCATGATCAAATTTACACTGTTCTCCCTATATATAAGAAAACAAGAAAAAACATTATCGATCTGAAATGCTGAGTAATTCCATTTCACATGTAAAGAAAAACATCCTCCTTAGCTGAATTTAAACTTTTTATCTTTATTAACACCTAACCGCATTATAAACATGAGCCAAAAAAAAAAATGTAAAAAGAGGGGCCTGAACACAGAGGAACAATTCCTGAACTGGGATACAAGGAATATACATAGTGGTCACAGTAAACAAGTTGGTCTTACAATACCAGCTCTCTTCTGTCTCCACCTAGCAATTAGCATTAAAAAGGCACTTAAACAAATACTTTACTGAAATTATTTTCCATATAAACAATTATGAACTTGATCAAAAAACCTGATTCTGTTCTAAGGGTGGGTGGGAGAACTTAAAAGTCCAACCAGCAAAGTATTAAGAATCTTCCTTGTATGAAAACCAGAGTCCAAATAACATCGTTTATTTCAACCGTATCATGTTTTACATGAGGATCACTTTGCTGGAGCATTTTTTTGCCTTTTTATTATTATTTTCATGAAAAATATACTAAGTGCTCTTTCAGCCACTTGTTTTAAAACTGAAGGTGGCAGCAAATACTCATCTCACTGAGCATAGCATACTGAAATATATAAAGGCAGCGACAAATGCATTGTCTTCAATTCCCCCCTGTTTTGGGAAAAAAGCATACTGATTTTCAGCTTTACTTTGTTTGAAAAAGAAACAGAAAATGTTCTGTATCTAAATACATATAGGAACCAAATATAAATGAGGTGCTCACTTATTCGAGGAGCATGTGGCTTCTCTTAAGTGCTTTAGAACTGACTGAACTAGTTACATCAGAGGATGCAACTCTACAGCAGCACAAGCTCCCAAACAAAGCACCAACAATTTTTTTTAAATGTAATAAGAGACAGTCCTGCGAGTGCTTTTGCTTGACAGCTGACTGCTCTGAATAGCATTCTATTCTTTCTGCTGCCTTCCACTTGCTGCTGAAGGAAGATGGTTCTTTGGTAGGGAATTCTTCTACACCATTACTACAACCCCACTTTTTTAATTTAGAGAGAGAAATAAATTAGCATAATTAAGCAATTTCTTCAACATTTTGAAATTAGCAGTAGCACATAAAAAAGACATGATGTCATGCATTCAGAAATCATTGCCTATTCACAGATTCCATACTTGAAATGTTTGTATATTTACCTATGATACATTGCCAGTGTAAGTTTATGATACTATCACAATGTTTTTACTGTACATACTAATAAGCAAATACAATTATTTTTAGTAGAATTTGTTATATTTGTTATTCAAAATGCGTAACAGAAAGGGATATTTTTCCACAAGTAGTTCTGTTGGCATTAATCTATAAATATGCAAAACATCAGAAATCGAAACACTGAGTTTCAATACACAAGTTTTCTGTGCATCAACTGAAGTAAAAAAACACAGTGCATCTTCTCCCCTTCCTCACACTGAAGCAGCAGACCGACAGACACAGTGCATAATTACCTTAATACACCTCCCTTCAAGGAAATATTTACAAATTTGTTTGCCT
The DNA here is from genome assembly GCA_025769975.1 of Gallinago jamesoni. Classification (NCBI taxonomy): domain Eukaryota; kingdom Metazoa; phylum Chordata; class Aves; order Charadriiformes; family Scolopacidae; genus Gallinago; species Gallinago jamesoni. The sequence goes on along the minus strand of JAOQGH010000023.1, from coordinate 5,454,220 downwards.
TTGTGTTCCACTGTATGCTGATTGATGAATTCCTGACTCATATTAACCCATTTCTTCACTGGTTTGCCATCCTGTAAGAAAAAGGAACATCCCACTGATTTTTACTTATTAAGTGCAGTTGCAAAAATATTAGATTGTACATGGTGCACTTTTTACTCCAAAATGTGTTTAACTGCACCATGATTTAAGTTCTAAAAATTATTATACCCACAGCTCAAAGTAAAAGTAAATACATATACTTATTTCTTAGCTGCTTTAATACAGAGTCTTTTTTATAAATGCAACCAAATCAGAAACTTCTTACAAGAGACACAAATAACTTCTCTGAAGAGACAAAGTACCTCACACTTCATGTGACAATGCACCCCCTACGTCAGTGCCAACCACCCCCAAGTAAGGACACCTCTGCAGACAGCCAGGAGTTGAGTAATCACCCAGGCTTCCAGACAACCACCTTAGCCACAAGGCTATACTTTATCAACCTTTTCCCTTCATGTGCTTCTCATGCAATCGGTATCTCTAGATTATCTTCTTTTTTCTCCCATTAGAAGAAAAATAACCTGTTTGCTTACGCCATGAGGCAAAGCAGAGAGGAAAGCACAATTCATTCATCACCTAACATGTAAGAATTCTTATGTACCAGGTTGGGCAAATAATTGTTCTCTCTTATGATTTGATTCCCATATGGCATCTGCACTTGAGGTAAACTAAAGAAACTGCAGTAAACTCATCTAACTACAGAGCCTGGGATAGACATTGAGAGGGCCTGGCAGATCTAGTGAAGTCATGGAAGTAGATGGCCTTCAATGAACTGCTGCGTGTGACACTGCAACAAAGGTAGAAGCAAATGTCATCTTTGCAGTACTAGATGGTTGCCTACTGATCTGATGATAAGAGGAAAGAGGCTTTTCGGATTTCCCATTTTCACAAAAATGAGCAGCAAATCTGACTGCTGAGTAAGAGCTTCTGAAAAGAAACAGATGGGTTCTCCACAGTCACACTGCATCAGGAGCACACCGTAGCATAGCACACCAAGTATCCAGTCTCATTTTGATTAGCAGATGAAGCAACGTCACAAAACATTAACACTAAGAACAAGTAGTGGATTTTGTTGACATTGAGAAGAAATCTTTGAGCTAGAAATGCCACTCCTGGATGAGTCAAGATCCATTTTCTACTGTGAACACACTAAATCCAGCGAAATATCAGCTGCTTCAGACAAAGCAGCTTTGAATCTAATAACTGATCCTCTTCAAGGTTAATGCAAATATCACATAAACATGATGTTCCAAGTCTCACTGCAAATCAATGACCATCCCACACTACAAATCACTTAAAACAATGGCCTGAAGAAGGTTGAAATGCTCACACCATGTCCCTGAGAATCCCAGGGACGTTGCTGGGCGGATCAGGAGTCTCAGTGGTTACCCCACCGCACCGCACAGCTCAGCATCTGCATCGCAGAATTCATTATTTTGCTGTAGCCAGAAGCACAGCTTTTTGTTTTCTGCCTCCCAGCTCTGCTGGGACCTGCCTGCTGCTGCCTCCTTGCCTCCACCCTTCCCCACGGCTTGGGAGATGGCGCCATAGGACCAGGCATGCTCTGCAGCAACAGGAAGGAGGAATCCTATGAAGGAGGCGTCCTAACAGATCGAATGGCTGCCCTTTTCCTTACCACATGCAGGGCAGAGAAAGGAACATCTAATTGGGGCCACCCAGGAGCCCCAGAGAGTTAGGCCAGCTGGAGAACACGGGGAAAAGTTAACATGGCTGAATTACACATCACCATGTTAGTAAGAAGCCAGCCGTGTCCACTCTTGAGAGCAGGAGGGAGAACCACAGGCATTTCAATCGTAGTATACAGAACCAAATGTGATATGGCTTAAATAATGTATTTTAGCCACAGATGGATTTGATCCACTAATTATCAATTTTGTATTGTTTTTCATTTAAATGAAGACTAAAGTGAGAAATTTGCAAATACTGTGGCAATACTGAACGCTAACTTTTCTCTAATTCCTGTGCAAAGAATTACTAAACTGAAACCACGGAAATACATACTTCCATTTCCACAGTCACAGCTACGGAAAGAAAAGGAAAATTCTTCAGGATTCAGATGAAAACTAGCAAAAGCTGTAAAGGCATCCATTTTCTTTGCTGAAAAATCTGAGGTAAGCTGGTAGTAGCAAAACAACTTATTTCAGATACTTTTAACAAGGAAGTTCACGCACCATTCAAAACCAAAGCTCATAAACCACTTTCTGCTAGTTTTCCATATTTCCAAGAAAAACAAGAAAATTATGTATTAGCTTAAGTTATCAATTATAGTTTGTACATCAAGTGTTGGAAAATTCTAGTAATTTTATATATAAAAAAATAATTTAAAGATACGTAATTTTAAATACTCTTCCATTAAAGCAAAGCAATCAATCATTTGAAACATTTACAATCATTCCAAATTCAGCTTTAATTCCACATACCTCATGAAAGCCATCAGATCCTTTATTTCCCCCTCTTCCCCTTCCACGATCTTTACGCTTCAATTTCTTTTGCATTCCACGCCCTCGACCAACATTGTAGTTATTACCTCTTTGAGAAATACCTAAAAAACAACAATGACCTCTTTAAATGACCTCAGAAAGTAAAATTATTATCTAGTGACATCAAATACAGACAAATCTAACAAATTATCTACCATTTTGCAGTCATAATTCCTAAATACTGTCTTGAAGCAGGAGTTGGCAAGTACAACTACACCAGCCAACTGTAATTCTGTGCAACAGCCTGCTCTTTGAAAAGCTCTTCAAATCAATAGCAGACTGACAAATTCAATGTAAAATCAATCTTATTCAAAGTAGCTTCTCACAATTAGAGGTGCAGGCATGTTACTTCTACTCAGCCCAAGAACTTGAAATGTGCTGTTTGGTGACTTTCTGAGCACAGAACTAACTAGTGCAAGTAGCACCAGGTTGTATTGTCACAACATGTAAGAAACCTGAGATCCTAACCTAAGAAATATGACAGAACAGTTTTGAATAAAAAAAGTTTAATGGTAACTGTTTGGAAGCCTCAAAACAGTAATTATCCAGCCAGCAGCATGCCAGGAGCCATGATCTCAACTAAAGCCACCGAGACAGAGTATCTACTTTCTCATCAATTTAAAAAGTTCTGCAGACATCACATTGGCTTCAGGTGGCAGCTACCCTGTGACAGCAAGGCTGATTATTCTTATCCTGATTATCTACTCTGTCCTGGTGAGGTCCCATCTGGAGCACTATGTCCAGTTCTGGGCTCCTCAGTTCAAAAAGGACAGGGGACAGCACAGGGCTATAAAGATGATGAGGGGCCTGGAGCATCTCTCCTACGAGGAGAGGCTGCGGGACTTGGGTCTTCTTAGTCTGGAGAAGACTGAGGGGGGATCTGATCAATGCCATAAATACTTAAAGGGTGAGTGTAAAGACGATGGGGCCAGTCTTTTTTCAGTGGTGTCCAGTGACAGGACAAGAGGAAATGGGGACAAACTTGAGTATAAGAAGTTCCACCTAAACATGAGGAGGAACTTCTTCACTTTGAGGGTGGCAAAGCCCTGAAACAGACTGTCCAGAGAGGTGGTGGAGTCTCCCTCTCTGGAGACATTCAACACCTGCCTGGACACGTTCTTGTGCAATCTGCAACCTGCTCTGGGTGGACCTGCTTTGGCAGGGGGTTGGATTAGATGATCCCCAGAGATCCCGTCCAACCACATATCATTCTGTGATTCTGGGATTGCAGTGAAAATGCCTTGACTTGGTCTCAGATGACTTGCAGACAGAGATTTTGAAGCAGTATTACCAAGCAGGACATGAAAACCAACTTTTTGTCTCCGCTACAACTTTGGCCAACTTATTTTATTGTGAACCAAAACACAATACAAAAAATCTTTACCATAGGAAATGAAAGACAGCTTACTACCTTTGTATAACAGACAGTATCTTCTGAAGAACTAGAAAGGTATCCATACTGTCATACAAAACCCTGCTCAAATTTTGCCTGGGAGACAAACTTTTAGCCATGATTAAAGGGAGAAGATTTTGCAAATTGAATCAACAGTTTCTGAAATGAGAACTTGATCTCATAGGAAAGGTGATGAGAGGTTAAGTATTTCTAGATGGCAGATCAGGCTATTCCTGCCAATGGTATTCGCCGCCTCCATGGCCTAACCTTCCCCACCCCACAGCAATACACAGTAACACGGGACAACTGGGGAGTCTGAAGTCCCTGCACAATAGAGAGGCCAGGGATGTAAGCTGGCTCGATGAATTGCACGACAACAGCAAGGAAACGATCAGATACCAAATGAAAGGAGCAAACAAGAATGCTTGCATAACTTGGTTTATATAAGTAAGGCATGAAATAAGGGCAGCAGGACTCTTTCAGAAATACATTGCTTAAGAGGAACACTTTCTCACCAGCAATTTTATGCAAGCTTTGAATGCAAGAGAAGTTGTGAAAAGAAAAATAAAAGGATACTAGCATACTTGTGGGGTCAATTTTATACCAATAAAAGTATGCAGGCACCTATCAATATTTCTAGATACTTAATTTTATTTTCTGTTGGGTAAGGGGGGTGGGAGGAGGAAAGCTCACTAAATTATATTTTGGAATTGACATATTTACATTCCTTCCCCCAAACAAGTTCCATCTCAGTCTTTCATAAACTACCACCAGAAAGTCACTTTACAGCCCTGTGATTTCTTACTAAAACAGCTACGCAACAAAACTGGCTTTGTAATAGGGTTTTAATTCTTTATTACTATGTATGTATTACCCAACACTTGATCTTTTTCTTCAATATAAACATCAGTTCAACAATATGATATTATTCCTTCAGGATGAAGAACATTCTCACTCACTGATGGGAGACTGCAAGCTCACAGGAAAGCCACCAGTGGCAGCTTTCTTCATTCAGCTCTCAAAACAAACATGCAGAAACGATACACAATCCAACTACTGCCATCACCCATTACTACAGTTAATGATTCAAGTTACCTTACCTTTCTGGATCCCTTTCATCCCCTGTTTTTTCACTGGTTCTTTCAGGAATGGAGGTCCTAAATCAGTACTGGACGTCTCTTTAGCTTGCCTGTATTGTTTAAGCTGATCAGCAAAATCCTCATCCTTTTCTTCCTCATTGTAATTACCAAAGTTTTCATCACTGTAATGACTATAGTCATCATACTCCTTACTTTTTATATTTTTTTTATGTTGCATTTTCTGTGAACTCATGTAATTTCCTGATACATGTCCATGCTGAAATGAAAGCGATTGCACTGTTTAGAAGCAACTCAGCATTTCAAAAAACACCCCTCCAAACTCCTCTCCAAAAACAATTGGGTTTTATGCTGTTTTATTGTCATGCCGCCTACCAGATTTGCACAAACACGAATCAGTAATACACAGCGAAAATCAGTTATTCAGTAAAAATTACTACTTTTCATTCTGAAGGCATCAACATTGGAAAAAAGAACAGCATCAGCATCTATACTCCAGAAAACTTTTCAGCGGGGTTGACAAAACATTTTAACATATGCATTTCTAAGTGTCCTAAATGCTACTTCGATGAACTATGATTAATATAATTTTTTCCCTTCGTGATCTCAAATTCTGACCATCTCAGACACAGATGATGCAATCTGTCCTGTCAATCAGGATGAAATACTGCTAATGACCGCTCTTAAGCCAGCACTTGTCCCTTCTCCCATTTCTGCAGACAGGATCTTCAGTTTGCTAATAAATTCCACTGGCTTAGAGTTTTCTGGAACGGTTTCAGGCTAAAAGGAAAAGTCTCCTCTCCTCTGTAGTACCAGAGTTTCATCAAGCCTCTAGCTGCTCTATCACATCTTTAGAGAATGCATTCTGTTTCACAGAGTGGTCTCAGGAGGGCTATCGAGCTGCACAGACTGAGAAATGCCAGGACAAACTGAACCATCAGAAAGCAGAAATCAACTCTTAGGTACTTAAGCACAGCTTTTCATGAGGTGTTTCCTCTTAGTATAACCTAAGTCCAATGCAGGCAATAACAAAGATATCTTACTTGTTGCCTGATGGAGGAAAAAATAGTATCAGGCTTGTTTACACCACCTACATTCATGCCACAGATAATGCTTTACATTTGGAAATCTACCCAACGAGATGAGAACTAGAAGATGTGGTTCCTGCAAAAACGGGCACTGTGATCAAGTAAGCCTTCAAAAACTGCATCATTTACATTTGCATTTTTTAAATTACACTTAAATGAGAAATCAGTTTAAAAAAAGACTACCTGACTGAATGAAGAATCATAATCTCTGTATGAAGAGCTGCTGCTCTTTTTATGTGGCCTTTCTGTACGCTCAATATCAGAATCATGGCTGTAGTCTGAACTGTCATCACTGGAAGGGGAGTTATGCTGAAAAAAATAAAAAGAAGAAAATAGCTCTCAGACATCGTTACATAATTCTCTGTGTAACTGTTCTGCTGTATACGTACTTAAAGAAGCATTAGCCCAATAAATGAAAATATTTTGTTAATTCTCACAAGCCTCTGCTTCTGGAGGAAGCTAAAGAAAGCACATTCTTTGATGACCCACTCATTTTATCACAGATCTGATCTGATGAGGCTTCAGAATGTAAATATTGAGGGCTATGTGGTTTCTCTGGGTTATATCAGCCTCCTACGGGTCTCTCTGAGCCCTGCTTCTTTGTGACAAATCTGGGAGATGGCTAGAAGCTTGCATATGACCATAGAAATGATTAGCATCCTGTCATTTTCTGCTGGGAGAAAAATCGGCATTACTGCACTACAAGTGTATTATTTACATGTATTTTTCTGCAGAAAATTTAGAGGGGAAACCATACAAGAATACTGTATTTCTGTGATTTTCATAGAATTACCATTGGGTTTAATTTTCTATGTTAACATTTTGTGAATCTCTTGCATGTATTTAAGTTGATTAATATATATATTAGAAACATCTTAATTAACTTTACTGAAGAATTTATTTAATTAGCCTGAAATATTTTATTTCCCTAAATGATAATTAGTACAAAAAGCAAATTTGTAAATTTTTGCCTCTTACCCTAAAAAACTCTCACCCTATGGTTCAGCTACCATTACCATTAAACAATTTAAGATGTAGTAACACTTTGGCCTTTCGTGTCAAAACTACCACAACCATTCACAATGGCAGAGTAAAACCCTCTTAAATGTCAGTATTTTATAAACTGCTAATAAAAGAAATATTGAAATAAATACATAGCCAATGAAGATGTATATCACCAATAACACAGCTATACCCACAGTCTGACTTCTTACTTCTTTTAAATATAAACAGATGAAAACCAAGTTTATGAAAATCACCATCCCAGGAGTTATTTAAAAGACGGGTAGACATGGTGCTTAGGGACATGGGTTAGTGGCCATTTTGGCAGTGTTAAGTTGCTGGTTGGACTCGATGATCTTAAAGGTCCCTTCCAACCTAGACGATTCTATGATTCTATAAAATGCATCTAAGCAAAGCTAATAAGTATGCTTCCAAACTATCATTTGAAATGTGTTACGGCTGGATCAATTAATGATGTCTCTTATGCCACATGAACTGTCACTGAATGTGTAAATATGCACTTCCATGTGTTTAAAGTCTATTTAAACAAATTCTTTAATGTTGAAATGCACTGGTAAGACAGAAATCTCAAAAATTCCATTCCAAAGACTGCCTAAATAGCAATAAAATCATTTTAGATTTCTTCTTCAATTCCCTGGATCCTTGTCTGAACCTGGAAACCTGGAATTAAAATAAACACCTCCAATATTTTGGGTTGCATTTCCTAACCTTATGCTTATCCCGTCTTCTCCTCTTTGATTTTTTCTTTTCTTTTTCTTTTTTGCGTTTCTTCCGTGATTTTCTATGTCCTTTTTCATTTTTCTGCTTATCATCACCTTTTGTACCATGTTCTTTCACATCTTCATACGCTGCATCATCTATTTCACCATCTTCAAGCTCTCCATCTTCTCTGTAGGAAGAAAAATATCAACACAATAAAATCACTTGTTATTATTTATCTCATCTGTCCAATAACAGAATAAAAAAACCCCACACCCAGTATTTCTTTCCACCAGTTACATTTTTATATATGTGCACACACTTTTTAATACATGTAATATCCCAAGAACTACTAGGATTTTAGAATTTTCTTTTAAAGCTAAACAAAAATGGAATGCAAGCCATTAAATGCCCTTGAATTATACTGCAAAATTAAGAAGCTTTAAAACCATGTTTTGTTTTTTTTTACTTCTCAGAACAAAGATCTTCTCTGCTTATATAGTTTTCTCTAACACAGATTAAAAAAAACCCTGCTTCAATATATAGCACTCTGATGCCTTTAAACAGGTAGTTTAATCATTTCTAGAAATAAAATACTTCTGCTACAATGCTATTACATGCCTTTATGCTGCTGTATTTGCAGAACTGATGTGGTGAAAATTAAAGACAATTAAAGCTCCCTGAAAACTATACACTTAAAGAGTAGCAATAATGAAAACAAGCACTTGGGCACTGCAGGAAAACAATCCATAGTAATACAAACACGTTTCCTTCAACACACCAGCTCTTGGATCTAAAGATAGGTCTGTAGCATCTAGGATGTAATAGCCAAAGTCATGAGCAATTCAAAAAAGGAGAAATAATTTAGTGGTTACGTGGATTCTTCAAAAGAAATTAGTAGTAGTAGCTGACAAGAAAGGAGTAGTTAACATTTGAATTTCATTTGCTAGAATCTAAAAACTGATCGAAACAAGACATCCGATGATGCTATTTTTCTAAGCTGCCCAGGGTAGTGGTTCTTTTTTTTTTTTTAATTTGTAACATTGACATTTGTAGGGCATTGGTTCATACAACAATAAATACTGTAAATGGAATAACATGCATGTGAATATAACTTCTGCATATGAATGCAATTCTCAAGACTTCAAATTAGAGTAACACCAAAGGATGATTTAAAAAACCAAAACCTAACACAAAATTTTACGTGCTTGTACACTACGGGCTTTAAGCACTTGTACACTAAGTAACAGAAAGATTCATGCTTATCTCCATCACTAGGCGAAAAAACTGTCTATGATTACATAAGACTTTATTTAAACTTTTGTCTACTGACCCAAACAATAACAATTCTGAATGTATTTTGCCAAGAAAGAAAGATTTCGACAGAACACCAGCTAACCTATTTCTCATCCCTATTTCAGACATACTGCTGAAGCAACCTTAACTCCCCTTCTACTATTTGGCATTTGCTGCGTTTTGTTTGTGGAATTAACTGCTTTTTAACATTGGTAATTGGCTCTATGTAATTATTTCTACATTACCACTGCTTCAGAAATTCAGCCTCTGCAGGCATCGTGGAACCTTACAGAAACTCACTCCTGCATTTCCATATGGAGATTGCGTGCAAATACCATCAGTCCTACGGTGTCTGAAACCCTCACTCGATGAATGTACCAGGTGGTGAGGGCAGCAAGGGTAGAAGCCTGTAAATACTAGAAAACTATATCTAAAAAAAAACAATCAAAAAACCAAAACTCCAAAACCCAAGACCAAACTAGTGCTGCGGGCAGTAGAAGGTATTGGGATAAAAGTAGTAGATAGGCTACACTAAATTGCCTTACAATTCGTCCATCTTGGTCCTGTATTCACAATGCATTAACTAACTCTGTCTACTTCAAGGGACGGTGAGTAGTAGGAAGGGTGGAAGAACTCATCAGAAGGCAAAAGACCTGAGCATCCACAGTAAAAAAACAGTGGTTAAGAAGTTAGAAGCAACACAAAGTTCTAACATTTTTAAGAAGAGCAAATGGATAGGCAAGGGAGGAAAAAACAAAACCATATTCAGAGAGTAAATCGTGCTTGACCAATGTGATAGCCTTCTGTGATGTTATAATTAGATGGCTGGATGAGGGGAGAGCAGCCAGGAGAAGTCATCTACCTTGACTTCAACAAGGCTTTTGACACTGTCTCCCATAACATCCTCATTAGGAAACTGAGCAAGTGTGGGCTAGAGGAGGGGGCAGTGAGGTGGATTGAGAGCTGGCTGTTTGACAGGACTCAGAGGGTTGTCATTAATGGAGGAGGGTCAAGTTGGAGGCCTGTAACCAGTGGCGTCCCCCAGGGGTCAATACTCATCCCAGTCTTGTTCAACATATTCATCGATGACCTGGATGAGGGGACAGGGTGTATCCTCAGCAAGTTGGCTGATGATACCAAACTGGGAGGACTGGCTGACACTCCAGAGGGCTGTGCTGCCATCCAGTGTGACCTGGACAGGCTGGGGAGCTGGGCAGAGAAGAACCTCATGAGGTTCAATAAGGGCAAGTGCAGGCTCCTGCCCCTGGGGAGGAAGAATGCCAGGTACTTTTCCTTCTTTTTTTTTTACTATCTTTTTTTTTACTATCATTTTTTTACTCTCATTTGCTATAGGTGAGGGGTGGACCTGCCGAAAAGCACTTCTGAGGAGAAGGATCTGGGGGTCCTGGTGGCGAGTAACCTATCCATGAGCCAGCAATGTGGCCTTGTGGCCCAGAGGGCCAATGGGATCCTGGGCTG
>JAOQGH010000023.1:5431856-5443505 GCA_025769975.1 Gallinago jamesoni | reverse complement strand
GGAGGGATTGGAGCATCTCCCTGATGAGGAAAGGCTGAGAGAGCTGGGGGTCTTTAGCCTGGAGAAGAGAAGGCTGAGGGGAGACCTTATCAATGCTTGTGAGGATCTAAAGGGTGGGTTGAGGGAGGATGGAGCCGGACTCTTCTCAGTGGTTGCCAGTGACAGGACGAGGGGCAACGGGCACAAGCTGGAACATGGGAAGGTCCACTCAATTCTGAGGAAGAACTTCTTTGGGGTGAGGGTGGCAGCGCCCTGGAAGTGGCTGGCCAGGGAGGGTGTGGAGTCCCCTTCTCTGGAGATCTTCAAGCCCTAGTGGATGCCGTCCTGAATGATATGCTCTGGGCAGCCCTGCTTTGGCCTGGGAGTTGGGCTGGATTATCTGTAGAAGGTCCCTTCCAACTCCAACAATTCCATAATTATTGACTTGCATATAAAGGCTCTGCACAAAAAACTAAGGAAATGCATCAATTTCAAGGTACCACCTCTTCACCTTTCATTCTCAACTAGTGGTGGGATGCTTCAGCGTATCTACAGCAACTGTGAAATTTTCGTGTCACCTCGTGGAAGCCCACTGCGACCACATAAAGGCAAGTTATGCACATGCCAGCCTCATGAAAATGCTTTGCTGTATTACATGATTGAGAAAGGGACTCGAAGACCATTTCTAAGCGTTGCGAGGGCAACTAGTCTATGGAGTGGTTGAAAAAAATACTACAGAATGTGGGAGAAAATAACTTAGATAAGTACTGAAGATAGTTGTGATTTGCTAAGTAGCATGAAGGAGCAGGACAGAAAAGAAGGAAAGTTCGTAAGAAGCTTTCAAATGTCAGAACATTACAAAGTTGGCATAAAAAGATTTAATCTGATTAGAAGATTCTGCTGTGGAAGGTGTCACTGAAAGACTAGCATTCATACTGATGGGCAGTAAAACCAAGTTCATGGCAGGTAACCAGTGGACTTTTAGGACTGGGAAACAGCAGCAGCCACAGAAAAGGACTGGATAAATTCATAGAAAACAAGCGCATTAAAGGCACGGCTGTCCAACACACCAAATATGACTATGGGTGTTAGAAAAAAACTATGAACTTTCTAAGTGAACTTAGAAAAAAGGTAAGAAAAACTGCTCAATTCCTACATCTTAAGTTTAGCTTAAGTCATTGTTGTTGCTTATGACTGTCAACATTTACTTGGACACATCTTGAAAAAGACATTATTTTTTAGTGCTAATATAAAACAGCAGGAAGCTATGAAGTCAAAGTCAGCTTTTGAACGAGTAACAGAAATTAATAATAATAAAGGTATGCACACTACCAAGCAGGCACCAAATGTGAAGTAGAGAGGCAACTTCAGAACCCTTTTTTACGCGATTTTTACACAGTGCTCACAGAGATCTGCCCACAGACAATTGTCACGCTGCCTCGTGAAGGACAATGTAACACCAAGATACTCCCATACTTAAAGAGAGATAAAAGATCTTCAGAATGTGTACACCAATCATAAAATAAATCCTGTCTTCAAACACCACAGTGACTATTATCTCCAGCATACCCTGACAAATTCTGAAGTACATCGTAAAATACCCCAAGCAAGCATTTGTCACATCTTTCCAGGAGGCACCTGATTAATAAAGTGTGCCTGAGGAAATGCAAATATTTATGAAATACCTGCAGTTATTAGAAAAAACAATATTTCATCTTTTGACAACATGAGCTAAACTCCCTCTTCTCAAGGATGTCTCCTCAAAACGCTCTTTCGGAAATAAGGTATTTACCATTTACCAGATCCTTTGGAAACTGCTGCCATATATTTACACTTCTAGGATGCATCGAGGACTTGGATAACTTTCTAGGTAAAACAATGAGGCAGAATCTCAGTAATACTATCCTCTGGATTGCATTTCAAAGGTAAAATTACAAAAGTCCTCTAACTCCCAAATGCCTAAATTCTTTCCACTACATCCTAGAATTTTCCAAGCATTTAACTTCAAGGTGTTTTAAAAAAAACAAAACACTGGATAAATATGATCTGAAAATACAACGGTAAAAAAATGTGTAATTTCTTGGAAATAATTATGCTTCAAAGAAACTTTAAAGGAAATGATAGGGCAGAAATTACTTTCCGTTTTATAGGCTTTATTTCTCTTCATTTAAAATACAAACTGGAGCTGTACACCAGAAGGCAAGTGCAGAACCTATCGCTTTTAGAAGTTCAATTCCTAAATTCCAGAGTTGGCTACAGCAAGCAGCTTTTGGGAAGGGCTTTCAGCAACGTGAACCAAAATTACCTCCTTTTCCACTATGAGTAATAAAAGTCAACAAACAGATGTGGTCTGGAAAAAAACACAGCTAACAGATGATTTTCTAGGAAATGGGTCCGAGTCTTAGGTTGCTTTCCCATTGGCAGCATCTACAACAAACAGATCAGAACACTGATCTAAAAAGAGTGAATACAAACTTCTGTTTTGCAAAGTACAGCTTCTTGCTTACAGGGTACCTTAGTACGCTTCTGTTATTGCTGGAAATGCCTGTCAAAAAAAAGCCCAACATTTTCTTAATCTAGAAAAGCAAGGAAGTTGTCTTTTTCAAGATTCACTTCTGTTTCAACCATCCCACCCCACAAAACAACACAGCACAAAAACAACCTTCACTGAAATAATGCCAACAAGCTGTGGGGGGGAGAACAGTTTACGATGCCTACACAACGCATACCTTGAGAGTCAAAAAGACAGCCTCTGTGCTGACACTGGAACAAACCCTGGCAAATTTTAACTTTTGCCAAGTGTTATTTTCTTCAATTCTGTATTTGTATTTGCAAAGGCTGAACTAAATCTGATGCATCTTCAGATTAACAGAAATTAATCCCTGACCTATTACAGTGCAGCCCTGCAGTATAAAATTCTGGCACAGAAAGCAGCAGAAGAGGTTAAGTCACCTCTCACCAGAGATCTCAGCTGGTATTACCAAGCCCTTCCCAGCCTAGTGCATTTAAAGTCCTTTTGGAAGAGAAACAAATACCCAGTTTAAATTGCTTAGAGGTGTTTGGCTACATTGCCTAACCTATTTGAACTCCCTCCTAAACAGCCCTGGATGACTTGAATGATTAAAACAAACTGCCATATGGGACTACTATTTCCTCATAACCCATGGGACAGCAAATGCAATCTTGCCATCCAGAACGCAGGAGATAGAAAATTAAGATCACCTAGACTCCATGAGCTAAACAAATCCTAACTAACCAAAGGCAGCACACTGGCTGTGATCAGCCCCTCTTCTAGAACTAGGTACACACGAAAAAACCTTGGTTCATCTCCAAATGCAAGAGAAGCAACTAAAATCAGTGATGGATTACTCCCTTTTTCACAATCTCCAGATACTCGGAGCTTGATGGCTATGTGAAAACAAAATCATAAAGTGCTTCCACTGTCCCAGTAGTATTTCTAGAGCACCTCAAAAATGGATTAGAAAGGCACAGAAGCCACATAATTTTTCAGGGAGAATCGGTTTGGTGAAATCACTGAAATAGCAATTATGCAAATATTTGGTTAGGGAAAACAGAAATCCACTTAAAGTAACTCACCATTACTCTAGTGTTTACAGTTTAATTTCTGACATTCAAACTCAGCTTTAACTTACCTTTCTTGTCCTCAGTTCAAGTAGTTTTTAAAAATAGCATTCTTTATGTTCCAAAGAAGATTTACAACTTAAGCTCCTTAAGTCCAAGATACAAAAACAAGATGCATTTTCTCAGTACACTGACAAATGTAGCTATGAAATATTTTAAGAAAATTAAAAGGGTTTTCCCTGTGGGACTGTTTTTCCAGTCTTCCTAGCAAAAGCACTTAGCATACTTGCAAATACAGCTGGTGCTATAGGAGAATCATATTTCTGTACGTTTTATGAACTTTTATGAACAAAATTATATAACTGAAATGCGAATCTTTATCATTAAACATTCTCTTAAGTTCATTTAGGTCTGCTTCACAGATGAGAAAAGGTCTCCTTTAATTACATTTTGTTTACAATATGAATGCTTTTGACTTTATTTATTAGAATAAGCCTTAAAGAGAATATAAATAGCCAAAAGCTTCTGAAAGCATTAGCAAGAATAGGAAAAGTAAGTAGTAGATAAAAACTAAAGGCTGCAAACATCTCCTTTTTACTTCTTGTACACAGAGATTTGATGTAGAGAAAAGACACAGTAACAAGAATGCAGACGTTATAGATGGGCATAACTAACACATTAAGTAATTCTTTTTAAGCAGCTACTAATTTCTGGTGATAAATGAGTATTACTGTCCAAAAATAAAAATCTATTTCTTCCTGAAGTGAGCACATGATTAAACCTTAACCTCTTTGTTCTGCGATCAGTTCTAGAAGAGCTAGGCTATCAGAAGGCATTCAGATGTCTAAAACCTCATCTTCTCATATAGAAGCAGTATGTTAAAAGCCCTTAATTTACAGGGGCTGATAACAGCATCATACACCTGTTCTGCTGACCTCTGAATATCTGTGATAAGGACACAGAATGCAGGGGAGAGTTTAAACTGACAGGAAACTCCCCAAGTGTTTTTGACACCTGTCAAGACTCATTTAGTGAAAAAGCCTTATACCACTCCTGGATATTATTTCTCCTTAATTTCCTTTGGGCATGTTTTCCTTAGTATCTCAAACTAGATTTCTCCATCAACCCCTCTACTCTAGCTCCTCATATACTCCTGCTGCTTCAAATAACCCTCCTGCACATATTTTCCACATCCAATGCATCTAAAAAAACATGGTACTGTGCAGCACTTGAGACAGCACAGATGTAACCCAGCTATCACTTCTCATCATTACGTGCTTACTTTCTGTCCTGTTCAATATCATGAGATGAACCCCCAATACTCTCGTGTGTAAGATTTTGTTTTTATAAAATTATGATTTTATGATTATAAAATTATGATAGTACCTCAGATGCAGCTCAATGGCATGAAAATCACATGTCAAAAATAAGATCTTAGAGGGGTAAAATTCACTAAATGAATTTGTCATAGCTCACTGCTAGACTGCAGAATTTATTAACGAATAAGGAAAAGAAGTACAAAACTAGAAAGTGTTGTCAGTGAACACAACATGCCACTGTCTAACTAGAACTGGCACTGGCTTCTTCAACAGTATTACACAGGTCACTTATGGTACTTTTCAGCTGCCCATTAGTTTTGCCCACTCTGCAAATATTAAGTTATTTTAATCTACAGCCAGGCAGTGAAACTGCATCATGAAAAATTACAGACCAGATTGCTTGGGGGTTTTAACCTCTGCTTTGCTTTTATCTGCAGGGCTGGCTTGAACAGATAGTGATGTTCCCATAAAATGGGGGAAGGAAGTGAGAAAGAGACGGCAGTGAGGCATTAACAAAAACCCGTTCCCTGTGGTGGTACTGGAGGCCAACAAGCAACTTTTGGAAAGCCCATTTTCTCACCCTGCCACCTAACCATCTTCAGTCCTTGGGGTTTAATACTGTAATACACACGGGCCACCTCCTCCCCAGGAGGACAAGGAGTAACAGTGACTGTAACAGAAACAGCCAGCAGCATTTTTGCCACCCCTGCAATGTTTGCTAGATGGCAAACAAGCCTCGTTTGCCCAGAGGGCATATTTGGGAGTGATTATCTCCTCACTTCCTAGTTTCCTAATGTCAAAGCAAGTTTTGAAATCATGCTCAAAAGCAGTAAAGCACTACAAGTCTGCATTCAGTCATCACAAACCTTGAACTTAACATGAACACATTCCTTGGTGATTAACTACTACTGAAAAAAAAATAGTCGCTAAAAACAGCTGTAAGTAAATATTTTCAAACCAAATTATTAACATGTCGACAGGACGCATTAAAGCACCAGGTAGAATAAAAGAGACACATTTAAGTCATCGAGTTTAACTAAAGAAAGATGGAAGCCTTATGCCAAGGGAAAATGGGAGAGCAGTCGGGCTGGACAACAGCAGCTGCAGGTTAGAGGAGATCCTTAGCCCTTGTGCTCCACAAACACTTCCCTGATCTGTAACGCTGTGGTGCTTCATGGAACTCAGAAGCCACGTGGATCGAGACAAGACACAAACAAAGCCACTTGCAATATCATGTTGACTAAGCAGTAACAGAGAAAACGAACAACTGAGGTACATAATACAGATTGCAATTTGCTGTTACTCGTCTTGGTTACAACCCACCACTTGCATTCTTCCCTTTACTTGCCAGTGGCTGTAATTCAGCAGAGCAGGTCTCCATTACAGTGAACCAGACAGACCTGTTCAAGCAGCAGAGTGTAAATCATGCCCGTCAAGGACAGGACAGCAAAACTGGTACATGGAAAGGGAGCGGGCAATTCCTAAAACAGCTGGAAGAGAAAACTGGGAAAATAAAATAAAAACAGAGGGGTGGCTGGGTGAAGTCTCGATTCACCTGGCTCATCTGGATTTACACCAGGCACATGTAGCTGGCGAAGGAGAGGTTTTGGAAGAGCAGCACCACAGCTAGAAGTGGGCAGACTTGCATAATCAACACTTCAGCTACGCTTTGTAAAACTCAAACCAGTTTATCTATCTTGAATAAGAGAGTGGCTGTACTAACATCCTTCTAAAATGTGAAAATTATATCACATACATAATGAAGAAGTGTACAATGAGGATTAGCATGGTTCCTGGGAAAAGGAACCTGAAATGCAAGACAAACCCAACTTAGAAATGGCATTTCCAAACACCCTGTGCAAAAATCAGGACAATTTCCTAAAGAAAGTTCACAGGCCACTCAGGTATCAGTTGCAAAGCTCTCCCTCTAATGTAGAATTCCCTTTCTTGTACAATGAGCTCACAGAAAAAGGCTCGATAGTTACACTTGCAACACAACTCATAAGACCGTGCTGGTTACAGAAGCATTACCTGCATGTCTGTGATCTGTGAGTTAGAATCTCCATGTTCAGACCTATCACTAGGTCATGGCTATTTTACAGCAGATAATGGTATAAGAAATCTCCAAGTCTGGAGATTAAATGACAGGAAAGCAGAGAGCGCCAACAGAAAGTATCAGTACCATCCAACGTTTCAGATTTTAAAAATAAATGAGCTCCAAGTTATTTTCTAAAGTTCCTGGTAACCGTAAATCTGGCACCAATTTCAAATGCAGAATGAACTGGAGCAAACAAGTCCTTCTCATGCCTGTAACAGCTCACTGTTAGTCAGATAATCAAAATCCACAGAAGTCTGCATGAGGACTGACTTACATTTGTGACAAGTGTTTAGTTCTTCTCTTAGGCACGTACATTCATCTACTGCATTACATACAGGTGGTACCATGTCCACCAAATAGTTTAAGAGAAACATGAAGCACTCAGTCCTGCAGATGATGGTAGCAGCAATCACAAACTATTGCAAGTAATCAGACCTTGCTGACCTCCAGAAGAGAGTGGTAATTTGCACACACAGCCATTTATCTACTGGGGCTCCTTTCTGAGAGTTACACTGTTCTTTCCAACACAGTCTGACCTTCCTGATGGCAAGGGGGAGGTGTGTTTGTGTATACTCCACGAGGATTTTGCTTTTATGTATTTATTTGCTTTAACTGAGTTTGCCTGCACCCTGCCTCTGACTTCTTTCTTACCCTATCAAAGATTTCCTACATAACAAGCAATCCTTAATAGAACCTAATCTTACAGGAAAAACTTTAAAAAGGCAACTGTTCTCTGTGTGTATACAGTCTCAACTACGTCACCAAAGATAACATCTCCACAATGAGTTAAGTAAAAATATTTAAAGAATGAAAAACCTTCCTCACTTAATCAGGTGCCTCATCTATAAACCAAGAAAGCAAAGACTTTGGATTCAAACAACCTTCCAGCTTAGATTATTCAAAGCGTAGCCAGACAAGGTTTTTTACTATGTTTTACTGCTCAAAAACACTAACCAACTTCTTCGTAATTCTACAGATCAGCTCAAAACCAAACTAAATAAATGTTAACAGAAATGCTATTAATTTATGCTGCACAAATTGATCTAATCTGTTAAATATTTTAAGCAGCTTCTTACTATGGGCTGTACCTGAAGTAAACTAGTCCTACGGAGCTACCAACACAGTGAAAAATTCCTTGCAAGATGAAACATAGTGAAACTAGACATGTTAATTTTAAAATACCAAACTAGTTAATACAGTGAGAGTCCAATTCAAGGTAACTCAGAATATGAATGCACCAGATACTTGCATCTTTTCTATGGGAACTTTAAACTGACTTTTCAACTGGCTACAATGGAAACTGGACAAAACCAATTCAGTACTAAAAAATATTCAGTTAAAACTGTGCTGGCTCTCCCCTTGGTGAGTCCATCATTTTTTCTGTGGACAGAAAGACCCTTCATTTTAGGCCTTCCCAGTCACCAGCTGGTAGGGAAGCATTTAGAAACTTCTGAAAATTAAAATATTACAATTTGACAAGATTACATTTGCACACCTAATATAATACAAAGACTTATATTTGGGGCTTTTTTTTTTAACAATGGTCTAGGTGTATTAAGAATATACTTTACATGTCTCCTGTCAGAGGGGAGCACAAGTTTTGTACAAGTCTTGTTTACAGAAAGTATTAACAGATAAATGTGCTTATTGTTAGTCTTCTGCTCTTCTGAAAGTAAAATATTATAAAGCAATGTTTATGAATTAAGCTGTATTAAAAGTACATTAGACTATTAGAAAGTACTTATTTATTCTATTTCGTAATTTACCAGTGTAACAACAGGCGTACTGGTGAGAACAGCTGGATAGAGGAACTCTACTTGTCAACATCGCATGAGTAACTCCAAGTTAGAAAAACTATGCTTCCAGCAGAACAATGGGTAACTTGGGCTCGTCCTCAAGGAGGACTTTAAAACACGAAGTATTTTCAATCCCTGAAACAGTAAAAAGTCACAGACTTACTAACTCCAGCAACTCTAAAACACTTTGCCTGCTACTGCTGCAATTTTAGTAAGCAGTTATGCCATAATCCCAGAGGATTACTAGTTTGCTTTTTACACAGCACTCTTCAGGAACATACAGCATAACACAGTTTACACTACTTCACAATTAAAAGCTGGAAGGTGAAAACAAGAATCAGCAGCTCCGCGGTCTGCCCTGAACCTGTCCCTAAATCACTGCACGACTTTTGGACCAGTCAGTCAACTCATGCGGCCCTCCACTTCCCAATTTGTAACACAGAACTAGTGACTCTTTCTCCAGTGAGGGAACTGTTACGTTACTCACAAGCCCTTTCCTCCCCCCCAGTGTTTTTCAGTCCTCTGAAGCAAGTACCAAGCATGGCTGTGGAGCTGTGTGGGGAGGACAGACTGAAGCCCAGCTGTCGGAAAACAGCATTTTTAACTCCTGCAGTTGTGTCACAAATACTCTGAGTAGATGTAGACTGAAGGACGGGTAGCTGTCACGCTGGCATAATATTTTTGGAACTAGTTAGGAAGACCACGGCTGCCTGGAGAAAGGATTTGAATTTCCAGCAGCTGCAGGAGAGAAAGGGAGGGAGGAACAGAGGTCCTTTCACCAGGAAGAGGACTCTTGTTTTCTGCGCATGGGGATTGAGAGGTGGCAAAGATAACGTCAGTCAGACCTTAATCTGCATAAAAAAAGATTCAGTTAAATGTGTAAGGTGTAATCTGGCAAGAAAATGATGTTAAATATGGATCTAGTGAAAGATTCTTGTATAAACAAAAACAACCAAAAAAATAATAATCCAACTCAAAGCACCCTTTCCTACCTCACTAGCAACGCCAGGGCAAGGGAGAAAAAGAACAATGGTGACATTCAACAGACACCCGCTGGAAAGTGCAATTTATGGAAAGAAATGGAAAACAGCCCCCCTTCCCAGCCAGAATAAATAAATGAAGATGTAAAATGCATGCATTCAAAAAAATAAAACCCTACTAATAATGCACTTCTAATCAGTGACACTCCCCCTCCCCTCCTTGCATTCCCCCACCACCACCCCAGTCCTCACCCCGGTCTTCCAAGCCTGAAGGTGACCTGCCCCCACAAAAACATCGTTAACCCCCTAGGCACATTAACACACAGCATCATCATCATTATCAGCATCAGCATCATCCCACTAGTATCACCATTATGAGAAGCGGAGAGAGAGAAGAATGTTACTCGACCTTTCGTCCCCTGCATGTTGCCTGTCAGAGTCGGGCATGTTTGGGTCAAGAACTGGGTTTGGGGGTTTGGAGAACAGGCTTTCAAAGGCCATTGTGCTGGCTGTGGTGTGGTGAGGAGGAGGGAGGTGGAGGAAGGCAGGACACTGCCGCTGCCCGTGGTGCGGAGGGAGGAGGAGGAGGTGGCGGCGGCGGCGGCGCGCACAGCCGCTCTGGGGGCGGCTCGGTGAGGAGGAGGGTCGGGTCCCTCAGTGAGGAGAGATGATGAAGGTTTCACTCACGGTTACTTAGTAAGACACTAACGGGCACTCAGTGCAGGGCGAGGCTGCACAGGCTGAGCCCGGCCGCCCCGCGCGGGCAGGAGGAGGAGGAGGCGGCAGCGGCGGCGGCTCGGAGGAGCAGGCCCGGGGCACAGGAGAACGAGAGGACACACACACACGGGGGAAGGGAGGTTCTGGTGGCCGGAGATGGCTGCCCTAATTCTTCCTTACAAACATGGCGCCCGCTCGAGGCACTCTCACAAAATGGCGGCGGCGGCGGCGGCGGAGGAGGAGCAGAAGAACGGCGGCAGCGGCGACCTCCGGCACTGGCCCCCAGCTCGCTCAGCGGCCGCGGCCCGCACCCGCCGCCGCTACCACCGCAGCGTCTTCCGCGCCCGTCAGGGCCGCGATGGCGTCGCCTCGCGCTGGCCGCCGCCGCCCGCCCGCCACCGCGCTCCTCCTCCTCCGCCGCCACCGCCCCGCCCCCCACGTGCCCCCGTTGGCTGGCGTCCCCCCGCGTCACCGCGCCGCCCGGCTCGCCCATTGGCGGCGGCGGCCCGCCGCCCGTCACGCCGCCCGTGACGTCACGCGGGCGCGGCGGGCCCCCACCGCCCGGCCTGGGCGACGTGTGCGCGCGCCAGCGGGAGGGGGGCGCGGGGCCCCGCCTCAGCCGCGTGCGGGCTGGCGTCACGTGCGCGGCCCGCCGGCCGTTATGGCGGCGGCTGATGGCGGTCGCCCTCCGTTATGGCGCTTCCGGGCCCCTCCCCTTCTCCTGCCCCTCTTCCGCCTCGCGAGAGCTGGCAGTCGGGCCCGGCCTCCCTCTCAGCCGCTGACCCTCCCGCCGGCGTAAGGCCGCCGCCGCCTCTACTCTCCCCGCCCCCTGCAGAGCGGGCCCCGCCTCCCGCCCGCCCCGGGCCGTTAATTAGCAACGGGAGCAGCATCTCTTGTTAAGAACAGCGGTTCCCTCCCCGCGGCGGCGGGGCGGGCCGCCGTCACCGCCAGGTAGAGGCCCTCACCGCCCGCTTCCTCAGGCCAGGGAGCGTTTAGAACACGGGGCCAAGACAAACGGGCCCGTCAGCCGAGACGGGTAATGAAACTGCTGCTTCGAGAAGGGGTCATTGGCCGGGGGGTGATAAAAGCAGTAGTAAGGAAGTCAGGGAGGCAATAACGTCTGCAGAAGTGCTGAGGGATTAAAGGAGAGTACGCTTCTGTTAGCGTCGCTTCAATGA
>JAOQGH010000023.1:5419132-5431756 GCA_025769975.1 Gallinago jamesoni | reverse complement strand
GTCAGGGAGGCAATAACGTCTGCAGAAGTGCTGAGGGATTAAAGGAGAGTACGCTTCTGTTAGCGTCGCTTCAATGACTTATTTTATTGAAAAGGGCAAAATTAAAAAAACACGTTAAGAAATCCTTAACAGACCTATGGAACGAAATGCTGAGGAGCATTGTTGAAGCCAGTAATGAGGGGGAGAAAAAAAAAACACAAAACAACAAACCACAAAAACTGGTGATGTTTGTGTTGATAATCCTTCGGTAAGAAGTTTGACTTTGTGCTGGAGGTGATGCGGGCTTGACCTGCACCTTCAGCTGGATCCCACCCCCTCCCAGGCTGGTGTTTCCCCTCTTCTGGCCACCCAGTAACACAGGGGACAGCTCTCAGCATCCCATTCTCAGCACATCATCTCGCATTTTTAGTGAATTTCATCCTCTTCTGCAGTACCGTGTGTCCCAAGTTCACTACCTTCACCTCAGGATGATCTCATCCAACTCAAATAAATAGCCTCAGCTGCAGATGCTGTCGCCTCATTGCTCATGGTTGCTTCCATAAACTTCATATGTGCGTTTGCAACAACACTGGCACCCAGATGGACACGTCCCACCTGCTAGATCTCCACATGCTGGGAGCTGGCCTTTTATTCCTGCCCTGCTTCTGCTGACTCAGGAGTTCATAGTCCCCAGGAGAAGTTTGTTTGTTGTTCTCTAACCACTTAAACGATTTTTTCCTTTCAACATTGTCTTTTGAGGGACTTTGTCAAAACTTTCTGGAAAAATCTCAAGCAAGTTACATCAACTTATTTTCCTTTACAGGCTAGTCTCCCTGGCTTACAGGGCTTTTCAGGACATATGACTCTCTTTTTCCAGTGCCAACAATCCTAGCAAAAGAAAAAAAAATTATAAAGAGAGAACACCCACATCAGTTCCCATTCAGGAGAGACATTTTTTCCCTTCACACAAAGGCAAACCATGGCCTCACATCCATGAGGAAAGAGGACTATCTACGTTCTGGCTAGTACCTGAGCAAGATGAGCAGAGCAGAAGATCATTGCCAAGCTCAACCAAAGATCTAGATCACCACACAAGTCAACCCAGAAAACCACCCTGAACTGGAGACAAACACTCTTCCAGTTCCGGGCCTGAAATAAGGCCCCAAGGAGCATGGGAAGGATGTGGGTGGTGGCCTCAGGTGGGGCTGGGGAGGGCCATTAGGGCTAATTAAGGCTAATTAGTTCCATCAGCATGTGAGCATCTCAGTGTGGTGGCAGTCCAGGAGCCAGTGCCCAGAGAGGGCTCAGCAGTGTCTCCCTAGGCAACAGATTAAAAAAAAAAGGATTTCAAATTCAGAATAAAAGCTTGGCTCCTACGTTTCTTGCAAAGTGTGCAGGTGCAAAAATACATTTTAAACAAACATGCAGCTGTTTAAGTACCCTTATGTGTGTTTGCGTTGTCAGGGAAAAAGGTACCCTTGTGTGAAGCTCCTGAATGGCTCTTTTTTTTTTCAAAGTGTGACTAAATTTGGCAATAGCGGCTAAACGAATTCCCCAGTATGCATGCGGTCTTGGATATCACAAATATACTGGGATCTGGGGTATGGTGTGGAGAGCGTAGCAACATACCTAGCAACCATAACAAATAAAAATGGTTCAGCTCTTCATTAAAGGCTATAACAGGATTAATAAGTGCTTTGGCACGTGTGCTTGTGCTTTTCCTTCAGCGAGGATTTGAACTGCAATGCAAATTTGTGAGGTGGGAGGAGACGTGACAGCACTGATGGATGTGCTGTGCGCCAGGCACGGGCTTCTCAGGGATGCTACCGGGTGAGGTGATATAATTCAGATTTTAACCCACAGTTGAAAATAACCTGATGCTCTCTTCTGTGTTAAAGAGATAATTATCTTTCTTTTGTTTGCAGGGACAGAAGGTGAAGAGGAGCCCAGGGATGCTCAGGGCTATGGATGCTCAGCAGGGAAAGACCCATCAGGAATGCACTTTGGGAGGAGGAGGAGGAGGAAGAAACAGGACACGAAGCCTCCTCTCACCCCTGCCCTGAGACTGGGGCTTGTCTCACCTCATGAGGTGAAGAGGAGAGGGAACACTTTCCCATGCAGACCTTGGAAATTCAAAGGCACTATATTTCTCTCCTTCAACCTAATGGGTGCCACGTAGCCTTCCTCCAGGGCCACCTCTGCATGAGGTTTTCAGCCTCTTCATCCTCACCCCCAGCCATTTGGGGTGAGAGAATGTGGCTTTGGGGTTTGGGCAGGGCAGCCAGCCTCTCCCGGGGCACACAGAGCACATCTGGAGTCAGCCGCCTGCCTTCAGCCCACGGAAGGGGAGCAGAGGCAAACCAGCTATTTTTTGAGCTCCAAAATATGATTATCCCAAAGAGAAGTTGTATTTACCAGGGCCAGAAGAGCCTCTCTCTGCACATTCCAGGCTCGAGAAGTCTGCGAGATGCTGGAGCGGCTGCTCTGGGATGGGAAAAAAATCTCCTTTAGTCAGCTCAAATGCAGCCCAGTCCAGACACTGGAGAGCCGACCTTAGATGGTTCTGTGGCTGAAAGGGGGATCCGCAGCCAAGCTAATGCTGGGAGAGATGGCTGAGCTTCCCGCTCTGGTCCTGGCCCTTGAGGAGGGTGAGAAGCAGCTGGGAGGACAGGCGAGGCTTGGCAAGCCCCAGCAGCATGCCAGACTGTCCTGGAGAGGGGAAACCAGTTCACCCCGGCCTCGGAAATTAAGAAATCAGTTTGGGGTTGTGCTGTGAGGAAAAGGCTTCAGTGCAAAGCTTCAAGTGCCCGTTTCCAGCCTTGTTAGCCACTTAAAGCATCAGATGGAAACTATTCTGCCCTGTCAGGAACTTATCCTCTTCCAGGCTCCTGGTTCTTGGCTCCCAGAGCCCAATGAGGCGGGGGTGTAAAGCGCTGTCAGTGCAGGGATGATAAAACATATTCCCCGTCAGAGGAACCCCAGCTAGGAACAGGTGATGGAGACACCAGGAGCCTTTTACACAGGTAAAATTGGGTTTCCCCAGGCATACCCCCACAGACCAGATTTTTTCCATGTGTTTTTTCTTCTCCCCATATCCTGGGACCCTTTGTGTTGCCTTTGGCAGAGTCCCATACATCCACCTCTCTGTCCTTATGCCACAGAGCTTTAAAGGAAATTTGCCCCTGGAAGGCTTCATCCATCCCTGTGCGTGCTGAGGAAATAAAACTGGGCATGTCCCCCTGCCGTCCACCTTGCAACTCATTTCTCTTGCAGCACAACCTCCTGTTGGGCCTTCCCAGCTCAGGTCCAAAAAGCCTTCTCCTTGCCCACGCTGAGGCCAGCTGCATGGTGATCGCTTCTCTGTGCCACCCCAGGATTATTGGGGTGCCTTCAGCAGGAATGGGGTGTCCTCAGCAGGACAGGGAGGTCCCCTTTGAGGGAGGCAACACTGAGCTGCCCCACCAGCTGGTCCTTTCTCCTTTTTTCTTTTTTTTTAAGCACTGGGATGGAGGAGCGAGCCCATTGGGGTTTCATTTCCCTCCTCCAGCACAGCCCTGGGATGCATTTCCCTGCCCAGCTCCCCCGTCCAGCTGGAGTGCCCGCCAACCCAAACATCCTCCATCTGCCGTGCCTGGGCTCCAGCAGCCCCGAGCCGACAGCAGCGAGGGGCAGGCTCTGAATGTCCCTCCTTGTTCTGTGGGGAGAGGTCCTGCCCCCCTCTCCAGCTTCCACAGAAAAGCCATATCCCCCCCCCAAAAATCGGGAGCTTGATCCCCCAAAGAGTGCAGCACAGATCAGTCTTGTGAAGCCTCTTCCCCCGGGGCCAGGAGTGGGAAGGATTTTAGGGGGTACAGCTCAGCACACCCTGTGTGCCTGGGGGGCAATGCCCCTTCCAAGGCAGAAAAATCAAACTAATGGAGGCAGGTTCGTGCCCCGCAGACCCTGGGACACCCTCCCCAGGATCCCCACAGACCCTGGGACACCTCACCCTCCAGCTGCCCGCGCATCATGTACTTTGCTCTGCACCTGCTCGGAGGCTATAGCATCGTTTAATTGTACTAAAACCAGCGTAATGGAGGAACATGCATAATGGCAGGGGGTTGTGGTTTACATGAGCAAGCGCCACGCCGAGGAACCGGGTACCGACGGCGAAGGGTGCAAGACCGGGGAGGTGTCTCCCTCCCCCCCCAGCACGTGTCACAGCCGAAGCTGTTCCCGGAGCTGCTGGCGCACAGCGGGATGGAGGCTGCAGCTGATGGAAACATGAAATATTCACACCTCCAGCACCCTCAGGGCCAGCCCGAAGCCCTCCCTGAGGCCACGGAGTGGGGGATCCACACGCGCAACCCACTTCAGGAGGTGGAAGGAGCTGCTGCCCGAGGGCTGAAGCATGGGACAGCCCCAGCCCCACTGCCAGCACCCCTTGGCAGGGCACTGGGACTCCTCCTTCACCCAGCAGACGTGTCCCACTCGCCAAGGAGGGCACCAAGGGCCACCCAGGTCTCATAGGGATAGATGTTCAGGGGATTTTTCTGCTCCCAGTCAATCCTGGGGGATTAAGATGCTGGACCAGCCCCCTCCCCATGGGCTACCATGGGGTTTTCTTGGCATCCCCAGGGGAGCAGAGGCGGGCTTGTGCGGGCTGGGATCAGTGCAAGCAAGCCTGGGCCAGTGGGGAGGAGAACGGTAGCCACTGTGAGCCTCCCTCCTCCTGCACGCACCAGCTTAACTTCTTTCCTACAGAAAAAAAAAAAAAAAATTTAAAAGGAAATTCGGGCTGTGGCTTCTAGCCCCTGTTTTCTGTGCTGTGTAGGCACTGAGGCTGCGGGACATCATCCTTCTGGAGCCTCAGGTGAGGATGCTCTTGCTCCCGTGCCCCAGAGAGCGGGTAACCCCTGCACCTGGGGTTTCTTTTGCACCTCATTTGCATCGTTCCCCACGGAGGTGGGTGTAAAAGCCGCCTGGGCAGAATAACCTTAAGGCAGAGGAGAGGATGATTGGCTGCAGAGGGGCTTCGGCATGGGATGTCACCTGGAGCTCCCATTACACGCCTGCCTCCAGGGCTAGCGCTTTCGGGTGGAGGATGCTGAGCAGGGACCATCCCCGTCAGGGAAGCTGCCCTGACTGCCGCCTCCCCTAAAACTCATAGGCGGAGACAAAGACGGTGATTTTGGACACGTGCTTGGCCTGGAAGACGCGATCCAGGTACTCAGACATGTCCACATCCACCTGGATGGTCTGGGGACCCTTCAGGCTCTGCACCAGGATGAGCTCTCCCGTCTGACGGTCCGAGCGCTGCATCACGAAGTGGCCGCGGTTGTTGCCCCCCACGATGCCGAAGCGCAGGCTGTCGGGCCCCGGCCGGCCGGGCGCTGCCGCTGTGGCCATGCGGAAGAGCGGGGTGGGGGTCAGCAGGTTGGATGGTAGGGGCAGGTAGTGGAAGGAGATGGTTTTGGGCGCTTGGTGGCACGACCGGCTCTCCATCGGGCAGGGGTTGCGCTCACACTGGCTGCAAAGGCAAAAGCCAGGGGGGAGGATTTCAGGGAATCCAAGGGGATGCGAGGTCCACGTCCCCCCCGCCTCACTGGCACCAGATCCATGTGTATTTTTGGGACCCAGCACCCAAAACCCAAAGTAGGGCCAGGTTTAGCACTCCGAGGCACTTACAAGGGTGATGTTTTGATATAGGTGACGTTGCCGGTAGGCTGGGGGCACTGCGGGTTGACGCACTGGAAGCCCCCACCCGTGTTGATGCAGGTGGTCCCCCTCGTGCAGTTATCCTGGGACAGGGCACACTCGTCGATGTCTGCAAAACAGGGCTGGGCAGCAGGTCGAGCTGACCGGAGAGCTCAAACCCACCCCACTGAGGGGTTTCTTTTGGCTGAAAACACTTAAAAAGCCTGTTCTGTGTCTGCTCTCCTCCCCGAGTCTCTGCCTTGGGCCAGCAAGCAATGGCAGCTCTCTCACAGCAGGATGGCAGCTTATTTTCCTAAGTTCCCGCTAAACTGTTTGAAAACACAATCTCTTTTTATTTACTAAACACCTGTGTAACCACTAAGATACCTGACAATAAAACGGGAGCTTTGAATGCAGGTATTTGTTGGGAGCATTAGCGAGATGCTCTGAAACACGCAGAAATCGGGGAGGAGAAAGCGTGCATTTCCTCCCCCTGAACTGCAATAATCAACACTTTATGGCACAACACACACACACACATACACCATTTTTCAGGAGGAGACTTTCATATGAGCAGTTCTGGCCATTCACCATTCCTACCTGCTGTCACTTTGCTTTGCTCTCAACCCACACCCCAGCTCCCCTGCTTTCGGAAGAGCTGCCGGCCTCCGAGCTGACCCCTCGCTGTCTAATTCTTGCTTTTTAATGCTGTTTGTGTTTCTTCTCAGGGATGCCCCATTCTCAGGGGACAGCTCTGTCACGGCAGCGGTGCTCCCATGCTCTTTTTCGGGGAGATGGAGCCTTAAAGCATGGCCCAGCTTTGCCAGCGCTTGAACCTTAATCGTTTTCCTCCCCTCCTCACCCAGCTTGGGAACCATCTCTCTACGCAAACCCTCTGAGACTTTCGCATGCAGAAATGCTTGCAAAGAAGGAGAAAAAGGGGGGGGCGGGGGAAATAAAAAAATTTAAAAAAGCAATAGTGCAAGTTGGGGATAAAGGGTAAACCCGTGGGTTTTCAGCCCCAGCCTCACCTTCGCAGCTCTTGCCGTCGCCCAGGAGGAGGTACCCACTCGGGCAGGCGCAGCGGTAGGAGCCGGGGAGGTTGACGCAGGCGTGGGTGCAGAGCCGGGGACCCCCCTCCCGCTTGTACACCTCGCACTCGTTGAGGTCTGCGGAGAGACGAGGGGGAGCAGGCAGGTGCGTGGGAGATCCCCCAGCCCACCCCAGCGTGCCGGTCACCCCCCGGCGGCGTGGCTCACCCTGGCAGAGGCCGTTGGCGGCCGTGCCGCTCATGTGGAAGCCCGGCTCGCAGCTGCAGTGCTGGGTCTGGTCGATCTGGGCACAGCGGGGCTGGCGGCTGAACGCCGGGTCATCCGTCACGCTCCAGGTGGGGGGAGCTGGGGAACACACACACACACACACACACCACGGGATGGGGTTAGACGTGATGGGATGGGGTGCTGAAATATGCCTGGGGGGTGGCAGGTCACCCACCCCGGCAGAGGGTCACCCACCCGTCTGCGCCTGGTACTGGCAGGCAGCCCCGGTCCACTGCTGGGGGCAGAGGCACTTGTACTGGTTCAGCCCTTCCAGGCATGTCCCACCATTCTGGCAGGGGCTGCTTGAGCACTCGCTGATTTCTGAAAAAAAAAAAAAAAAAAAAGAAAAGAAAAAGCAGCCACATTTCATTTTATTTTATTTTGGGAAGTAAGCCACAGGAGCACCACGCACACCGGGTCACTTTGGTACCCCCCCGGCAGGAAAGAGTTTTTCACAGAAAGAGTGGTGAGAGACTGGAATGGGCTGCCCAGGGAGGGGGTCGAGTGTTTAGGAGTCGTTTAGATGTGGGGTTGGGGGATATGGTGTAGGGGAGACCTTTGTAGAGTGGGGTAGATGGTTGGACTCGGTGATCCCAAGGGTCTTTTCCAACCTGAACGATTCTGTGATTCTATCATAACCATTTATTCTGCTGAACTCAGGCACTGGCTGCTCCCAATGCTGCAGCGGTGCCCCGATGTGAAGGTTGGCTGTGACTCTGGGAGCCACCGTAGCACCTATGCCTTCTCCCCTCATCTGTGCCGCTGAACTCCAGGTAGGCTCCAGCTGTCATTTCCCAGTTTTCCTTGAGGATGAGAAACCCCAAAGTACCAGCTTTGGGGTACTGTGGGATCCGTAGCACTCATAGGGTGTTGGCTGGCTGGGACTCGGGGACAGCTGTGATACCTTCCTGTTTGGTGAACCCCGGTGATTCCCCAGGTTTAAATGAACCCAAATCACATCCCGCTCTAACGAGTGACACCCACGGGCAGACACGGGCACGAAGCAGTTTCCCGGCCGTGGCAGCCCAGAGCACTACCTGCACAGCGGGGCTCCTGCCCGGTCCAGCTGCCGTTGGCCTGGCACATCCGTGTGCTGGAGCCCAGGAGCTGGAAACCCGGGTTGCAGGTGAAGTGAACCTCGTGCTCCACCAAATACTTGGTGCCAAACTTCTTCCCATCTGCGGGGGCTTGCAGCGCAGGGCAGGAGACTGCAAGAGCACCGTTGGGGAAAGGGGGTCAGTGTTCAGGTGGGTACTTTGGGAGACCACCTCCTCATCTTTCCCGTCCCCCACTCTACCTGGGGCCGTGCTTCACCCAGTTCCTCAAACACTTCCTCTTTAACTGTTATTTTCCTCAACTACTGGCCTGCTGAGGTGAACCAGTAACACCCAGCCCCACAGTGAAAGTTCAGCAGGGATGCTGAGCATCACTGGCAAGGGGGCTGGTGGCATTCTTGCCATACTTCTCAGGCTCCCAGCACAGGAATGTGGGTCTTTTGCTGGAGACATGGTTTTCCAGCACACTCGCCTCTAGTGGTTTGCCAGGAGCTCTCTGCCTTGCAGCTGTGGGATTTTGAGCTTCATCATGTCACAACAGGCAGGACAAGTGCTCGAATTCACAAGCACAAATTGCCAACACAGGAACGGGTATCTCCATCTGTGGAGACGCCCAAATCTCCACCCATGACAGCCCTGAGCATCTCAACCTGTCCCACCCTAGCATCCTCTGAGGCCACAGAAGCAAATGCTGGGATGCAGGGAGGACTCACCGGCTGGCGGCTCGGGGGCAGCTTTGGCCAGGGAGGTGTGCAGGGTGCTCAGCCGGTTCTTCATCACGCGGAGGCCCTCGGTGAAGCGGGTCTCCTGCCCCTTCAGCAGCTGCTGCATCTGCCGGATGGCAGCCAGGAGCTGCTGCCTGCTGAGGCAGCTCTGTGGGGACGGGGACATGTCTCCAGCCAGGACCCTACCTGCTGCACGCAGCCTGCCCCCGCCACAGAGATGTGCTCCCGCAGGAGCTTTGCAGCATCAAAGGTCCCCTGGGATATCTGATTTGTTTTTTTTTTTTTGTTTCTCCCTTTTACCCAGATGCAGGAGGTTTTTTAGCCTAAGCTAAAAGATCCTTAGCTCGGCCACGCCGTCCTACATCTCAGTGGGTAACACAGCTCTAGGAGCAGGGCTGCGATCACTTTGTTAGCCCTGGGAGAGATGCCATAACTCATGTTTCATCCTGCTGGAGCTACAGCCCTGTCCCGCTTCCACATTACAAAATAAGAGGAAAACAGCTGTCTTGTGAGTTCTGCTGGGGCCAGGAGCACTGGTGGGACTCCTGCCTGCAAACCAGTCGCTACCACGGGACTGACTCATGCAGGAGACGGGCATCGTTATTATAGGCTTCCTGTGGAATTGACTGAAATGCGAAGAAAAAGAGCAAGGGCTGAGCAAAGCCAATTTAATTTTAGAGCTCCGAGCTTTACAGAGTGCGTGGAGGAGAGGACACAAGGTCCGGTCCGGGTGGCACAAGACTGGGGACAAAGGAGCTCCAGGGAAGGAGCAGAGCTGCTGAGCTCCAGCCCACCTGGGCAAAGTGATTCTGTTTCCAAATAGCTACTCAGGGTTTACCAAGAAGAAATAAAAGCCAGCCCAAGCCGTGTCTCGTCCTCTCTTCCCCTTTGCGCAGTTTTGGGGGGGTCACGGGCTGCTGGTGGGGATGAGGCAGGCTGTGCTCTGGGGTGCCTCACGCCGAGAGGGAGGGAGGCAAAAGCAAATAGATGCCTGGCACGGAGCTCGCTTTAATAAACAGCTCTTTGTTAGGGCTGGTTTTGACTTCAAGAGCCGGCGGGATCTCCCCGGGGGGTGGGATGCTGAACCGCAGTAAACCCCTGCTCCCCCATAAAACAGGGAGGATTCCTCGCCTCCCCCCCAACCCACCCACCCCACCCCCCCGCCCCGGTGTGCTCGGTGGCGACTTCAGGTGCAGGGTAAGAAGGCAAAAGAGAGCCCTAAAGAAATTGGCCCCGGTTTAAGGCCTGTTTGATCTCCCCCCCCTCCCCCCCCCCAGCACCCCCCCTCCCCGGGCTTTGCCCACCTGTTTGCTCCGCTCCGCGGGGCCAGGGGCGGCCGGACACACGGCGCGGGGGGAGAGGGAGGGAAGGGGAGAGGAGAGGAGACCTTCCCTCGCAAGAAATCTTTTCCGGGCTCCCTTCCCCCCGCATCCTTACCCCCCCCCCCCCCCCCTCAGGTCCCCCCCGCATCCCCCCGCCTCACCTGGGGCGCGGGCGCCGCCGGGAGCAGGAGCAGCAGCAGCGGCGGCAGGAGGAGCGGGAGGAGGCGGCCCCGCACCCCCGGCATGGTGCGGCTCCCGCCCGGGCTCTCTCGCTCCGCCGAGCCGAGGGCTCTCTCTGGGGCTCCGGCGGCCGCCTCTCCCCGCCCCGGCCCCGGCCGAGCTCTCTCTCCCTCCCGCGCCGCCCCCGCCCCACGCCCGGCCGCGCTCCCCCGCGGACCTTCCCCGCCCCGGGGAGACGGGAGAGAGCTCCCCCCCTCCCCCGCCCCGCCGACGGACTTTTTATGGGCTTTTTTTTTGGTTTGTTTGGGGTTTTTTTTATCTCCGGGGGTGATGCGGAGAGCGAGCATCCCCGGCCGCCCCCGCCGCATCCCTCCCCCGGGCCACGCTCCGTCCCGCTGCGGGCATCCCCCGGGCCGCCCCCCGCAACGCCGACGCCCCGGCACCAGGCTCTGCTCCGGCCTTTCCGCGCCGGATTTTTTTTTTTTTTTTTTTTTTTTTGCAGAAAAGCTGTTTCTGCCGCTGTCAGGACGAGGGAGCACCGTGGAGGAACCCACCCGCAGCCCACCGCTCCGGCCGGCCCAGGACCACCTTCCCCAGCCCCGCACCTCCTTTCCAGCTCCGCACCCCTTCCTCACCCTCTGCACGCCCGCCCCATCACCGCAACCCCGCTCCAACACTGCATGCCCTCCCCAGCCCGGCACCTCTCCCCACCCCTTGCACCCCATCTCCCGTCCCTGCACCCCGTCCCCAGCCCCCGCACCCCTCCACAGCCCCCGCACCTCCTCCCCAGCCCCTGCACCCTTTTCTCACCCTCTTCCCAGTCCTTGCACCTCTCCCTGGTCCCTGCATCCTCTCCCCAGCCCGGCACCCCGTCCCCAGCCTCTGCACCCCCTCTCCAGCCTGGCACTCCAACCTCACCCCCTCCCCAGCCCCTGCACCCCCTCCCCAGCCCGGCACCCCCGCAGGGGAGGCGGGAGGCAGGCGGGCGGTGCGTGGGGTCCCGGCTCCATCTGCTGGGCACGGCGGGGCAGCCGGTTGCTGTACAGCAGCCTCTGGTATGGAAAGAGCAGAAATTCCCTCCCCACCCCCAAAAAAAAATGGAAAAATGGAAAAGGGGCTACTGTTAAGGGCCAGGTCATCGCAGGGTAGCCCCGTGCCTCTCGGGACCCCCTTCCACACCCCTCTTTCCCCGTCCTTGCAACAGGACCGATGGTTTTCCCACTCAGCACACGGCCAGGACAGATGGAAATCTGCTGTCTGGGAAAAGGGGGGTTTCGAGGCACCCGCTGTTCCTGTTTGGGCTCCACTTGCAGTTTTCAATGGGGATGTCTTACAGCACGAAAGCCCCCAGCGGGCTGGGGAGCAGGGGCTGCCCATCACAAAATACCACAGCAAATGGTGATAAAAGGTTAAAAAAAGAAAAAAAAAAAAAAAAGCCCAGGCAAGGGCAGATGCATCCTGGCCTTTCCCTGGACAGTGGGAAGCCAAGCCCACGCAGGGTAGCCCAGGGGAACCTGCCTGTGCCCACTGGAGCTGCCCCTTAACTGGGAGCCAGGGGGAGCTCAAATACCAAATAGAGAAAAAATAATGACAGCACTTAATTACAAACCCCCAGGACTTCAGCCCAGGAAAGAGCTCCTGGGAAGGGCCAGGCTCTGCCACGGGAATCATGCAGGAAGAAATAGAAGAGACAACTGTTTATTAAAATATACCCCCTCTGTCCTTTCCCCCGAGCCCGTTTACATACCCCCTGCCCCCTTCACGGCAGCCCTTCGGAGTCCTCCGTGCGGCTGTGGGTGCAGGGCAGCTCCGGGGCGAGCGAGCTGCCGCTGGGCAAAGTGCTGGCCTGGGTCCACAGCGAGCCCTCGCCAGCCCCCCCGCCGGGCAGCAGCGGGACGTAGGCCTCCTCCTCCACGGGGCCACCGAGCTGCTCCTCCAGGACGTACCTCTCCCCGCATTGTTCATGGTGGTGGACATCCACAGCCACCAGTGCCGCCTCCGCTCCAGGAGAGGAGGGCTCGGCAACGTCCCCAAGGTCCAAATCAGAGTCCGCTTGGGGGAAGCCCGAATCCTGGGTGGAGTCTGGGCTCTCCTCGGGCAGGCTGGTGTTGATGTAGATGACGTCCCTGGATCCCCGGCTGGCGGGCAGGATTTCCAGCAGCTTCTCCAGGTGAACCTTCAGCTGTGAGAACGTCGGGCGGGTGGCAGGGTTGGCTCTCCAGCAGGCAGACATTATTTCATACCTGGAAATGGAGACAGGAGCCTGGTTATCACAGAGGATGTTTCCAGGTGCTGGGCTACAGGATGTACAGGGGCTAATTTCCCACTTCTCTCAAAAATTGGGCAAGTCACAGAATCACAGAATCAC
>JAOQGH010000023.1:5405082-5415823 GCA_025769975.1 Gallinago jamesoni | reverse complement strand
ATGGGGCTTGGAGCAACCTGGTCTGGTGGGAGGTGTCCCTGCCCAGGGCAGGGGGGTTGGAACTCCATGATCTTTAATGTCCCTTTCCAACCCAAATGATTCTATGATTCTATGAACTTCTGGAGCAGAAACCTGAGGCTGAGCTCTTTTCCCACGTTTCTCAAGACGGAAGGAGATTTTATTGAAGAAAGCCACGTTGTGCTGTAAAACCACGGGGCTCCCGCCGGTCTCCATCTATCCAGGACAAAGCAGAGGAAAACAAACTCACATGCAGTTTCGAGCTGCCAAATCCCTGTGGAGAAACTGCCGACTGCTCAGATACTCCATCCCCAGGGCGATATCCACCATGAACTTCACCAGTGTTTGCAGGGGCACAAACTGGGAAGGGAAGGCTCAGGTTAGACATGGCAAGACCTTTAGGAGGCACATTCAGCTCCCCTGTCCAGGCTGCCAGCTGACATCCTAGTGGCCTCCCTAACCTCAGAGAGCACAAGGAGCCACCACGGACTCCCTCAGCCCCATTGGAACCGTAAAATGTATCCAATCACATGCTTGCAGAAGCTGCAGGTGTGGGGCCAGTTATTTTAGAAATGACACCCAGCACTGTCTCCCTGCTCTGCTGTGGCACCTTTCACCCCCCCCACCTCCTCTTTCCATACCTCTGGAGTACAGTCTGCAAACAGACATTCCTTCCTTACTGCCTTTCCCACCGGCTGCCTTCAGATCACGTATTTCTGGCTAGAAAACAGCTCTGCAGAGAAGGACTCAGGTGTAGAGCAAGCTGACGGTAGCTCAGCAGAGCACCTTTGGGCCAAGAAAGGCCACCCCAGAGCAGGCTGCATTAGCAAGAGTGCAGCCAGCGGGTTGGGAGAAGCTACTCTTCCCGTTAATTTGGCACTGGTGAGGCCACATCTGGACACCACATCCCATTTGGGGCAGGAGAAAGGCAATGACGTGTTGGAGCAAGCCCAGGGGAGATCACTAAGATAAGGCTGGAGGAGATGGTGTAAAAGGAGAAACTGAGATACTTGGGCTCGTTCAGCCTGGAGAAGGGAAGGTGAGAACTCCACAGGCTTTTGTGGAGCTGGATTCCACTGCTGCCACCTTACAAAGGACTACAACCATCCTCTTGATGTTCTTGGAAAAAAAAGGCAGGTTTGTCCCCAAAACAGACACAGTCCCACCTTGCTCCTCGCAGATGCGGGGCCCTCTGTTCCCTGCGCTCGTTACCTGTGGGGCCATCTCCAGTCGTGAGCGAAGTAGGAAGCTGTGCAGGTCACCATATTTCATGAACGGGAGAATCACCATGGGCTTGGGGACCTGCTGGGTGCTCAGCTCGATGCACACACCTGGAAAACATGGACAGGTTGCCACAGCCCAGTGGGCAAAGGCGCCACACTCTCCCTGCAGACACCCGTGGGGGACTGGAGCACCCCCCAGTCGGGCTCCCCAGCCCAAATCTCAGCTGGAGGGCGGGGAGTGACAACCCATACCTAGGAGCTTGATGACATTGGGATGGTCAAAGTCCTTCATGCATGCTGCTTCACTGAGGAACTCTTCTATCTCCCTTTGGGAAAAGTTATCCACTGGGACACAGAGAAAAAGGAGGAGGTTTAAAACCCCAACAGCTTTAACATCGCAAATCACTGCTGCCATCTCCCTTCCTGCATGGGCCAGGGGGAAGGGACCACCAGGATGTCTCTGCCATCCTTGGCTGGCTGATCTGAGTGCTCCTTCCTGACTGGCACCAGGAGCTGTGGTAGAGAGGCCAGCATCCCCACAGAACGGTGCCGGGATGCAGAGAGCACCACCCGAGATGGGTGGCAGGAGTGCTGGCACCCACTGGGACAAACAGCATCAAATTCTGCGAGGTCAGGGTGAGGACTTACGCTTCATGGTCTTCACAGCCACCTTCTGCGTGGTGCCTTCGGGCTGGCTGAGACGCCCCTCCATCACCGACCCAAACTCCCCTGTACCATGGGAAAGAAGCAAGCACTTTATCCGCAGCCTGGAGCACCGCCTTTCAGGACACCACTCCACTATGTCACTGAAGATCTGAAATGCTCTAAAACGGAGATGTCGTCCCCAAAAGTCTATAACAGGAGTGCTTGTGTCTCATCAGTGGCAGAAGGAGGACATAGACCCAGTCCTGGCACTTGACCATCCTGACCCAGCATCTCCCTCACATCCCCTGGGCCTGGAGCTGGGGAAGGATGTAAGTAACAGTGGCAGCCCCTATCCCTAATGTCCGTCCCCAGGTCTCCAGACCCAGCACTCACCCTCTCCTAGGACCTTCCCCAGGCTGAGAGCGTTCCTGTCTATGACAACATCCTGCAGCTTCTGCTGGAGCTGACTGCTGACACCCAGGCTGCTGACTGTGAGAGAGGGGAACAGAAGCTCAGGTCACCTCCAACCTGCAGACAAATCATTGCTGTGATAACCTCCTTGCAGAGGAAAAAAAATAAATAAATAAACTTACGTGTAAGTTCAACAGCTCTCCGGCAGTAGGACTTCTTGGCCGTGTAGTTCACTGCCAGCTCGGAGTCACTTCTGCTGAAAGCATTCCTGGAGGGACAGAAACAGACCGTGCTGGGCCACACGTGGCTGCTTCTCCTCCGATGCAGGAACAACCACTGCAGGGGTGGGCAGCCACAGCACTGCCAGGGGATCAGCAGTGAAGAAGGAAAAGTACACTCACCCTGACCTTTTTCATTTCCCTCTTACTGGATCAGTGCCATTGCTTACAATGTCTAAGCAAAACAGCCACTTGATAAACAAGGCTGATCTGTCAAGGACTGAGTCACAGAGGGTTTTTTTGGGAAGGAAATGGGATACTCATTTCCTACTCAGAGCGCAGTCTGTACTGGTAGAATGATGGTGCCCAGATCTACCACCTCCTAAAGCGATCTCTTCTCTTGCCTGATGCACAACTCCAGGCTGACAATGCTCTCTGTGAGCATGGGCAACCCCTCTCCCGTAGCCAAAAAGAAACTAAAGGGAGCTTCACACCATGGCCCCGAAACAGTGGTGATGGGCGTGCTGCTGGGAGATGCTGTGCAACCCCTCTAGTATGGGACTGTGCGGAGGTCCAGCTCCGGGAAACAAAAGCACAGCAGATGCTCAAGAGCTCCCAAGGAGCTCGCGTTGCAAGGGAAGAGCGACAATGCTCCACCAGTTAGGTTCCTAAGGTACTACCAGTTTCCAAACTGGGATGGAGGTGATGCCATGGGAGATCAGAGCAGGTGGGATTCCTTTACAAGCTCAGTAATCTCCCTTACTGAAATGACGCTCTTCCAAAGGAGTTAATTGTGTCACATTTCCAGTTTGGCGGAAGACACTCAAGTGGTAGCAGCACCACCATTGTTGAATGGAAGCAGTAGCACAGGGCAGTTAAATGCCACTCAAGAAAGTTACAAGGTCTGAGTGAGCAGCATCAGCTTATTGTGGCAGAAAGTCATTTGTCCACATCATTAAAACACCACTTACGCAGCCCAGTGGCAGTCTCTCTGCCTGATGGGACTGGTGCCACGCTTAGACATTGGACCCAGACAGATCTGGCGTGGGATGAGGCAGGAGGGGTTTCTCTAGGCCACAGGAAACAGGATATTATACGTTTCTGCTCTCTCACCTCTGCGTCAAAATGCTAAGGCCACCCTCCCAAACCAAGTTGCACAAGTTGACTTCCCTTCAAAAATAGGAAAAGTGAGCGAAAGGTGAACTGCTGAGCTAAAGAAGAGAGGGGGAAGTGCCGTCGCTGCAGTAAAAATACACTCAGTCTCTCACCGTGGGCATAAAAAAATGCCATTTGTGGGAATGATGTCAGTACTGGAGGCAGAAGTCTTCCACCCACGTCCAGCGTGGGCTGCTGGCCACCCACCCTGCCCATCAGTGCCCCACACACTTGCCACCTGGCCAGCTCAGGGCACCTCTGCCAGCTGTTTTCCCTTTGGCTTACCCGTATTTTGTTTCCACGCATCTTTTCTGGATGACCACCGTCAAGCAGAGGATCAGCCCGACAGCAACTGTCCCGCAGATAAAGCCCAGGGCTATGACGAAGGAGTCCGCGTTCCCAGAGGCTGGAGTCGAAGAGGGGGCGGAGGTTATTGATCCTAAGAAAATATCCCGTTAATGGAACCAGTGAAAGGGTCAGCCTGCAGCACCCAGTCACTGGGGAAGGATTTCCCAGGGGCTGAAACCAAATCCAGTGAAGCCCAAAGGGTTAGACAGGAGAAGAGGGCACGAGGATCAAGGTTGCGTGTTGAGAGGAAGTCTCTCCTGGCTACCAAAGCACACCGAAGGTCCCAAATTCTTGGCCAACAGCCTGGCCACCAGGGACAGCATGTGAAAGAGGCTGGAGGGATGGATGCCAAGTGGCCTCGGCTGGACAAGGAAAGCACATCCTGCACCCGTCCTCACCACCCACCCCTGCACGTACGCAGCATGGCACGCGTGGGCAGCTCCTTACCACTGCCAGGGATGAAGACCTCCACCGGGCTGCTGAAAGGTCCCACTCCCCCCTTGGTGACAGCAGCCACGCGGACAGAGCAGGTGGCGTTGGTAGCCACCACGGGCAGGATGGCCACGCTGGCGTTCTGCCGGGCTTCAGTGGAGACATTCTGCTGGAGAGAGGAAGGGAAGAGAAGCCTGGGCTCGGGGAGACAGAGTCCCATCCCTGCAGCAGGACGGAAACCCGGAGGTTTAGTGAGGTCCCCTTGTCAAACCTCCTGCTGCTGCTGCTCTTGGCTTGTCAGCAGCAACGGGGCCAGCAGCCTGAGCTAGAAAAGAGGCAGGAAAGGCATTTCACGCACTGCTGGGAACACGCGTTTTGACCCCCAGCCTTCACTGGGGTCAGCTTTGCCAGCGGAGGCTGGCACCCCTCTCCACTGCCACCCCGGGATGCCGGTGGCTCGTGCCAGGCAGCGCCCACAAAGCCTTGGCACTCGCCACCCCTGCTCCCCTGCAGAGCATCTCCGGCTGCTCTCAGCCACGCTGCGCCAGATTTGGTCGTTCAAGTGCCCTGCCACAGAAAGTAGATCTCGGGGCAGATATTACCAAGCGTGGTTTTGTGTCAAGCTAATAATATTTCCAGTTTTAAGGCGTGTTTCCTTGCCGGGTAAGAAGGCAGGAGTCGGCACGCCCCATGGCACAGACCTCTTTCCT
This sequence comes from Gallinago jamesoni, assembly GCA_025769975.1. Taxonomy (NCBI): domain Eukaryota; kingdom Metazoa; phylum Chordata; class Aves; order Charadriiformes; family Scolopacidae; genus Gallinago; species Gallinago jamesoni. The sequence continues at coordinate 5,410,663 of JAOQGH010000023.1, read as the reverse complement.
TGTTAAAAACACAAGTGAGTCTTTCCCTGCAAATTCCCCCGTCGTTTCCCGGTCTTCTTCAGCTGAGAAAGTGCTGCTGCTGCCCTCCGCTAACCCCCAGCTGCAAAACAGCTGTCCAGTGGCGTCCAAAACATCTGGTGGGCTGCTGCAGCCCAGCTCCTTGCCCTGGCTGAACCTCACGTGGCCGAGCAAGAGCAGCAGCCGAGGGGGATCGGTGGGCGAGGAGGAGGAAATCAGAGCTGCTCAGAGGGAACCGGTTTCTGTTCACAGTCATTAAAAAGCCACAGAAATGGATGTGAAACACGCCCCAGCCCCAGGAGTGTGTCTGTGCCATCAGAGCTGCTGCCTCTGCTCCCACACTCCTGCCTTCCTCTACCTCACACTCACAGCCTCCTTCGGGAGAAAGGCAGGTGAGATCCTCTCCCTGCCACCAGCCTAAAAAAATGCCCCCAGGATCCTTTCAGATCACACACGCCTCTGCTGTGTCATCTGAGGACAGAGTCCTCTGTCCAACTGTGTGTCATCTGTCAAACAGACCGTGGAGAGCATGAGCACGCTGGCAAAGCAGACAGCTCTTCTGGCAGGACAGAACTCCCAAAGTTAATGTTTTTTTATGAGTCTTGCGGTAGTTGAGGAATTTCTTCACGTCACAGCTCCGGCAGCCTTGGCTCAAACAAGAACTATCGGTTTAAGAATAAAATAAAGTAACTTCTTTGAATTTTTAAAATAGCTTTTAAGCTGGTTGTGGAGAAAGAAGCAGCCTGCAGGTGGCCCTGCTGGTACAGAAATACAGGACGCCACACACACCTTTAAACCAAAGGTTATTTTGGGGCATTTCACATTTAGCTTGTGAAGGGCCAAAACTCAAGAGACTTTTTATTTCTGAGAAATCAGAGCTTCCCTCGACAGCCAGCACGTTGCTCTTGTGCTTCAGGCTGTCCGTCCATCAGTTCAGGAGACCCCTGGAGAACCAGCCACCGCAGCAGCCCCTGGTGCTCTGCAGAAAGGTTACGGCTCAGGTTCCAGCCGCTCCCGTGCCTTTTAAATTCTGCAACAGCCTTTACAAAAAACCTGGGGGCTGACGAAACAAATCAGCAACAAACACAACAGCACGACTGCTTCTTTTGGTCTGCAAAGGGCCACGGTCCCTGGCACAGCTACCTCCCCCCTGATCTTGCTCCCCACTGGATGGGCTTTTTGAGCTTTAGGAAAGCCAGTGTTAATGGCAACAGTTATTAACCAGGAACCCAAGCAAAAAATTCAACCCATAAGCATTTGACTGGGGAAATATATAAAAAACAACAACAACAACAAAAGTTAGTCCCCCAGGGCTTAAAGGGCAAGTCCCAGTTTTTTTGCTTGCTGCTTGAGAGAACAAGTATGTCAGCATTTCTTTTTCAAGGACAGTCACAAGACCGTAATATTGTTTCCTTGAGTTCATTCAGGCTGGATCTATGCGTACTCTTTTTTCGGAGGCACAAAAGGAGAACAGAAAATGCAGCATCCTACAAAAAATAGGGTGTGAGTCACTTTTTCCACCCTGGGTTCGGGCTCTCAGTGCCTCTCTGTGCTTTCAGCCTGGGACAGAGGAAGACCAAACCACAGCACAGAGGCGACAGCTGGATACATCTGTGCAATTATCCAGAGGCTCCCCAACCACTGGCAGAGCCTGGACAGGATGCTCTTCTGCCCAACAGCTGAGATGAGCCTGGAACGCCTGAGAGGTCAGGCCAACCTTGCCCTAGCAAAGTCCTGAAGGCTACTTCCCAAATCCTGGGAAAGGCAAGCAAGGTTGTGCCAGGTGACTTCATACCCTCGTAGACAGGACCCCCACCCCCAAAAAATGTTCCCTGAGCTATGAAACTCTGTGCCATGGGTTTAGCAGATGAGTTAATGCACAGAATAAATCCCATCTGAGTAAAGAATGACCCAAAACCCAGGGAACAAATTCTCCCAAACATCTTATAATTGACTCCATTGCTGAAAGTACCAAGAGATGCTGCCAAACCTTGACTGCCACTCCAAAGGCCATACCAAAGATGGCTAACATCAGGAAGAGTGTCTCACTTCTGTTTTAGAGAATAGGAGCCGTGGTAGCAAACCCCTTGTCTCCTTCAAGCAGAGCTGCTTCTTCCCCATATTAATGACTTAGGGCATTACCGTGAGTTACATAAACACACACAAGAGACATCACTTATATTAAAAAAGCCCAGATAAAAGCACAAAACAGCAGGCAAATGAGCTCAGAAAGAATGTATGGAAGCACCAAGACCAAAGTGGACATCTCTGCTCGAGATGGGATCCCTGATGGGATTTTTTCTAGGCTCTAGCCATTCTTCCCCATCCACTGGTGACTTACCAACCCCTTGGAGTTCTGCCACCTGTACCAGATGTGGTAGCCCTGTAATTCCCCGTGGATCCTCCTCAGGGGCGGCTTCATCCATCGGATCTCCAGGGAGGAGCTGGATTCGTTGAATGACACTGTGACGTTCAGCGGCGGGGTTGTTGGAGCTGCAGGAACCCAGGAGAAGTGAGGTGAGGGGAGCCGGGTGGATGGGTGCAGGGACACGGCAAGGCCGATGGACAACGAGCTGCAGCTCAACCAGCGAGCACGCCTTATCTCCCACAGCCTTTAACATTTCCAGCAGGTGACCACCCCTGGGTATATTTCCTTTCCCCAGCCAACAGAGTCGAAGTGGCCCACCCCATAAGCAACCACGGCCCTGGATGAGCATCTCGCCTGGAGAGTCCTGCACAAAGCACAGCTGCGTGACCGCGGCAGGGAAACCCCTTCTCAAGTCTTTGCTGCTCGTTTCCTACCTCCCTCGGTGGTGCTGGCCGTTATCCAGGGGCTAAACTCCGACCAGCCGACTTCATTCCTGCAGGAAACGCGGATGTGATAGTCCGCCATGGGCCCCAGCTGCTGGATGTGATACGCATGGGGAGGCACCGAGGTGTTGAAGAGCAGAAGGGAGATGTTGCTCCGTGGAACGGCTTCCTTGACCTTAATGGAAAAAAAAAAAATAATCATTCCACAAACAGGGATTAGTCAGCAACAACCTGCGGGGTGAGACACGCAGCAGGAATTTCACATCTGTGAACAGCATCCAGGAGCCCTGCCTCCCATCCAAACACCGGCAGGACCTTGTTCCTACACGCTGGCTCATCTCTGCTGAGCCCTTCATGGGGGCCAGGGCCAGGGCTCCAAGGCACGCAGAGAAAGAGCTGCAGTGGGGACATGGCAACCCCACTGAAGTCATGTGTGAAATCACCATCACTTTGGAAAGGAGGAAGGAGGGACAATTTGCCATTTCTTGGGGCGTGGAGCAAGAGAAGCACCCAATAACATTTCCAGGCAACGAGTCCCAAATCAACAAAAGGGAAGTCCTTTTTCCTGCAACACATCGTTAGGCTGTGGGACCTATCCCCATCGGGTATCACAGGACTAATCACAGACTTCGTCAGACTCCATCATTACATTTAGTGGGACGGATGAATTAAACGTATGAAAAACAAGGCACGTATTTTACACAAAGAGAACTTGCTCTCCCCTCCAGAGGGGTGGCCGTTGAGCGCCCGTGTAGCTGCCCACACAGTCCTTGCAGCTCTCCAGAAAGCCTCTCATTTTGTGGGAAGCACCACGAACCAGTGGCCAGAGCCGGGATGGTGGGAGGAAAGAGGGAAGAGCAAGAATGAGGGATGCCAGCGCAATTGAGACGGTTAACTTGGAAGACAACCCACAGGACATGCTTCAGTGTGAACCACAATCAGAAGGTCATACAAGCCCTCTCAGAAGCCTCCATGCAGGATTTGGGGGTGGCAGGAGAGCTGCCCTTCTGCTTGAGGAACAGCCATACCCTCTGGGTAGCTCAGGGTGCACAGCATGGTCTCAGCATCAACAGAGGCAAAACTGCAAGAGAACAGCCTTCAGGCTCCTAAAGCTGAGAAGGTCCCCAAGCCATTGCTAGATGCTTTGAGGGAGGTGAATTTCACTGAATTTCACTGAATTATTAGAGTTGGAAGGGGCCGTAGAGATCATCTAGTCCAACTCCCCTGCTGAAGCAGGATTGCCCAGAGCTAGAGCATGTTACTCAGGACGGCATCCAGGTGGGGCTTGAAAATCTCCAGAGAAGGGGACTCCACGACCTCCCTGGGCAGCCTGTTCCAGGGCTCTGGCACCCTCACTGGGAAGTAGTTTTTCCTCATATTTGAGTGGAACCTCTTATGTTCCAACTCAAATCAGTGAGCAGCAACCAGATGAACACGCAAGCCACTTCTGAAAGGTCTACTGGGGCTGGCTGTTCTCCTGAGCACATCTCAGCTATCTCAATCCTCAACTCATCTTCTGGAGGGAAGCCATCGGACTAATGTATTTTTTAAAAATTAGGATTTTTGCAAATTGAAGCAGCTTGAACTTGCCGGGTGCGATTCCCTTTTAAGCACCAGCATGGTCAGAAATGAGTCACTTGGCTGGTGGGCCACGCTACCCAAGCGAGAGAATTATCAAAGGGGACAGGAGAAAAAAGGCTTAGTCACAGCTGTGTTTTTGCCAGAAATCAGGTCTTGTTTTCCAATTCGAAAGGCTATTTATTTCCTAATGACAGACTGTGAATGTTGTCATAGGAAATTCCTTGGCTCTCCACCCCACTTCCTGAGCTGCAACTGGAAGGCAGCAGTGGATGTGGTGCTAATATTAGCTCTGGTACCTTTCCTCCCTGCAACTCCTTTCACTTTTACCTGGCTTCAAACATCACCTCTCTCCACGTGTTATCTCAGCTGGAGTGTAGATTAGCCAGTAAAAAAATACTATCCACAAGAGAGCAAACAATGGGCTTGAACTGTGGAACCCAGCAATGTCAAAGAAGCAGAAAGAGCAGTTGCAGGGCTGTACCCACGGAGATGGCCTTCCCTGACCTGTCCAGGAGACAGGCAATCCCTCAGCTCTTTCCCAGTGCTTCCAAGGAGTGAAGAGCCAAGAGAAACCTCCACCTCCAAACCCCATCAGGAAGTATGCTTGGTTGGGAAGCGTTTGATCAGGAGGTATATGTAGGGACTTTCTGCCCCCACTCAACCACCCCGCTCTCAGGACAAAAGCCTGCTTAATGCTCCCTGTGCCAGTCTCTCTGTGAGACCCCTTCCACCTACTCCTCCCTCTTGCAGCGGGCAGAGCAAAGCTGCCACACTGGTCTCTAGCAGCGACTTCCAAGCCTCCTGACCACCTTGGTGGTGCTCCAGGTGCCCCAGGTCCCAGCATGTGGGGACTCTGCTCACTGCTCAACTTGGACTTCTCAACACCATGCCTCACAAATTGCCCAGCCTCCCGGATCCTAGGGTGCAGGTGGGACAGCAGGAGAGCTTCCCCTTTCAATGTCATTAGAAAAGTCCAACTCAATTTGCCCAAACCAACAGCCTAGTCAAACCATAGAATCATAGAGTCATAGAATCATTTGGGTTGGAAGGGACCTGAAAGATCACCCAGTTCCAGTCCCCCTGCCCTGGGCAGAGACACCTCCCACCAGACCAGGTTGCTCCAAGCCCCATCCAGTCTGGCCTTGAACCCCTCCAGGGATGGGGCAGCCAC
>JAOQGH010000023.1:5350971-5393292 GCA_025769975.1 Gallinago jamesoni | reverse complement strand
TTCAGCAGGGGAGTTGGGCTAGATGATCTCTACGGTCCCTTCCAACTCTAATAATTCAGTGAAATTCAGTGAAACCCCGTTCCAATAACATCAACAACTCCATGGGTATTCTCAGCCTTCTCTTAGCAAGACTCTAATGAGCGTCGTGGGGGCTCTCAAAGGCACCACGGGGCGTCACGGTGCTGGGCTACAGCCTGAACCCGACCCTTCGCGCTTTCTGCAGTTTCGTTTCAGAGCGTTGACACCATTTCTTCACAAGACTATTCAGAGACTTTGGAGGCAACATAATACTTGTGAAATTGGACCATTTATCAGAAATGGTACTTAGGCCATTATCTGCTGAGATTTTTTTTTCCCCTTTGCTATTTCTGTATTTTTATTTTCATTTTGCTAAATCTATTCTTTCCTTTATTTCTGCTTCCTCTTTGTGTCTATTTTTATTTCTATTTGCAGGGGCTCCTGTTCTTTTAAATACCAAGCTCGTTTGGCACCGTGTTTTTAGCTCAAGGCAAATGGCCCATTTGTGTTAAATGTTATACCCTGGTCACAGGATGCAGCTCACAAACAATTCACAGAGAAAACCGAACATTTTATTTTATGGTGCTACTGAAATGCCTTTTTTCTTGCACCACTTTCTTTGGGCAAATGGTACAATGGTCTCTTAGCAGGCACACTCTGGCCCTTGGCTCAGCTGTTCCTTCCTAGGACAGTTTCTCCAGGTCTGCAAATTATTTTGCAAAAGCAGAAAGTCATCTCCAAAGGTTGGATGTTGGCTTGAACCTTCCTCATTTTGAGCCCTGGGCATTCTTACTTGCCCACAAAACTGCTGTTTGTATTTTACAGTCTTATTTGTGTAAATACCCCCATTTGTCTCCATATGGAAATTTGGTCCCTGGCTGGATCTGTAGATCCACGTTACCATTTCTTCCGGCTGGATTCCTACCAGAAGCTGTGACACAATGTGAAAGCACTCTGCAGCTCGGTGAATTCTTGCTTCTCCTAAGCCTGGCATTCCCCAGCAAGACTGCTTCTCGTTTCTGAGAAAACAATAGTGCTTATTGTCATTGGGGAACCAAGGATTCCACAAACCACACACTGGAAAAATGGTTTCAAGTATGTTTTCAATTCTTCACCAGCTTCTCCCTCCACCTTTGATTTTTCATGTGAAACTAGGTCTTGAAAAAAGTCATCCTCATCAGAATGCACTACCCTTCTAGGTCTCATTAGGATACTTCATACAGGTTTTGTTCTGTGATTATTGCCTGTCAGACAAACACAGGCTCATTTTGAGTTTCACATCACAGGTGCTAGTTAAAAAAAAAAAAAAAAAAAGGCATTTTGTAGTATGTTACTTGGACACAAATGGGGAAAGTACACCATTGCAGGAACAGTGCTATGCTGAAAGCTAGCAACTGGCTGCCAGCAACACTCTCTTGTTTAGGTGAGCAATTATAAAGGTGAAAGGTAATGAACAGAGCTCATTTTGCAATGTATGAATTGTTGAAAAGACCACAGGATAAGCTTACTTACTGCCAAGGTGTCCACGTGGTACAGATGCCTGTGTGCGCTACAGAGCCTGCAAGATGGGCAGATTAACAGCACGGTGCTGATCTCATCAGCGAAACTTGTTCTTAAAAGAATAAAAATAACCTGATTGTCCCAACAAATTTTGGCAGCTGAGTACATCCCAGAGCACTAACTCTGCATATTTTGCTGTGACACTACCACAATCAAGGCAGGGCAGCAGATGCCGGAACCCAAATGGCTCGATTGCACATGGGCAACGTTGGATTATACAAAAATGCACATCAAGGCATCATTCCTTTGGAAAAATCTGGCAGTTCTCATCAGAAAAGCCAGGCTAACCGCCTGACACCTGGTGCTGGTAGTTAGAGGTGCAGCTGTGAGGTTTTGGGCCCCCTCCAGCCTTTGCCTTTACATAGTGTGGCAGGTTGTCCCTGCACCCATTCAGGAGGGACAGTGGATGACGCAACTTCTTCTCACTCCAGACAGGAGAACAGCCACCTCAGACCCCGACTGCCAGTGCACCAGGAGCTGGGTTTTCAACTGGTGTAAGTGGAGCACAGACTTCCAACGAGTTATGCTAATCCATTATCACACGAGCATCTGAAATTTTGTGAAGGGGTGTGGTGGTACAGCCCCCCTGGGCCACGTTGCGATGTCTTGTCTTAGTTACAAGTGCAGTAAATTGGGACAATCTGGTACTTTCTTGCCCTCATTAGAAGTACAGTGAGTTGGGATAATTAGGCATTCCCTAACCATACCTGAAACTCCTGCTGCCTGAATCGTAGCCCTATCTGGAAGGTACCAGAATTACCTGACAAGAATTGTGGCCAAAATGGTAAAACACTGACCAAAGTCAATCATTTCACAAATCTACAAATAGTGATCTTAAGAGAGACCCTTTGAGTTCTCTGGGGTCTCAGCAGGCTGTGACTCAGTATCTCTATGTCAATGAACAGATGGAGTGTATGGAGCTCTTCATGGGTGAAGACCCAATGAAGAACTTATGGGTCAAGATTAAAGGCAATACAGGTGCAGGTGACATTACAGTAGGGGTCTGCTACAGGCTACCTGACCAGGATGACAGAGTGGATGAGGCCGTTGATAGACAGATAGGAGCAGCGTGGCCTTCGCAGACCCTGCTCCTCATGGGGACTTTAACCACCCTGATACTTGTTGGAAAGGCACAAGAAATCCAGGAAGTTCTTGGAATGTGTTGATGGCAACTTTCTTCTTCAAATGGTAGAGAAGCAATGAGGAGAGGAACTATGCTGGACTTTATTCTTAACAACAATATACATCAGAGATAAAGGCAAGACTAGGGAGGTCATGGGCCCTCTCTGGAAGGAAATGGGAGACCTGGTCACCAAGGATATGGAGAAGGCTGAGGTACTGAATGACTTTTTCGTCTTGGTCTTCACTGCCAAGGGCTCTAACCATACTGCCCAAGTTGCAGAAAGCAAAAACAGGGGATATGAGAATGAAGAATCACTCACTGTAGGAGAAGATCAGGTTTGAGAGCAACTAAGGAACGTGAAGGTGCATAAGCCCATGGGACCTGACAAAATCCACCCATACGTCCTGAGGGAGCTGACGGGTGAAGTTGCTAAGCCACTTTCCATTATATTTGAAAATATTTGAAAAGTCTGGGAAAGTTCCTACTGACTGAACCCCTCCATCTTCAAAAAGGGAAAAAAGGAAGACCCGGGCAACTACATGGCAGGGGGGCTGGAACTCGATGATCTTTAAGGTTGCTTTTAACCAAAACCATTCTACAATTCTCTCCCTCCCTGTGTCAGGACACCTCTCAGGGTAGATTTCATGTGGTTCCAAAGATCATCCTGACAGATGCCAAAGGCATCAAAGATCATCTTCTGATGAACACCACTAAAGCAGAGGAGTAATTCCCTACAATTGGATTTCTCAAAGTTCAAAGACCGTTTGGTACCAGTAAGTTAGTACTATTTGCAGAAAGAGAAACATCTGGATTATGCAGGTTAACCTCTATTTCTGTGTGTTTGTGTGTGATTGAACCTTGCTCTTCTTGAATCTTTGACTAAGTTGCTGTGTTGATTATAGCTAATTTTATTAAATCACACAACCTAATCCTGCGTTAAGAAATCTTAAAATGCTGCTACCTCAAAGTTGTGTAGGATCCATAATCTTTCTTTCACGACAAATTGGTGTAGTCAGCAGATCCCCACATCTCAGTCGTGACAAGAGGGTTGTACAACACGCCTGTTGGGGACTGCAGAGTGACAGGGGTGTGGGAGGCACTGCAGTCCTGCGAAGCAGTGTAGGGTGTTTCCTAAGCACCATGCCTGCCTTTAGGAAGTAACTGCTCATACATAATGCATAAACCATACAGGTAAACGAATTCCACGCTATGTAAGCTTTCACACCTTAAAGCAAAAAGACATTGAACCACCAGTGTCTCTTAAAACTTTTAAAGTATTTAAGTGCAGAAATATACAGGCCTGGCTGTAAAAGGGGATTTTTCTGCAGGCCTCATGTTTAGAGGGCAGTCCTTTGCCTGTTTGCTGGCTACAGTCACAAGAGAAGGCACAGAGTAACAATTCGGTCAGTGGGGGGTGAGGTCTGTCCGAGTTCATGAAGAAGGCTGCCTTCTGCGATGGAAAAAAGGCCGAGCGTGCAGCGCACTGAGGTGAGGGCAGTACGAAAAGTACTCTGCTGCCAGATGTACGCCAGGCTGCGGAGGGCCTGAACTGCACCCGCGCTTCTGTTTTAAAGATCAATATAACCGCACCACCCTAATACGGCGGTTTAGAGCAGGTTTCCCCTCAGCAGACACCGCCGAACACCCCCTGAGGCGAGGCCCGGCCCGAAACCCCTGCGGGTATGAAACTACTACCCGCCTGGCTACCCGCCCGTCGCCGCCATTTCCCTCCCGGCGTACCCCACGCGGCGCCGCGGGGCAGTGTGGGAGCGACAAGATGGCTGCGCCCGTGTGAGGAGCTGCCGCTGCTGGCGCCTGTGCTCGCCTCAGCCGTGCTGCCGCTTCCCGCGTGGCCCCCGGGGCGGCGCGGGAACCGCAGCCCGGTCGTGGCGGGTGTGCGTCCGTCTCAGAAATAATGAGGATATCGGGCCCCCATGTCGGACCACTCTGACGAGAGGGCGACGATGATTGCGGCCGGCGACCTGCAGGAGTTCGCCCCCCGGGGCCGCGAGCACTGCCGGCGCCACCCCAGCTCCCTCACCCTCCAGCTGCGGCGGCTGCAGCCCGCTTCCGAGCTCTGCTCCTCCGATGGAGCGGCCGGCCTGGTGGGGTCCCTCCGGGAGGTGACCATCCATGAGCGGCAGCGGGTACGATTGCGGCGTCGAGGGCAAGGGGGGCCGTGGCCTGGCTTTCTGGCTTCCTAAGTAAACCGGCCAAACCGTGACCGCTGAGCGATGACCGGCTGTTTTGACTTCACCAGCAGGTCTCATAACTTTTCCTTAAAAAAATCTTGGCTTTCAGGAAAGTTGGCAGTTGAGGAAAGGCGTCAGTGATGTTGGGGAAGAAGTGGACTATGACGAAGAGCTGTATGTGGCCAGCAATATGGTCATCTGGAGCAAAGGAAGTAAAAACCAAGCGTCTACTGTTTATAAGGCTTTCACTGTCGACAGCCCTGTTCTGCAGGTACGAAAACGTGGAAAGGGGGCAACTGAATGAATGCACATTAGCTAAAAGATATTTGCTGTTTTCAAACAGCGTTCTGAGGTGAGGTTGTTCTAGGAAATACAGAAAGATGAGATTGTGTAGTAGTATCAGCTTGGTTTTCAGAAATAATTATACTGCGTTTGGTTTTAGGCCTTATGGTGTGACTTCGCTATACCCCAGGAAAAATCTGAAAAAAACGATGGTAAGTTTCCTGCTTACTCTAAGGCCAAAGAAACGCTTTGAGTTCAGTTCTCTTGGCATGAGAAGTTTAATCGTTGAGACTTGCTGTGTTAAGACAGCTATCCTCCCTCAAGTTTGTATTTTGTATATAGGGGATGTGTAAGGAAAGAGAGAAACTTCACTGTGTGTTTGTTTTGTTGGGTTTTTTCTTTCCCTAGTTTCAGACGGTGATGAAATAGTAGAGAAATGTATCTGCATATTGCAGAATTCCTGTATAAATGTGCATAGCATAGAGGGAAAGGATTATATTGCTGCTTTACCTTTTCAGGTAAGTGCTGTCCTTTTTTTCATCCACAAACAGGCTTGCTATCTGTTTGCATGCTGTGTTGGGGTGGGGAGGTGTGTGTAAAACACTGGTGGTGGTGTCTGCCTGAGTTCTTCACTCTGTGGGTGAAAATGTCAAAGCTGATGAAAGTGCAGCTGTGTGGTCAGGTCATTGAGTACTTCTGGAAGTAGTGGCAGCCAGTTGTATGATGTGGGAAAGCATGGGTATGACCGCTTTGTGGTCTGAGAACCTTCTCCAAATTACATTACCCTTCTCTCAAGGCCTAAATATCTTAATTTGCTACAATGAAATACTCAAACATGAAACATAATCAGCATAATAAGGTCTTGATTTATTATTTTTTTTTGTTATAAAGCTATTCTTAATTTTTATAGGTCGCAAACGTCTGGCCAACAAAATATGGTTTGTTATTTGAGCGCAGCAGTTCTTCGCATGAAGTACCACCAAGTCCCCCCAGGTTTGTAATGAGTGTCTTGGATTGTTTCGTTATGGACTGTTCGCTAATCTAATACTGGAGTGCAAGAGCAATAATGAAAGGATGTGTGTTTTTGTGACAGGGATGGGTGAAATCAGGTGAAACAGAAGGAAATAGCAGGAAGGGGCTGGATACTGTTAGTCTATTAAACTCCTTTGAGATTATGTTAAGAAATAGATGGGAGTGTTGATTTGGGGAATAGGGTATGGAAGGCACGATATGGGTGTTACTAGCCTGATTTCATGAAGACTGTTGATTTTGGGAATAGGGTATGGAAGGCACGATATGGGTGTTACTAGCCTGATTTCATTAAGGTTTGTCCTTGGAATTGGTTCCAGGCTATGATGGATGAGTAGGAGATTCACTGAGGGATTGTCACTGAGACATTTTCTCTCAGCTGCGGGATGCTTTAACTATGTGGAGCATCTTGTTACCTGTTTAGTGAGGATCCTAGACACTGTGCTCTGTGGCTGGGAAGCAGAGTAAGGAGTTGGGTGGTGTGCTGATGGGCAGCTTTAATACAGCCACTTGCTTTCTCTTGGGCTTTATGTATCCATTTCAGGCACTTGTGATTCTCTAGTCCTCAGAAGAGTTGAGGTTAGAAATAGAGGTCCTGAAAATGTTCAAATGTCAATCAACGTGATTGACCCTACTCGAGCTGGCCTACCATTAAAATTCTCCTTTTTGCTACTGCTACCACATATGGCTGTGCTCTATGGAGGATACAAACGATCTGATGGCTGTCTGCTTATCTGGGACCTGTGGAACCTAAGCTCCTAAAACGAGTCTGGGTCAAGGGCTTTCTCCTCTTCCTACTCTTCCTCTTAACTTAGCTGGTGCGAGCTCTGTTCACTCGGGCCAGCCAAAGTCTGTCATGTAGCCACCAGGTGGGGTCATTCTCAAGTGCCTGGAAAAATGTAAAAACAAGACGTTTGATACACCAGCCTTTGTCTGACTCTACTCAGTTCATCCACAAACTTCTGAGAATGGAATATATGTCACTACTGCTAGATTCCAGGCTCTCATTTGTTAAGGTCTGGGGAGCTGTTTTGGGGTCGCAGCACATGTACCAGCTACAAAAGAGAACAATTACGCTTGTTAGCATTTGGGTTTTGAGCATGTTGGTTTCTTTCTAGGGAACCTTTGCCTACTATGTTCAGCATGCTACACCCGTTAGATGAGATAACACCTCTTGTCTGTAAGTCTGGAGGTAGGTTTACATCTTTACATGTATCCCTTGGAGTCCATCAGTATAGCATCAAACGCTTAATGTGTCACTTCAGCATTTTCTGGATTAAAAAATTTGCAAATAATCACTTTCAGTAATTCAGAAGTGGGGTGTTTTAGTTGCTTCATGAACAGAGAAACTGTTTTGGAATTGCTGAAGAAAGAGGGTATGAAAAATGCTAGCCCTGTAGTGGATAACTATGGCTGTAGAAATGATCCTTGTGCCTTGACTGAAGTGAACTGCTTCTTTAGCAGGTGTGTTTGGTTCTGCTAGAGTGCAGTATGTTGCTGATTACACCTTGAGGATTGTGTTTCTCAACGCTGAACCTTCCATTGTGATGACGTATGATACTGTGCAAAGTTTACATACTGTTTGGGCTCTGCGGAGAGTGAAGCCAGAGGTACAAATTCATTGTCAATTAAATATCATTATCAAAAAACTTTGTGTGTGTTTACATGCCTTTATGGCTATGCCTGTTACAAATGCCTGGTATTTGTGATTTATTTAATTTATGAAAGAGTAAGATGTTTGTTGTTATGTTTTGTTGTTTTTTAAAAATAGTTTCTTTCATGTATTGCGTGTACCAGTCAGGGGAGATCACACAATGGTGATGGTCATGGAATATACTGTGCTTATCATGATATTCCAGACTTACATTGTACCAGAAGGTTTTGAGTCTGCTTCAACTGTTGTCTTCTGTAAGAAAAGACAAACAACTTAGTGCCCTGAAAACCATAGGAGTGTGACTGTGACTGGGAGTAAGAGAGTATGGCCAGTAGGCATAACTTTCTATGCTAAACACCTACCTAGGCATAAATTATTAACACCCAACTGATGAAACAAACTATTTGAGTGTCTTCCTGGCTGTTATTGCCCATGTGCTGTTTGTGCATAGATGGCTTTGTTTTCTCTTTAAGGAGCAGAGCACAGTGCTGAAGTTCTCGGAGCAGATGGGCACACCGCAGCACATGGCCACTAGCAGCTCCTTGACTGCTCATCTCAGAAGTTTCTCAAAAGGAGACTCTCCTGTGGGCTCCCCTTTCCAGAACTACTCATCTATCCACAGCCAGAGCAGATCAGTGTCATCACCCAGCATGCAGTCCCGCTCGCCATCTATCTCCAACATGGCTGCTTTGAGGTGGGTGCTGAACGTGATGCATAGGCAGATGATACTGAGGAATGTGAGATACAGAATCGGATGCACATCTAGAATTGCTGTCTATCTGTCTCTACTGTTACAAGCCTGTCTAAGGTGCAGGTGCCTCCTGTGTAACAGCATCTCAAAGCCCTCCTGGAATGCCCTTGTGACACTTGGTGTGCTATTATCCTTATAGCACAAGAGGGTAATTGGTGTGCAAGAGCCAAAGAGGCTGTTCTGTAATCACACAGCCAGTCTGTAGTGGAGTCAGAGACTGTCTGCAGGCCTTCTCAGTCCCAGGAGTGTTTTCAGTTAGCTTTTCTAAAGAAAGCCATATTTAGAGGGAACAGGTTAGGAGAAATTTTTGATGGAATGGACTATGCAACTTAAAATGTTGATTTTCTTACTTTTGAAATCTCATCTCTTGGGTTCTGACAGACATGATTGGAGAATTGTTTTCCTATGCTGGATTACATTGCTAAAGGAAGCTAGTACTGAACTAGCTACTGGGTCAGGATGGTTTTGGTTTGTTTTTTTTAAAGTCTCTACCAGTGTATGGAATTCTGTACTTGATTTTGAGAATCCACTTTTCAGTAGTGTCTCATGTCTTTGCAGCCGCTCTCATTCCCCTGCCCTGGGAGTGCATTCTTTCTCGGGAGTGCAGAGGTTCAACTTTTCCAGTAATACTCAGTCACCGAAGAGGCACAGTATTACCCATTCACCAAACAGCACTTGCAGCGATTCCTTCCTCGTACCAGAAACTGAACCAATCGTTCCTGAGCTTTGTATAGACCATCTGTGGACAGAAACAGTCACAAACATGAGGTTAGGTGCTTGTGTTGGGATGCGAGTAGTTCTGCATGTCCGTTGTGGGGGTGAAATAAAGGAAAATAACAGCTTGCTTTAGTGTGTGCTTTCTGCAAACGGTGCTGCCTTAAAATAGATGCATGGACACACACTTCCTAATTGTTTGGAAAAATGATGCTCACTGTGTGTGTAGCTGTCTTGGAAGGCACTTGGAACAGTTTTACCTGCTGTGTTATCTGCCACCCTCTGATTTGGGGAATAGTTTCATGAGGTCTCTAAAGTAAAATAGGTTCTAACCTGGTTATTGCTCTGGGGATTATTTTTGCCTTCGGGGGGCGTATCTCTTTCTGTGTTACCATCAAACAGCATAAAACTGAAGACTGAACAGGAGAACAAAGCCAAATAGCATGTGCTCTGTGTGCCAAAAAGCGGGGAAATGTGGAGATTGGAGTGCTAGAAAATCGATTTCAAGAGTAATGACTAAAACTGTGACTGGTGCATTTTAGCAAGTAAATGCACTGCTATTTGAAGTCTAGGGTGACCCTACAGCTTGCGAACGCTGTTTTTCTTCATTAAAATCTTTACAGTAGACAAAAATGTGTGCTCATTACTGTGTCTGTTTTACAGAGAGAAGAATTCCCAAGCATCGAAAGTGTTTATTACCACTGACCTTTGTGGGCAGAAGTTCTTATGCTTTTTAGTGGAATCCCAGCTGCAGCTGCGGTGAGCATCCCTATACTGGGGACAGGTGAACAAAGGGGAGCACTCCAGAAATTACCAGCTAAATACAGGTTTTAAAATACTTATTACTCCAGCTAGTGGAATCTGTTATGACAACATGTGGTATTTGACTGGCTCTCATGTGGCATGTTTTTAACTGCTGGCATAGATGGTTTGAGCTGTTTAAATAAAACTGAAGCTGCGAGAGAACGTTTACTGTAATTTGAATGGTATTTTTATTTATCCTCACCTTTACTCTTTAGAAGTACCCTGGGGATTTTAATTAGACTAGCAGAGTGAAAATAAGTTGACTAGCAGGGCAAAACAAGCAAAGGAAGGAGGAAGGAACCAGGTATACCACAATAAAAGCAATTGCACCGTGTAACATAGTTTTAATTTTCTGTCTTCTTTCTGTATCAACAGATAGGACAGTCCTTTTATGATTCCTGTTGTTTTCTCAAATCTCTAGGTGTGTAAAATTTCAGGAGAGCAACGATAAGTCACAGCTGATCTTTGGTTCTGTTACCAATATTCAAGCAAAGGATGCAGCTCCAGTGCAGGTATGTACCTCTGTCTGGTCTATTAACTGTGGAGTATCTTGCTTTGTCACTTGTCCAAATGTTGTCTTTTCATTTAAATACAAGCAGCTGAATACGATTCTTACAGGGCATTTATACGCTGCTGGTTCTGGAAGGCAGTGGAAATCTAGTGCTTTATTCTGGAGTGGTTCGGGTGAGTAACAGTTTTTCTATCCCAAAATAACTGTAAAAAATAACAGATTGAATCTTTGGTTACAAGCTGGGCTGTACAGAGAGATCCCCTGTGCACCATACCTTCCAAGGTATCATTTTAAGCTACTTCAGACTGCTACTTGATTGGGAGCCACGTATGTGGCTGTGCTCACATACAAAGTGTAGTTTATGCACAGTGCTGCAAAGGTCATTCTGAAGAATCAGTGGCACCTTGTTGAACAATCTCTTGAGTTTATTTTCAGCAGTAGTACAATACTAAAGTAATGAAATGCTTTCAAAGAAAGATAACTTCGGGAATATGGAAAATAAGAATTGTTTGAGAACAAAAAAAAATTCAAACTTCTCTGTAGTATGCCAGATAGTTTTAGATGTTAAATTATTTTGCTGTACGATGGCCTATTATTAGGATAGACATAATTAGTCGCCAAAATAATTAAAATTTATTCTCAAATCTCTCTGAGTATGCAGAAACCTTGGCTAACTGCAATTTGTATGTGTGTATGTGCACATTTGTGTATGTCTGTGTATATATATGCATAGACACATATATATTTATGTGGTTTTTTTCAAAAAAAGTATACTCTCTGGAAGTAGAGCTTTCTCAGTGAAGCCCTGTTAGAACTTTTAGTGGAATTAGATCTGTAGCAATAACGTACAATACTGACCATATATGGTATGTTTTTCACTGTGTCGTTGCCTGAGGAAAGTAATTACATGAAGTAAACTTTAATCTCTTCTCTAATCCACTTTTCTTCAAACTTTTCCTTTAAGATGTTAAACTCTCATAGTGTCTGTATATGTAAGCAAGCTCCTGGAAGCACAGGCATGAAAACTAGCTAACTTTTTTCCTTCATATTGCTCACAAAAAGGTGGGGAAGGTTTTTATCCCTGGGCTGCCTGCTCCATCCCTGACAATGTCCAACCAAATGCCTCGGCCAAGTACTCCTTTGGATAGTGTCAGCACTCCATCCAAGTCTTTGAATAAGCACCTGGGGCCCCTAGAAGAGGTAAGAAGAAAAGAAGTCTTGGAAAGGGTTTAGTTGTAACAGCTTCAAATGACTGGTTGATTTTTAACTTCATAGATATCTTTTGGAGCTATTTTTATTTTTCTTCTGTAAAGCCCCTGAATAAACAGTGTTTAAATAAGATCTATTTAGTGCTGCCCTATTCATTTATTTATGATTTCTGTAAAGCAACTGAGGCAGAGATTGGACAGATATTAAGAATGGTAATTTTATCTGTCCTTTGCTCCGATCCTTTTATTTCAATAATTCTAAACAATTGTTCTTACCGCTTTTCAGGGTGTGCTTTTGTCACCAGTTCCAGAGCTAAGGGATTCTTCCAAACTGCATGACTCAACTTATGTTGAAGACTGTACTTTTCAGCAGCTTGGGACTTTCATTCATGCTCTCAGAGATCCTGTCCACAACAGAGTAACTTTGGTAGGTATTGTCCTGTAATTTGAGTGAGTCAATGCTTTGTCAGCAAAGCAAAGTGAGGGTCAAGTTTACTGCATAGTGAGACGTTGCTCGCAGCTCCTGATCAACAGCAAAATATCACACCTGCATTGGTGGCTCCACATTTTTCTCTCTATAGAATAGTCTAGAAGTCACAGAATTTAATTGATTCCCTCAAGTGATTCTGCTCAAGTTCTATTTCATTTCATGGACCTATCATCTGAGGTGGCAAATCTTTAGCCAGGAACTAGGAATGTGCTTAATATAAAAAAGAGTTCTGACTTCAACGAAAAGGACTGGCTTTATTTTATGCATTTCATAATTTTACTCTGTCATTTTTCAGGAACTCAGCAATAATACAATGGTTCGGATTACAATTCCTGAAATTGCCACTTCAGAACTAGGTATGATTGAGAATCTATCACATGAGATATGTTCCATATTTTAATTTTTAAAATAGCTTATTTTGTTCTGTATTTTCATTTTTAAAGTAGCTTATGCATAGTTTAAATTATAATGATTCAGTACCACGTATTCCAAGCTCTATTAACTTACCTTCTAGAATTGCTATCAGGTGTGCTCTGTTGTTTTTAGTGCTTCACCTGCTGTGCTCTTAAAAATTCCTTTGTTAGTTACGTTTTGCTCTATTGTTATGTATGTTCTTGCTTGAGGAAGAGCTGAAATGCCAGTTCAGACAGAAGCCGGTTTCAGTAATGAGCAAAAAAGGAACTTTTTTCCCCTTGTGTGGTGAATTAGAGGGGCTGTGCTTAACCTGAACTAAAGGAACAGCTGGTGGAGTTTGTATGGTTTGGCTTTTATTGAAAGAGTTGCTGGAGAGTTACAAGAAGGTCCAGGAACTGTAGAGATTTATAGCATGGACTGGAAGAAGTACTAGGAGGCAAGATGGAAGGCACACCTACTTCTTCTTTCTTTTTTCTTTTTTTTTTCCTTCTTTTCCAACAACAGTGAAAAGATGTCTGCAAGGCATCAAAGCTATCCTGCCCAAGGAGGTAGCAGTACAAATGCTTGTCAAGTGGTACAATGCTTATAATGCTCCAGGAGGACCAAGCTATCATTCGGAATGGAATTTATTTGTAACATGTCTCATGAATATGATGGGTTACAACACAGAGAGACTGTACTGGACCCGTAATGTAAGCAATCTCATATGTTTGTTTTTCTAGATTACATTAATGTTACTGATAATTCTTCAAGGTTCAAAATAGTTAGAGAGACACTGAAGTCAGACGCAGATTGTATCTTGTCTTATATCAAAAGATGTCATCAAAGCAATATTTCTAAATTTAAGGTGTACGTTTTAGTCTGAGTTTATCATGGAATCTATTTATAAAGTACTTACCACTGACTGTCTTGGTCAAATAAAAATAGATCAGGAAGATTTTGCTGCGTTTAATGACTATCACTGATGCATTAAGGATTTGATTTGCCTTATCTGTATTAAGCCTGTTCTCACTAGAAACACAGTTCACATCTCAGATTCCTGTTTCCTAATGAGAATTTTCCGTGTAGTTTTTGAATTACAATGTTTAAAGTTATTATTTTTTTTTCAGCTGTTTTATTGAATGTATTTGGAGTTTTCTGTAAGTGGATTTCCTGCTAGCAAATATATTTGCAGTACTTGCAGGAAAAGAAAAAAAACAACAGCATGGATGTGCATACAACTGAAATGAAAGCAATTACAGTATATCTACATTACTAGCATTAGCTCATCCACAGTATTTCCTCTGTCCTAGTAAATAACAAATGTTAGGCAGTCAAACTGAAATCATATACCTTACACTAGAATAACTGGGTGTGTGTAGAAAAATCTAATTGCAGCATGTGTCTTATGTGAAAGCAAAGTATAGAAGTACCTAAAGCAATGTAATGTAGTGCTTGGATTGAATTCGGATGTTATGATTTGTGATTCATATCACCAATACTTGGGAATTTCAATACTGAGCTACTTCTGATCTTTTTATTTCTTGCAGCTTGATTTTGAAGGATCGCTTTCACCAGTTATTGCTCCAAAGAAGGCTAGACCATCAGAAACAGGGTCAGATGAAGTAAGAAATGGTTTTCTTTTATAAATAAGACCTTTGCAGGGGGGGGGGTGTCGGTTGGTTGGTTGGTTTGGGTGTTTTGTTTGGGTGTTTTTTAAAGGCAAACCAGAGGAAACACCATCTGAGTGCATTTCATCTGAACTCATCTGAGACTACACGCCTTTTGGGAAAGAAAAGTTACTTTGTGCTGTATAGTGGCTACATCATGTGACCTTGCTTGTCAGGGTTGTCACTTCCAGAGAAGTAGATTGGGCTCAGGAATGAATTTGGATCACAAAGCAATCCCAGACAGTCTTCTGACAAAGTCAAATTTCTCCTAGATGTTTCATCCCTTTACAATGAGGTTGTCTCACTGATGGCTACTCAGCACCTTTAGCAAGTTAGGACCGTCAAATTATATACTTCACTGAATGCACTGATTTCTCACCAAATTTAGTGCAGCGTTTAAGATTGATTCACTGGGTTTTGCCTAGACAGGGATAGGAATTTTTCTGTCACCTGATCATAAGAGGCTTACAAACTATGGAGGTCCAGCTGTTCTATTAGTTTTTTGTGGGTTGACAGCTCAATGAGCCCACAGGGTTATGGACTAGAGTCTACATAGAACAAAGGATCTAATGCCTGATGTGCTGAGGCAGAGGAGGAACAAAGACACGTTGGGAGACCTAGGTGAATTGCATAAATACTCAGTGAGGTCTCATGCACAGAATATTGGTGCAAAGAAGTCACTCAGTTTTATTATGTCTTGTTATCTTAAATGTAAGGCTTTGATTCTCTCATGCACAACAAGAGTAGGGGGAAAGGATGAAACTTCACAATTGAATCTCTGTGGCTTGCAGGGTTTGTGCAGCACGTTAACCATACAACAATCACATTTGTATTGGTTTATGGGGAAGCTCCTCCGTAACAGTACTTTGGAGTTCTCTTGATGGAAGATGACATTCACTGTGAAACTTCTGCCTCTCTTTCCTCTTTGTTTGGTCTAGGACTGGGAATATCTCTTGAGCTCTGATTACCATAGGAATTTTGAGTCTCATCCTGTAGCCAAGGCTTTGCGACTGGATCTTCTGGAAGCTTCAGCTCCGAAGGATGACTTTTCACAGAACATTAGTTTGGATTCTTCAACCCTCCTTTTCACCCATATTCCTGCTATTTTCTTTGTTCTTCATCTGATCTACGAGGAGCTCAAGCTGAATACTTTAATGGGAGAAGGAATTCGTTCGCTTGTTGTTCTTCTGGTTCAGCTAGCCAGGTATGCCCAACCGACAAATAATACATAGATTTTGTATATCATGCAGTGTCTCTTGATGATGGCTGTGTATTATTTTTATGGAAATTTTGGGGATTGTTCAACGTGGAGGAGACTTTTCACGTATTTGAAGAAAATGAGTGAATGTTTAAAACCTTATTGTGCTTAAAGATATTTGCTGTAGCAAATCTCTTGTATGGTTCTGGGCACTTCCCAAAATCAGTGTGATTCCCAAACTTTTAGATGTTACAGGTTGTGTTTTTCCTGCTGTATTGTCACAGCTCAGCTCCTGAGATCTGTCAAATATTCTTGTTTGTGATGGCATCTTCCCTGCAGCCGGTGACTGCATCTTCACATCTTCCACAACCACCTTTAAGTTGTATTGCATGCATCTAGATAGATGCTTAAGTAAAACACCTGGTAATGTTTTCTGGAGTTGTATTTGCTGTATCTGCCAAATGTTTTATGTGGCTATAGATTCTTCCCCAGTAGCACCTGCTATAGCTGGCTGGCTAAATGCTTCCCAGAAGGGTTATCCAGTCTGTCATGCTGAAAAGGTTGGCCTGTCCTCTATCATGCCAACAAGAAGCAAGTCTGAAATAAAAGACTGTGTATTTTGAAGTGGTAGCTGTTATAGGCATTCATGAATTGCAGATAACCCAGCAGGATATCTAGGTTTAACAACTGGAATTTGGAGGAAACTATAGTGGCAGTGGTGGAGGTGTGGGACAAAGCAGGACAACAACTGAAGAGAAGTGCGCTGAGGGAAAATGAAACACAGATTCACTGCCCACAAGCAGCCTTAGTTAAGGAAGTCACAATTTCCTTCCTTATATCTAGTGCGTATACAAACATTAAACAGAAAAAAAAAACCTCAACAGAAAATGACATAAAAATGCAGGAAGATGAAGTGGGTCTTTTCCCTCTCTAATGTGATTGACCTGTCTCTCATTCTAGGGACTTAAAACTTGAAGCTTATATAGATTATTACTACAGAGACTATCCAGCCCTTGTAAAAACCTGCAGACAGACGTGCATAATTGATCAAGGTGAGTTTAAGGCTTTGCAAAGCTAGATATTCGGTGATAATGATGTGCAAATTACCTCTAATACTGAGCGCGTTGGTAACTGCTCTATTAAAGCTGGTCAGAACTTAATCTTAGAATGCAAAGCTGTGCTTACAACGCAGAGGTTGCCTTGTTCCTTTGTTTTTAATAGCCTCCTAAGAAGACTGGAGAGACATTAGTGTAGTATAGTCATGAGCTGGTGCCTTCAGTCCAATGCCTGGTGGGACACTCCACACAACAAGAACTCAGGAGGGAATGGTGGTTTCATCTTGGCAGCTCAGGCTAGCTGAGAAACATTAGCAGACAGGTGTGGAAAAGCCTGGTAGTGAGCTGTCCATCTCTTACGGAAAGTATTGCTAGGCTGGCAGGCCCTCAGTTCATAAAGTTCATAAAAACTTGAAATTTAAGTTTTAGAACTTTAAAATAAGTTTTAGAAAATAAGTTGGTTTTTTTTAAAAAAAACCAAACTCAAAGCCTCGTTCCTTCACATATTTCCCCTTAAAATAAGGTCATATGTTGTCTGTGCACTTGTTTAGTGTGGTACCAGCTGAAATTTGCTAGTCGTGCAAGACAAACTACTGTTTCTCCTGACCAAAAAAAATAAAATAATCTCCTAGCATTGGTCAAGCTTGGCTACTCATGTTTGTGGTCAGGGAAGGCAAAGAGGGTGTACTTTGGTTGTCCTCTCACTTAAGGAATTTATTGTTGAATTACAAGACTATTCCAGTGAGGTTTTGGAGAATTACTAATTTTATGTTTTCCTTTTCATTGTGGACTGAGATAATTTTTGTTCTTGAAAGACAAATAAGTGTCTCGTATTGTCATTACTGTCTAGCTATAAACTTCCATTTAATAGGAGGGAGATGTGAACTGTAACATTTTGGGGAAATACTGTGTTTTTGTAGGAAAACAGAAGTACTGTAGGGCTTGCCTTGGGAATAGCAGAGAATTTTTGTGCATTTGCCGTGAACTCAGTGTCATTGTTGTACATATGATTAAGTCCAAACAGGTTTCATGCACCATCCCTCATTTTTTTCTGCCGAGCCTCCAAGTATCTTTCAGTGGCTGAGTTCCTGTCTGAAGGGAGGAGTGCAGCCTTATCCTTACTTACCAGGAATCTGTGAAAGGAGCAAACTGGTAGTAGTGGTACGTACTGTGGTAAAAAGGATATGTTTTAATCTGTAAGGATGGTGGGCAGGGTGCTCCAGGCAGCCCCAGCTCCTTAATTTCCTGCGGGTGAAGCATCCCCAATGGAAAATCAAAGAACAAGATTTAATCATACTGTGTGGAGCAACGGGGGCATACTGGGGGGATGTTGAGCCTGTGATAAATAGCTTTGCTGTAACTATGCTGTCTGGAGACTTAAGCATCTCTGAATGTTGTTACTGCATACAAAGTAAACCTCGTCTGTCTGCATGAAATTCTCTTGAGCATCACTGCAGTAGAGTCAACTGTGCAGTGTCAACCTCTCCCCATGGAGAATAATTTGTATTTAGCAGACAGAAATTCCTGTGAGTCGCCTCTTCTCTTTTATTACTTTCATGTTACTGAAGGGTGTGGATGGGTTTTAGCAGGTGGGAGGAGATATTTGAGGTTGGGAAGGAGAGCTTGTGAGTGCAGAGTGAGTAGCCTGTGCTGCACTGCTTAGGTGTTTGGTTTTTTTTTTTGTGGTTTGCAGTAGTGGCATATGCAAAGTAATAATGTAACTCAAAACTAACTGTATTTTGTGAGTGAGAATTTCCCAGCTTTCTGTTTGGGCATGTTTCAACATAAATATTTAGCTGCATGAGTATTAGAAGTGCTGATGTTATCTCAGGGTCAGCTTTGCTTATTCACAAAGCATTTATGGAGAAAACATCCCAATACAGGGTTCAGAGCAAAGGTCTACAGGGTTCAGAGCAAAGGTCTTGAGCCTGGGCTGGTTGAAGAGCAAAACAGGGAGGAGAGACTCTGCTCTGACCCAAACATCCAAGATGAGTTGCAGAGTCTCTGCTAGGAGTCAGCCTGTCTTCTGTTTCAGAGTGTGGAGGGTTGAAGCAGGAGCACTGAGAATGTTTAAAGTGCTGATTTAAGACTGTTTAAAGCATGTAAAATTTGCTTCTGCATTCAGTCTCTGAAATGGAGTCTTTCCCTTGGGCCGTCACCTGTGTCTGTCCGCCCAGCTGTCTTTTCTCCTACCTCTATGCAGAGGTCAGAGCTGGCATGTTGGCAGTGTATCTTATCTGAAAATCTTAATGAAAAACACAAGATTTTTACCTGTGTTTTTTGTCTTTGGCATGCCAGCTTGTCTGTCAGTATCAATAAGTAAACAGGGTGACAGATCGCTTTGATTTTGCTGAAGTAGACCCTGCTTTGAACGGGGAACAACTTTTCACTCAAAGCCTTCACAAAGTAGCCAATATTGAAGATGTGGAGAAAATGAAGTGGAAAAAAAAATCTTGTCCATAGTAGATGTGTGTGTTTTGCAAGAGCAATAAAATGAAATGTGAGAGGGATGGGAAATATATTAGGAACATGTTTTTCTGTTTAGATCTTTGTCTTTTTACCTTTGAAACAATTATTAGGGAAAATTGAATTAATTGTTTCAGGATTTATTTTTTTCCAAACTTCAAGATTGAAACAACTGAAGCAAATAACAAACTCTTATGCTTTAGATTTCTGTCTCCTTTTACTAACGAAGTTTTCATAATAAACCTGTCCTGCTGTTTAAGTTGTTAAAGCTGTCTTCTGCCTGTTTTGATGGGCAGTATCTCAATAGCTGCACACTGAGTGACTGTATATTATGGTGTCTCTTTCTATCCAGACTGTGGCTCTTTATATACTTGGTGATGAGAGCGCTGTATCTAACGAAGCCTCCCGTTACTTGTACAAGATTACATCAGGTAATGATGCTTTGATGCCATCACAGTATATCCTAGAGTCTTGTGCTTGTTATGTGCTATTCAGTTGTTTGGAGAGTGTGGAATTAACGTGGCCTTTGTCTTTCCTAGGGCAACAAAAACAGCAGATAGAACAGGATGACAATCGGTATGGGGTTTTTTTAGTATTATTTTAAACTCTTGAGTTTTTGACTTTCTGCTGACGTTAGGACTAGCTTTTATTGGCTTCTCCTTTATTCGTTTTTATTTTACAGACACAATTTCAGACACAGCACATCTGTTTCCAGCCTGGCTGAAAAGTTAGTTATTTGGATGACTAATGTTGGTAAGAGCAGCTTTTATCATTGTGCAAAATGGTAACAATCATAATCAATAGTCTTGTGTTTGCATAATATGAAGTATACTTTGTCTAGTTTTGAAAAAACAATATATTTTCTCATTAATTTTAAGGTTTCACCTTAAGAGATCTGGAGTCTCTGCCCTTTGGTGTAGCTCTTCCTATTAGAGATGCAATATATTATTGCCGAGAGCAGCCTGCCTCAGACTGGCCAGAAGCAGTTTGTCTGTTGATTGGGCGCCAGGATCTGTCCAAACAGGCGTGTGAAGGGAACCTGCAAAAGAATAAATCTGTGAGTATGGGCATAAATGGATTTCATGATACTGGGTATTGCAGAGAGCACTCTGTTCAGAAACTTTCCCACCAGCTGCTGATGCTCAGGGCATCAGAAGGTGCAGAATTCAAGACTGAGGGCAACGTAGGGCTTACACGTATATGAGGGTATCAGTAGAAAAAACAGTATCTGACACAGGAAGAGTACATGCATAGCTGTGCAAACTATCAATTTAAAACAGAGTTTAAACTTAATTTTGGCACAGTGCTCAAATATTTGGCCTACGGAGCTATTTGATTGCCTCTGTAAGTCTTCTTCCTCTCCAGAATGGCTGTACCTTTAAGAGGTGTTAGAGAGGTTTTGGTACTCTGTCCAGAAGCTCTGTCATCAAAACAGCAGAGGAAGTGGGTATTTGTCAGTCTGGCTGCTTCTTGGGTTGGCATGGCTGGCATCTCCCTTTCCTCTGGAAGAACTGCATTGCTTTCTGAAATACGCTTTTTGTATTTCTCTTTTATCTCAAAAAGGGTTTAGTTGTTTGTAGCCTGAAGTAAAATGAAAAAAGTGTGTAGTGTTTTTCTCTTAATCTGTTTCTTCTGATGGTGGGGCATCTCGCAGAGTTGTAGCTTACCTAAGTGTCTTTTGTTGAGGACATTTTGGAAGCCAAAACTTCTCGAAAGCTGGCTAGTGGCATGCATAAAGCATTTAATAGTAGCAGATTGTCTGTAGCCTTTTCAGAAGTCAGGAGGAAGGATTTGTAGTCTTAAGTACGTCTTGGTCAAAATCCTTTTTGCTTTTTCCTTCCTCTCAGCTTTGGAAGTTACATTAAATTTATTCTGCTTTTTTATAACGGAGCATTCATGACTAATTATATAACAAAAAAAGTTAGTTCATTTAGAAGAAAAATAAAATGTTGAACATGTTCAAATCCCATGTCCCACCACTCATTAAAAATCAATATTATTTTCTGCTGGTGAAGTTTTGCCCAACTGTAACAGTACAGAATCTTAAAATGATGATAAATTTGATTTTTATCACTTTTTAACAATGCCTCGAATATATGTTGCCTTAAAAGGGTAAAGTGATCTTCAAACACCAAATTGTTTGTCATTTCTCAGGAGGGCAGGGTGGAGTTTCCTGTTTCAAAACGGACGCTATCTATATGGGTGGTGCAGTTATGTATTGAGATTTAGTGCATATTTATCAGAAGAAATTGGTTTTCATTCATCAAACTGTTAATTTACTTGCTTGGTGTCGTGTGTAACAAGTGAGCTTTAGGAAGACCCTGTGTTCCATCTAGTTTTTGTGATTCTCTATATGTTTCAGCTTGCTGAAATTCTGAGGTATAGAACAGGAAAAATGAGAAGTTTAGAGAGAGGTATGGGATTTTTTTTTGTTCCTAACAATATTTGTCATCACGTGCCTTGTTATCTTTTAAATTAATATCTCATCCATGAAAGATGGAAAAGAAAGAGGAATGCACTGGCCCACCTTAGGATCAACTTTCAAATTATTTTGTAAGACCATAAGGAAACTGTATATTCTGCAGGAAAGCTTATTTCTGCGGAACTCCTTAAAAATAAAATGAACGATGCTTCGGGCAGAGCGACAGCCTTGTCTGAAGCAAGTGTAGGGCAAGCAGATTGTAGGTGTACTCTGCATCCTGACCTGTGCTGTCCTTGCCATTCTTGTCAGTTGTCCTGTGCATCGCTTGTGTCACGTGAATCAACAGGGGAGGACAGAATCTTAAACAAGGATTTCATAAATCTTGCATAGAAAGAGGGCTTTCCCACAGTGCTTCTAAGAATTAAATGCTTCGCTGTTTTTCTGGTCATGTAGCTCCAGTGTGGAAGTTCAAAAAACACTCTAGTACTGTGATGAAACCCAGGTTGGCTGACAGCAGCAAACATTTGGAATTTTCTACCATGCAGACTGACTTTATTTTAATATGTAGCTTGTTTTTTCCAAGGTTGTTGGATGGGGGAATCCAGATTAAATCCATGATTCGTGAAAACATCAATGGTTAGAAAAATAACACAGGTTTACAAACAGAACATGTGAAACAGCAGCCCTGATTGGGTTGAAGGTCAGTAGGTATTGGCACTTCTAAAAGCAGATTGTCACTGTCTGTGCCTTCTGGAGTTTAACCTCCAGTTTATATGTGTCAAAATGCTCATCTAGGTTTCTGTTTTTCACTGCTGAACTTGAAAAAAACCAACACGTGTTGTCATAGCTATCATAATAGTTATGTAGGCAGACACAGAACTATTCTGTTTTCTTCTGAAACCAAGAAATAGTTTTGAAAGCAAGATAACTAACCCCTAACTCAAAGGGGTAGCAGCTGCACTCAAAGGGTTGCAGTGAACTGCTTGATGTCCAGGTGGAAACCAGTGACGAGTGGTGTTCCTCAGGGGTCAGTACTGGGACCAGTGCTGTTTAACATCTTTGTTGACAACATGGACAATGGCATTGAGTGCACCCTCAGCAAGTTTGATGGTGACACCAAGCTGTTTGATGATGACACCAAGCTGTGTGGTGCCGTTGACACACTAGAGTGAAGGGATGCCATCGAGAGGGACCTGGACAGGGTTGAGGAGTGGACCCATGCAGACCTCATGAAGTTCATCCAGACCAAGTGCAAGGTCCTGCACCTGGGTCACAGCAATACCAGGCACAAATGTAGGTTAGAATCATAGAATAGAATCATAGAAAATGGCTTGGGTTGTAAGGGACCTTAAAGATCATCGAGCTCCAACCCCCCTGCCATGGCAGGGACACCTTCACTAGAGCAGGTTTCTCAAAGCAGTGGAGCACAGTGCTCAAAGGTTGGGTGGAGAATGGATTGAGGAAAAGAACTTGGGCATGCTCGTGGGTGAGAAGCTCAACAGGAGCTGGCAATGTGCCCTGGCAGCCCAGAAAGCCAACTGCACCCTAGCATGGCCAGCAGGGTGAGAGAGGTGATTCTGCCCCTCTGTTCCGCTCTGGTGAGGCCTTACCTAGAGCACTGTGTTCAGCTCTGGAGCCCTCGGTGCAGGAAAGACCTGTTGGAACAGGTTCAGAGGAGGGCCATGAAGATGATCAGAGGGCTGGAGCCCTTCTGTGAGGACTGGCTGAGAGAGTTGAGGTTGTTCAGCCTGGAGAAGAGGAGGCTCTGGGGAGGCAAAAAGATGAGGCTGAACAGCCTTTGCTTTATCTTTGATGTATTTGAGGTATCATCTCCTACCTTGATAATTTATCTCATTTTGTAATCAACTTTTTTTGTGCATCTAAGTTTGGAAATCCTCATGGCCTTCTAAATGAATGTAAGAAGTGGGTGAACACCATTGTTCGTGATTGCACATATCTTAATCTATTTACAGACCTATCTCAGTGTAGGTAATTGTGGTGCTGGTATTTGCTGGCTTTCTGAGAGTTTTCAATATCCATGTGCGCTACTGGAAATTACTTCTTTCTCTCTTCCCCCGTAGTCTGTGGGCCCAGTACTGTCCTCTGACATTCCCTCCGGAACCGAATCAGAAGAGGATGAGGATGGCATGAATGACATGAACGAGGAGGTGATGTCGCTCATATGGAGTGAGGATTTGAGAGTGCAGGAGGTACGCAGACTCCTTCAGAGTGCCCGTCCTGTACGGGTCAATGTAGTGCAGATGCCAGAAGCCAGTGACCACGAGTACATCGAAGAGAAAGAAAACCGGTAAACACTATCTCCATTTCTAGCAGTATTTTGTTAGCATTTCACTCAGGCGAAAAGTGGTTTGTGGCGAGTTGTTTGAGTATTTTTGGTGGCTTAAAGTTAATTATGTCTAACCAAACAGTGCGACTTATTTTAGTCTGAACTGAATATTAAAGTAGGCAGGCCTGAGTGAGGGACGTGTAGAAGAGGGTTGGATTTCATAATCCAAGTCTTTGAAACTCTGCTTGTATTTGAGTTGAAGGGCTCTCTGGATTGGAGGAGCATATGGGAAAGATTGTTAGCGTGAACCCCAAACAGCATGTTGAGACCAGTTAGGGTTTGAATGAAAGCAGATTGCAGCATTTTTTTGCCACCTAAAATGTATGAAATAGAAGCAGGATCTACTCTGTAGAG
Organism: Gallinago jamesoni; assembly: GCA_025769975.1. NCBI lineage: Eukaryota > Metazoa > Chordata > Aves > Charadriiformes > Scolopacidae > Gallinago > Gallinago jamesoni. Next base: position 5,369,051 of record JAOQGH010000023.1, on the reverse strand, counting down.
AAAATGCCTCTGTAGAGAACAAATCGTCATCCATCCCCTGCCTAAAACTGGAGATCCCTTTGTTCAGGCCTTACCTTAAGTCTAAGTAAGGCTTGGGTCAGGGGATCTAATTCATTCTACAGAAAGCAAATTCACTGTCCCATCTCTGTCTATTTTGAAATCTCCTATCAGAGCTGTTATATGCCCAGCGGCCTCATAACTGCCCCCTTCCTGCTTCTTTATTCACTTATTTTGAGGGTGTTAAAAGCATCTTCTTCAAAAACAAAAAGAAAAAAACAGACTTCAGAACATCATTAACATGTAAAGCACTCTGCAGAAGCAGGAAGCTAAAAAGCTAAAAGAATGTATCAAATTATTGTCTGAGCTACCTAACAAGCTGAGTAATCTGACAAGTCTAGAAAGTGTTTCCAGAGTAAATCGTAGAGAATTGTGGTCAGCATTCTTGGAAGCACATTATTAATTCTGTACCTAGGTTATTACTAGATGTGATCACTAGTCATAGCAAGATCCCATAAGGCAATCAGCTTTCTTTTTGCTTTCTCCTTTTGCCTTGTTTCTGATACGGCTGCTAAATTGTCCACAGCACAGATTTGTTTAACAAGCACCTAGCTTTAAGGGAAAATTAGTGGCAAGTTTCAAGTTGATGTCAGCTGAAGTATGTCTTTGAGGTTAATCTTTCAAGGACCAAGGATTTAATTGAAATGTTTGGCCTACTAAAAAAAGGAAAGAACACGTTACCTCATAGTCAGGGAAAAAAATGCCAGTGCCTGTTGTCTGTAGGTTTGTTCTGTATTATGTATTTAGGAAAATGTTTTGTATTAAGCAATTGGCTTGGTTTTACTTCTGTCTCCCCACCAGGTTGTTACAGCTGTGCCAGCGAACCATGGCACTACCTGTTGGACGAGGAATGTTCACTCTGTTCTCATATCATCCTGTCCCGACGGAGCAGTTACCCATCCCTAAGCTGAATCTAACTGGTATGTTGGACAGTGATTTCTTCCAAAGAAATTCAGTGTTTAACAGAACATGATGGAGTTTCTTTCAATTGTTATCCTGTTTCTTCCTGAATCTCTTGTAGTTTTTGTAGTATCTTCTGTGTCTTTCTGCAGAGAGTTTCATAGCTTAAGTGTGCTTTTTGTGAAGAAGTGGCTCTTTTTGCTTTTGAATCTACCGACTACTGTTTCTTCTCCTGGAACGGTCAAGGCCAGTGTTACTATCTAACACTGAGACTTTATATCAGGTATATTCTGAGAGAAGTGAAAAAATTGCCTAGGGACAGACAGCTGGCCCGCGTTGGGGTCATACAAGTCCACCTTGCTCATTGATCTAGGATACTGTGTTTCTCCCTTCTGATGTGCCTGAATATACCTGAGGCTGTGTCAGAGAAGAAGTGTTACCTAGTGTGCTGTCAGTGTTTATTCACGCGGCACCCAACAGAAGTTGAGAGGTGTTTTTGAAGCAGTTTGGAATCACCTAATTGCTTTTCTTCATTTTTGTTATGGGCAGGCCGAGCTCCTCCTAGGAATACCACTGTTGATCTGAACAGTGGGAATATCGATGTGCCTCCTAACATGGCTTGCTGGGCCAGCTTTCACAACGGTGTAGCTGCTGGCTTGAAGATAGCACCTGCTTCACAGATAGACTCTGCTTGGATTGTTTATAACAAGCCAAAAATTGCCGAACTAGCAAATGAATATGCAGGCTTCCTCATGGCTCTGGGTCTCAACGGGCACCTCACAAAACTTGCCACGCTCAATATACATGACTACCTAACAAAGGTGAGACCTTCTTTCATAAGCAACAGAGAGAAATATCTATAGGACTTGAATTATTTAAACAAAACAAGAAAGAAAAGTCAACGTATTTCTTTGAAACACTGAATTGGAAATTTCCTGGCGTGCGAGGATATCACAGTTCCTTCATTAATGTTAGTAGCACAGGACTTTTTTTCTGTTTGAAAGGTTTTTCAGTAGTATTATCACTTAATCTTTCCATATTGTGCACAGCTCACTGGGATAGGCAAATGGAACGCTGGGACAAGTGTTTTTCCTTTTCTGAATATGTCTGCTTTCTTTGGTTGCTGATATTTGTTTTGTTTCTCAGGGCCATGAGATGACAAGTATTGGACTGTTGCTTGGTGTTTCTGCTGCCAAGCTGGGCACAATGGATATGGCCATTACGCGCCTCCTGAGCATCCACATACCTGCCCTCCTGCCACCAACTTCAACAGAGCTGGATGTCCCTCACAACGTGCAGGTGACTGCTGTGATAGGAATAGGCCTTGTCTATCAGGGCACTGCCCACAGACACACAGCTGAGGTTCTGCTGGCTGAAATAGGTAGGTGCCAACACTGGATGAGGACTGGGAGAATTGCAGTTGTGTGACAATGATTGCACAATGAATCAGGGAGCTGAGAATTTTAACATTTTTAGCCATGTATCTGCCACCACAATATTCACCCCTCGTTTTCCAAACCCTGTCTTCTGTTTTCAGAGGAGTAGAAGTTACTGTGAACTGTATGTTTGTATAGCATAGAACAATAATTTAATTTAGTAGAAACGTAGCAGTGTTGTTGCTGGACCGACATACCTTCAGTCTGGAAATTTTGTCTGATGAGAGTTGTTCTGGGGTTTCTGGGGGTTCCTGCTACTTGGTACAAAGACTGCAGTAACTGCACATTCCTCCTGTCTGTATCTGCAGAGGTCTTGATCTGCTCCAATGCTATAGAGGGTCTACTGCACGCTTGTATACCCATCGCATCTGATGCTTTCCAGACATTTGTTGTATCTCATGTCTGTCCATGAGATAGCTGCCACTGTAGAAACCAGACATGGAGGCATTGAGTGGGGAAAAAAATGCATTCCTCTTGCAAGGGCAGTCTTTTTGGTACTCTAAGCTGGTGGAAGTACAGCCATCATGTACTAAATTCTGTTGTGAATTTTGTTTAAGTCCTTCTAAAGAGTGGCCTTTAAGAGCTGATTCTGAACAGTAAATTTCTTACCTGAATTGTGTCCTCATTCTGTGCATAGTTCTTCTGATTTTATTTGTAACAGGTTCTTACTCATGTTTATATTTAACTTTAGTTAAAAGAGACTATTATTTGTTAGAGAAAGGGATAAATCTTAAGGCTGAAATTGTGTCTGTTTCTAGTAATTTGATACATGCAATCTCTTTAGTGATGGCTTTTGAACTCTGAGAGGTCTTAAAAGTGTACACAGTTGTAACATGGTGTTTTCACTGTCTCTATGAACTCCAAACATATCATTTAGCAATATATGCTGTGCCTGGAGGGGTTTGCCATTTGGTGATGAACAGGTTAAGTAACAAATACTTGTAAGTCCACTCGGAGCTTTCCTGACTTTGCTGTGAAGAGGTAGATACTATTTGGGTTTTCTCATTTCATTAGGCATGTAGTGTTTAAACAATGTTTGCCTAACTGGAATTTTAAAAAAATTAATTTCACTGGTTTTGTTTTCTCCAGGACGACCCCCTGGCCCAGAAATGGAGTACTGCACAGACAGAGAGTCCTATTCCCTGGCATCTGGGCTAGCCTTAGGCATGGTTTGCCTCGGGGTAAGAGCCTCTTTTCATTTTAACTGCTATTAGTAGAAGAATCATTATATATTGGGGTGGGATGATAAGAGCTGTTGAATCCTTGACTCCCAACTGCCTTTGGCCGAAAGTATTCTGTTTTTTTAACATAAGAAGGCACTTTGATGTTATTTCTTCTCCTCTTCGTTCTTTAGCATGGCAGTAATTTGATAGGCATGTCGGACCTCAATGTTCCCGAGCAGCTTTACCAGTACATGGTTGGGGGTCACAGGCGATTCCAGGCAGGAATGCACAGAGAGAAGCACAAGTCTCCCAGTTACCAAATCAAGGTACGTGTTGATGATTTTTGACAAGTTAAGCTGAAAATAGCAATAGCTAGAAGTCTGAGAGGTGTGTGTCTCTATGTACCCTGTGACTTTGAATGTGTGTACACATCGCTAGAGGCTGTTGCCACCTTAGTCAGCTGGTCTGAAAGTCTGCATTGTGTTTTCACAGGAAGGAGACACTATAAACGTGGACGTTACCTGTCCAGGTGCCACACTTGCACTTGCTATGATCTACCTAAAGACTAATAACAGGTATTAACCTTGGAATTGCTCAGACATTTTGCAGTAACTTGTGACAGCAGGTTAAGCTGCCATAATGTTGGTTCTGTTTTGTGTGGCTTGCTCAATTTTGTGCATTGCTGAAATATGATCTGGAAACTGTTCCTGTACTGTATGTTGCAGATCAATTGCTGACTGGCTTCAAGCACCAGATACCATGTATTTGCTGGACTTTGTAAAACCAGAGTTCCTTTTATTGAGGGTAAGATTTCTTTTTTTTTATTAATTTCTCAGTCTATTTTTTTCCCCAGTTTTTAATCTAGCCCAGATACCCATCAAGTAGAATCCTTTAGATAGCTGGTAACCCTGTTGCTTGCCAGCCAAACTCATACCTTCAAAAAATTTCTGCTTGTAGTAAAGCAGCTTATTTGTCATGCAGCACTAGAGACAGAATTTATTGAGAAATACTTGAATGAGACATTTTATGTAGAATGTTAAATGTATAGGTAAATTTTCATAGCTTTTCCCAAATTAATTTCACAGATAAAAAAATAAGTTAGGCCGTAGCAGCTGTTGTAAGTACAGAATTTGCATCTCTTAACATAAATTACAAAATCACTTTTATTTTTTGAAGGCTGAGAAACAGCTTTATGAAGAAGCTGCTAGTGTATAGTTGAATTGTCTGTGTTTCTGGATGCATTTAGTACATTAAAAAAATACTATTTGTGGTGGTTTTTTTTTCCCTTCCTTATGTTTTGACTTTCTCACTCTTTTAGACCTTGGCTCGATGCCTGATTTTGTGGGATGACATCTTGCCCAATTCCAAGTGGGTTAATAGCAACGTACCTCAAGTAGGTATTTACACTTAATGAGTTTACTTCCCAATTTTACATCTCACTGAATTGTGCTGCATGTGAACATTTCCTTAGTCTCCTGAGGTGTGCAAGAAAATCTGTTAATCCTGTCCACGTAGTAGAGATGATGGTTACATTGGGTTTCTGGACTGTTTTGTGGGAGCACTGCAAACTCCCATCCTTGTCATGCTAGAGAGGCGAAGATTGAGGAGGGATGCAACTGTTCAAGATACAAAATGGTGCCAGAGAGAGAAAGGGATTAAACTTTCCTCCACATTGCCCAAGCTTGAAGCCAGGTGCAAAATTGCTGTAAAGAGGTTTCATTTGAGCATTACGAGTAACTTAGATAAATATCTAGTAGAAATACAGGATGCTGATGGACTACATAGCCTCTCGAGGTCTCATCCTGTTCTGTTTTCTCTCATGTTTGAGTCGATACAGTAACATCATGCTTCTGACATGGTCTTGCCATTGTTTCAGAAATCTTTAAGGGACCAGATGCAGGAGCATTGAAAGCTTCTGATCCTTTTGGATCAGAAGTACAGTGGAGCAATAGCATGTGGAAAAAACCCAGCTTTTTTTATGCCTGTGAAACAGACCTGTTTTGTATCACTTATGAACCCTCAATGCCCAGAGTTTCAGTTAATTAATCAGTTTCCCTGGATTAATTTTTCTATCTCTTATGCTTGCTTTAGATCATAAGGGAAAACAGTATATCTCTTCATGCAACAGAGTTGCCGTCATCTGAAGACCTGAGTTTAGAAACACTGGCGTAAGTAACATGTAAAAAATTCTTCTGAAAAATGCAGCTGAACTCTTCATAGAAATACCAGTATGCAAAAAAAAATATCTCTCTTGATACTTAGGAAACTTTATTCTCCGTTTTGTCTAAAGGATACGTTTTTCTTTTCAATTTTCCTTTCCTTTTTAATTATAAAGGAGTTTGATGCATATTCAGATGAGGAAAAGAGAAACATTTAATCATTTCCTGTTTATGTTGGTTATTAGGCAAGCTCATGTCTACATCATTGCTGGAGCATGTTTGTCACTGGGATTTCGATTTGCTGGTTCAGAAAATCTGGCAGCATTTAAGTGTTTGGTAAGAGGCTTTTATTTCTTCCTTTCACATTCCATAGAGCTGTAGCTTATATTTTGTATCTGTATTTAGTATGCCTTTATTTTCTTTCCAGTACAAATATGCAACAGATTTCCTGAAGTGTTTGTCAGCACCAACAGCTTCAATAGTAAGTTCTCTCAGGTTTTCCCTCAAGAAAGGGAGGCTTAGTGTTTAATGTACTTTGATTATCCTCACCAAAACCTTAGTGGAAACAAAACCATCCCTTTTGCTTTTCTATATTACGTACTATTTGTAGAATGTGGCAGGGCTGTGAATCATTTTTGTTAAGGACTTTGCTAACTTTCTGCTCTCCCTTTTTCTGTGGAATGTGGTTTTCGAACTCTGGGGTAGAAAGCAGCGCATTAGACCAATGAGAAGCGTGTGTTTGACCACAGAAGTGTAATAATGCCTTCCCTATTCTACTTGAAGACAGGTCACTATAATCTCGAAACATGCTTGAGTGTCTTGCTGCTCTCTCTTGCAATGGTGATGGCTGGCTCTGGAAACCTGAAAGTCCTTCAGCTTTGCCGTTTCATGCACAAGAAGACGGGTGGAGAGATGAACTATGGGTTCCACTTAGCTCACCACATGGCTTTGGGGCTCCTCTTTCTGGGAGGAGGAAGGTAACTTGCCAGTTGCAAGGGCAGGTTTTGTCTTTGTTCATTTCTTGTGCAAAAGTGAGAGTAGTGTGCAATTTACTTGATTTTTTTTTTTTTAAATAACATACAGATGCATAAAGATGTTTTCTATTGCAAATTAAGGTCCTGATTTCTGGATACTTCATTGCTTGAATACCTTATGAATGTTTCTGGCTGGTGTTTATTTTCTACTGCTACTTGTTTATTTTGACTCCTGTGTGAACACATTCATAAACTCCTTGCTTGTATGCACTTTGCTACTTCCCTTCCCTGGGACACCAGAATATTTAGGACACCTTTGCTAGCTCCCACCCTTCGTTAGCACTGAAACTAATAAATAATATTTTTCTACAGATATTCACTGAGCACTTCAAATTCTTCAATTGCTGCTCTCCTTTGTGCTCTGTACCCTCACTTCCCTGTTCACAGCACAGACAATCGGTAAGGGTTTACTAGAGTTCATATTTTCTTAAGCCAAATTATCTTATTACAACAGAGGTTATCTAGAGACAAATGATCTAGAATTTTTACCTAGGCACTCTGTAAATAATTTTTTGAAGGTTTTAAAAAAAAAAAGTGGAAAGCAGAAAAAATAAGTGAAGATACAAGATGATGGTAGTAATCTTTGATCAGTGAGGAAATGCAGACAGGTTTCCTGAGGCTCCATGTTGTGCTCCTGTGACTTGACTGTTCCAGTTTGCTCAGCTGAAAATTTTCATGCAAGATCTGTCCATTTATGACTCTTAATCAGTTTAAGTTACGATTCATTAAGTCCTGTCCTGTTAGGTAACCCATACATGTTGAAAAAAATATGAAACCTACTATGTTGGTACAAATTTCTCTTTAGTGTAATTGACATCTGTTTTTGGGTATTGAGCTGTGTGTAGTATGGTATTTGGGGGTTATTCCCTGCCTTGTTCTGCACAGTGCTGAATTCTTCATTTCCACACACAGGTACCACCTTCAGGCTTTGCGTCACTTGTACGTGCTGGCAGCAGAACCAAGGCTCTTAACACCCATTGATGTGGATTCAAACACTCCTTGTTACGCACTGATAGAGGTTACATACAAGGTAATGTGTCTGGGAGGCAATAAGGAGCAAAGGCCTTTGAGAAGGTGTGGGAGACAACTGAAGACTCTCATATACCAAAGGCACGCTGTTTTCATTGTTGTGGCCAGCAGCCTTGGGTTTGTTTTCAAGTTGTGGTGGAGACAAGCCAAATTTTACGCAAATAAATTGATGGGTTGTGCTCAGCCCACTCACACCTTTCAAGGTGACATCAAAGCACATGTGAGCAGAATACAGGACAAGTAAAAGGCACCACAAAGTCTTCAAACAGTCAAGTGTGTCATGACTGACCCAGGGTCATAGTTCTCCTCTTTCTAAAGAGGAAGGACTTTCAAAGGCACTGAGGTGGTTGGAACCACATGTGGATTTCAAAGTCTTGTAACTCTGCTGAAATGGGCAACTTGATGTTTGTCCCTGGTGCCTGCATTGTGTGTCCTTTGGGGAAGAGTCCTTTGCAGGATTTATTTTACACAGGCTTACATGAGACAGGCGGCGCTCATGAAAGGACTAAAGAAAGAGTTGTTGGGATTTCAGGGGGAAGAGGTGCAGTGTGGATCCCTTGTGGTTCTGGCAGAGAGTTCTGCATGTGTGTAACGTAGTTTACTTCTCAAGCCTTCAGACTGAAGGTGAATTGCACCTAACTTGCACCATGTTATGTGTTGATCCATCCATGGGAAATATACCTTTAAATTAGGCTTATGTTTCCTGACATTAAAGTCAATGCGAAGTCATGTATTTACTCAGAACTCGGGAACGGAAACTGACTGACTTCTACTAATGGAGTTGTGATAAACGAGGTGCATGTTGTCTGTCTCTTTGTCTTTCTTTTCCCATGAAAATGAGCATTACTAATATGTGAATACTGTGGCATTTTGAAGGGCACACAGTGGTATGCAGAAGCCACCGAGGAACTGATGGCACCCACGCTTCTTCCAGAGCTTCACTTACTGAAGCAGGTAAAGGAAATCTCCATTTTAATAAGGAATTTAATTACCCAGTTTGTGTCACAAACAGTGCAACCACAGAGACTTAGTGACTTTTCTTTGGTTTCCTATCGAGCCTTAGTCAGACTCTGGACAAAGTTGTCCCATAGTAATGGCTCTGAAGACAACTCTGTCACTATGGAGCACCTGTTAAATTATGTCACACCATTCTCTTTGGTCTTGATCATAACGCTTTTAAGATCTGGTGTGGTAAGGAGTTCCCTGTGCCAGAAAGCTTCACTGTAGGAGAGGCAAAGCTAGGTGCTCTTCCTGAGTGTTGAGGGTGGGTAACACTACAAAAGGGCACATGCCCTTGTATGAGCCCAGAAAGAACTGTAGGCTTATGTAGAAAACTCTTAATTTTATGGTTTTGCTTATATCTAGTAATAAAAATGCTTACATTGACAGATCAGAGTGAAGGGACCACGGTACTGGGAATTATTAATAGATTTAAGCAAGGGAACGAATCATCTAAAGTAAGTATTCTTTATAATGCCTAACTGAGTAATGACCTTGTAGTAATGTTATTTTTTAAAAAAAACAAAACCTCCTGTACTTGTAACACCTACAGTTTGGAAAGAAGTCTGGTTTTGATCAGTTCACTGTTGTGCATTTGACAGCACTTTAGGGTGAAGAAAGAAACTGCGTAGTTGGTTTCACCTATTGATGTGAATAATTCATGCAAAAACAGGGCAGGGGAAAACCTGATAGTAAAAACCACAGATATTGGCAGCGGGATTGCACAGTACCAGAAACTTAACCAGTACTTAAACTCATGGTTTTAGTTTAGTTTTGAGTTGGTATGATGTCATGTTTCCCAGACTGTTGATACTGTAGTTAGCTAACTGTTACTGCTTTGTGAAATACTATTTTTCTCATGTTACGTGAAGTATACAAAGTACTGCTTACTGCATTTTAACTCTCCGTCGGGCAACTGTGAAAAACAGAAATCTTACCGGAATACAGTATCTGTGGGCAAAATCATTCTCATGTTTGCACTTTACAGTGTGTAACTTTTCACTGTGGGTAGTATAGAAGCAGCCAGCTGCCTCTTTCATCGGTAGCATGTTTTTCTAGTTAATTTAAATGCCGCTATTGAGATAAAATTAGGCACTACAATGCAGCGTTTATTGGTCCATGCCTTTGAAGATAACAGACAGGAGTGAGGCGAAGTGCAGATTCTTCCAGATGAGGAGGCACATGCTGATTCAACTGCTGCACCAGCACCAGCAGAAGCCAGCTTTGTTCTCCTGGGTTGAGTCTTTACCACACACGAGCATTTGTTTGTCCAAAAGAGCCTTCCTGTGCTGCTGCAGCAGAAACCAGCGTGGGTGACAGAAACTTGCTGCCTTTGGGACTTACCTGTTACGTGGGTCTCCAGACGCTTTGAATCTGCCAGCTCTCGTGTCACAATATCGAGTCCTCAGCCCTTTTAAAATACAGAGATCTGGTTGGCAGTGTGATGCGTGAGAAATGCATGCGTGACAAATAAGTTTTCCCCATCTTACTACATGTGAATTGCTGCAGTATTGTTACGCTAAGCGGTTAGTTTCAATACAGATAACTGATTTTAAGGATGCCCAGTGCCTACAGTTAATGGCACAAATGATACTCTAAATCAGGTAAATGTACAACTGCTTTGCAATAGTGTAACTTTGAACCACTGTAGCACTTCTGTCTGTAGGCTGGGTCAGGAATAGCGGGGTTGTGTTGGATTTTTTGGTTTGTGATGGCTTGTTGGTTTGTTGTTTGGTGGGGGTTTTTTTAACATGGACAAAGGACCATCACAGCATGCCTTTAAAGCTCACAAGGATACCAACTTGCAAGGTTTTCCTTGGTGCTGGGAGCTTATCCTAGAGAGCCTAACAAGAACCTGCAGTGGCTTCAGAAAGTTATATTCCTTGTATCAATAGGGCTCATCCCTTTGTCATCACCATTTGATAGCCGCCTGCCCTGAAGAGATAACAAGGTTTCGATATATGCAAGTGGGGCAGGGTTTCAATAATCAGGGCAAAGCCTAAACAGACATATTATTGCATATGAGCTGTTGGAGTTCATGTTTCCTTTACAGGTCTGCCTCGTTGTGTATATGCGTCAATTTAAAGTGAGCACTGTTGTTATTTCAGATCCATTCTTTCAAAGGGTGGCGTCCTGTACGTGAAGCTAAGAGCTGGGCAGCTCTCCTACAAGGAGGACCCAATGGGCTGGCGCAGCCTCTTAGCACAGACCGTCACTCACCGAAACTCCGAAGCTCGGGCATTCAAGGTATTGCTCCCAAACTGTTTTCCTGCCAGGAGTGCTGCCTCTAGAAAGGCTGAAGGAAGCTCAGCAGGTCGTGGTGTGTTATTTATTTCCAGCACCTAGCTCTGCCACATAGTTATGAGTACTGAAGTGACTTGCTTTGCTTGAGGGAAAGGAAGTCTGGTGGCTTTCACAGGGCATGCGATGCACTTAAGCTAAGAGCAGCTATGTGAATGTACGTTTGTCGTGGGCAGACAGAAGCGTTGGACACGTTTTGCCCGTGATGTGCTTTATGTAGGTTACAGTCTTCTTGTTACTGTGCTGGAGAAGGAAGGGTTGGGTATAAGTTGCTACTACATCTGTGTAGTAAAACCAAAAGGATCATTTCAAGAGTGTGTTTTAATCTGTTTTTTCAGCCAGAAGCAATTTCAGCTTTCACTTCAGATCCTGCTCTGTTTTCATTCGCCGATTACTTTTGCAAACCAACTGTAAACATGGGCCAGGTATGATATCTAGATCTGGACTAGCATGGTTTCTTGCTTGCATGAATAAAAGGCAGGAAAATCCTACGTTAAACTGAGGAACAGAATTCAGCCCTTCAAGTAGTGGGGCCAGGGAGTATTCTAAGGGATGTTTTTTAATACAAAGGTTTAAAATAGTGTTGACCCTGTAGTTTTCATTGGATTTGTTTATTTTTTTCACCACTGGTTACATTGCAGTTGCTGCTAGTTGTTGACACCAGCTGTATTCATTGCAGAATGCATTTAACAAATACCGTGAGCCCTGCTCAGTGTCCTGAAGCATGTAGGTGAAGTCACTGCAGAAGGGTTGGGGTGTTTTGCACTATATTTCTCTGCACTAAATGACTTAAGGGAGGGAGTAAAATATAGCTGCATTATGCCTAATTTTAATAAGCCCAAGAATGAAAGCAAGCTATGTGGCTGGTTACCTATCACTAATGTCACTGCACGGGTTAACTTTAATGGGAGGAAATGTGAGCATTGGAAGAACCTGAAAGAAATTGTATCTAGCGTGTGTGCTTTGTTAAACATGTGTCTTTTATCAGAAACAGGAAATCCTGGATCTTTTCTCCTCAATTCTTTATGAGTGTGTTACCCAAGAAAATCCAGAGATGCTGCCCACGTACATAGCAATAGATCAGGTGGAGTAAACACTTTTTTCTTTCTATAAAGCGATGCTTAGCATAAGAATATTGTTCATTGGGTGTGATTTTTGTAGGAGACAGAAAGGAAGAAGGGGAGACGTCTTAGCAAGCTTACAGGGAGATGGCAAAGATTTTAAAAGCAAATTGGAGAATAATCTAAGTTAATGAAAACTAAAATTACACCAGAAACATTAGCTGGCAGATTTTCTCAGTGGGCGCTCAGAAGGGCGGCCCTTGGCAGCGCAGGGCTTTAGGATTCATTTGCTTCATGTTTATGACAGCAACATTTCTTTCCTCTTCCAGTTCACGTTTCTCACAGTCGCTTTGTATTTCCCCTGTGCTAGGCTGTCAGGAGATTAGAAAGAAGAGAAATGTCCGAGACGTTTGAGCTGTGGCAGATAAAGCTGGTGTTAGAATTTTTCAGTTCCAGAAGTCACCAGGAGAGGATGAGCAGGAATCCAAACCGAGGACTCTTCATGAACTCTGAATTTTTGCCTGTGATGAAGTGCACTATTGATAATACTTTGGACCAGTGGCTTCAAGGTATAGAGAAGATAACCTTAATCCTAGAGCCACGATTGCAATTCAGTGTTCTTGTCTTCTTATTGATCTGTATTGACTTTTGCCTTAAAAGTACTGAAAAAATGGTAACTGAAGGGAAGGCAGTTGCATGTTAGCATAAAACAATTTGTTTTCAATGTAGTGCATTTGGTATGAAACATTCACTGAAGAATTATGTTTGACTACGTTGGTGGGAAGTTTAGTTAACGTGGGAGGCTATGTTTCCCAGAAGAAATGCTTTCCTAATATCCCATTGGGAGAATTTTCTGGGAACAGAAGCAAAGGGTGACCACAGGGTGTGGGGTGGCCATGGCAGAAGGTGGGAGGTTTGCAAACAACCCCCTAACCCACCTTCTGTGGAGAGATTGACACTGTTTAGCGGGCAGCTTCTGTGGAAATACTGTTTTACCTTTCTGTTTCCTCTCACAAATGCTCCCTAAATTTCATCAGTATGTCCTCTATATTACAGCTGGAGGAGATGTCTGTCTACATTCATATCTAAGTGGGCAGCCCACGGAGGAATCTCAACTGAGCATGCTGGCTTGTTTCCTTATTTACCACTCTGTCCCAACGCCGGGTCAGCTGGCAGCTGGAGGCTTGGAAGGTAAGGCTGGACTTGCACGGACACACACTCCTGGGTTTGGCCTTGCATACGAAAAGGAGTATATCCTGGAAATTCCTCTGAAAGCTGTTCTGTTGATTTTTGTTTTTTGTTAATTGTGGTGAGTCTGGACAGAAAAAGTAGAAACTTCATGCAGGACTAAAGAAGCCCGAGGTTTATTTTATAAAAATCTCTTGGCTCTTTCCTGACCTGCAGGTAATGGTGTTCTAGCAGGCAGTGGGGCCACATAAGATGAGCTGTGATGGGGAAAGCATTTTTGTTGGGTTAGCTGTATGCTGACTGTCCTTAAATCTCTTTCCTATAAGTACCTGGTCAGAGCGATCACCTGCTCTTCCAGGTTTCCAGTGGTAATCTGATTTGGGATCCAGGGAAATTGGATGCCTGTTCACTGGGCAGCTTTTGTCTTGCCCTCCATCAGCCCAGCCTGGGGATACACCAGTGTTCTGTTTGCTTATGGTCTCTCAGGTTGCAAAAGGAACGCAGCTGGGCTTCAATTTGAGGAACTCTGTGGCTTGGTTAGGGGTGTGACATGAATGGTACTACCTCAGTGATGAGAGAAATCTGTTGCTGAAGGCTTTGCAGAGGCCAGAGTCCCCAGCCCAGGAGTCCCAGGCGATGGTACCTGCAGTGTAGAGCCTAACATGGCTTGTCTTGGACATTTTCCAGTCGGGTGCCTGGGTATCAGCTCAAGTCAAAAGGCTTTTATGGAAATCCTGGGGGTTTGTGTCCGCTTTCCTTGTTACAAGCCTCTATTCCCAGAGTTCCTGCCACATTCGTTGAATGTTGGATTTCTTAAAATTCTAATGTAAAAATTTACTTTATAACCAGTGGTGCAACAACATGAATAGCAGCGAGCACCTCTCCAGAGAGACACCCTGAACACTGGCGGGCTCTCCTTCTATTGACAGTTCTTTCACTGGGCAAGCGTTACACCTGCATGTGCTCATTTTCTTTCTTTCCTTACTCTCTTTAGGAAACACCAACTTCTCTGAGCTGCTCTTGAAGTTCAAGCAGTTGAACATGCCAGTTCGTGCGCTGCTAAGGCTCGCTCCCCTCTTGCTTAGAAATCCACAGTCCATGGTGCTGTAGGTCTGTGGCGTTTGTTCTCCGTGCGGTTACTGAATGAGGGAGCCAGCTGTGTGTTGTTTCGTGCTTTCCAAAAACATGCACGTAAGATGTACGTGATTTTGTAACTTCTCAAACAATGTAAAACTTCAAACTTGTCTCTGGATGTGGTTACTATGGCCCGAAGTTATGTATAAATTGTTACAATGGATAAAAAAAAAAAATAATTGTAGAAGTGAACTAATAATAAATTTACTTTTGTAAGTAAGGTTTGTTTACAAATATGTCTTCTGTGGTGAATTCTGAAAAGACCTTTGCCAGGAACCGTACAATTTCTTTGTTTTTGCGACTTCTTTGCTTGTGATGTATCTCAATCCGTTTCCAGGAGATTTTAGGAGATAGGCAGCACAGAAGACCAAACTTGCATTTCCTCTTGGGTCACAGGTTGGAAGGGAAAGCAAGGCACCCGCCGCACTGCTCACACCGTGCCAAGTATGCTTTTCACCAATTGGCATGACCTTTCAGTCTCACTCGTGCAATAGTTACTTTTTTGTTGTCTCACGAAGGCTACTGTACATCTCCTCCGTAAGTGTGCACACTCTAAGTATCAACTGCCCTGCTCCAACTCATCCCCAATCTACTCACTACTGCACTGTTTACATCTTTTTGTTGTTTTCTTTTCTAATCTTTGTTCTGCAATTAGTCAGTGGCTGCTGAGAAAACACCTGCCTCCACTACGTTACGTTATGTCTGGGCAAGAACTGAAACTACTTGCAGACAATTTAAATAATTGGGCATGCATTTGTGTTTCCTTCATCTCTGCTACGCTGCCTTATGTATTTCCCAAGAGCACTGAATTTTGGAGTGTGGCTGGCTCCATATTTGTTCTGGGCAGGCCAGGCACTTAATTTTTCATAAAACAGGTGGAGTTACTCCAATAAAAGCAGCCAGAGGTTGAATGATTACTACTAGAAAAGCAGCTGGAGCCAAGCCCTTGGACTGTGCTTATTCTGAAGTTTCAAATTTGATCTTGTTCTGTGGGACTTGAAGAATCCTGGTTCCCTTTTTTTTTTTTTTTCCCCCCCAAACCCTGGAGTAGAGGAGCCAAAGGATTTTTAGGAAGGGTAAAGATGGGCAGAGGAAGACAGCTAAGAGTGATTTTGAAGAAAGCAAAAGAAGAAAACTTATAAACCTTCTAAATGTTATTAAAGTGTTTAATGTGTATTAACCAAGGTTTTCGGTCACTTAAGATGTCCTGAAGGAAGGACTTAGGCCCCACATGGTTGGAACTTGTGACAGATCCTGCCCCTCACCCCTGTTTTTTGAACTGCTCAGAAGTTGATCTGATTTCCTTGGGCACCCACATGGGAAAGTCAGTGTTCTGTCCCGGAGGAGGTTAAGCCTTTAACCAACTTAATGGACAAAGAGCTCAAAGGCAGCGGCTTTGGAGCTGTAGCTGGGATGCTAGCCCCTGGGCTGGCCTGTTTGGGGGTTGCACGACTCCCCATCCTGGCCATGGGCAGTGAGGAGATGGGTTTTCTCTGCAAGTGAGAGCTTCATCGAGGGCCCTGGGGCTGACCATCTCCCGTGTCCTGCTGCTGGTCCTGAGGACTGGGGTTGCAAAAAAAAAGGATGAGCCTGGTGGGCAACACACTCGTGGGTGGAGCAGCGAGGGCAAGGCTTGTCAGGTGTGTCCTGAGGGAAATTCCTGTGTAGAGGGCACAGGGGATGTCTTGGATTTGAGATTTTTGGCAAGGAGAGGGAGCACCTAGCAGTGCCACACTCACAGCTGGAGCCCACAGACATTGGGGTTCAGTCTCCTAAAAAACTAAAACCAAGCCCCCCTCTGCACCACAGGTACCTTCTTTGTTGGGTAAATTAAATAACCCCAACAACAAATATGGAAAACCCCAATTCTGGGAGCCGTGAGGTCTGTCTATGGCTGTTCCTTCCCTTGGGAGAGGGGTTTGTGACGTGCGTGGGGGTGTACGTACCCCCCCCTCAGCTGCAGCTTGGGGAAGTTGTTTTCTTCCTCCTAAACTGGAGAAATGGGAAGCATTAAACATTCACTTCCCGAAGCAAATGAAACTGCTTTCCCCAGCCTGACTTTTCTGAGGACAAATGGTTTTTAGCCTCCTAAAGCCCCTACCAGGAATGGAAGGAGTTAGCACAGTTACTTTTTTTTTGTGTGTGTGTAGGCTTGCAGGAGGGAGAGCAAGAAAATGCAAATGCTGGACGTTGAGGGGAAAGCTGAGCGATCTGTACTGGAGGTGTACTGGTGTCTCTCACCCTTCCTGCTGGATAAATGGGCTTTTTGCCCTGCGTTCAGAGGAGTTTTGGATAGCAGCCTGGCAGTGGGGGGGGTGGGGGGAGTGTCGGTGCTCCTGGCTGGCATGAGTCTGCTTCCCGGGGGGTTGTGAAGGTGGATGGCGAGGATGCATTCACTGAATTTCACTGAATTTTTTTTTTTTTTAGAGTCGGAAGGGGCCGTAGAGATCATCTAGCCCACCCCTCCCCTGCTGAAGCAGGATTGCCCGGAGCTAGAGCGTGTTACTCAGGATGGCATCCAGGGAGGGCTTGGAAAAAATCTCCAAAGAAGGGGACTCCACGACCTCCCTGGGCAGCCTGGACCAAGAGCAAAACGAAAAAGCGAAGCAGGCTTTAAGCCGGCTCCTGCGAAGAGGTGCCAAGCGCAGCCTCCCCCCAACCCGGGGCTGGAGGCAGCATCTCCCCGGGGTTGGGATGCTCCGTGGCTCCGGCCCGAGGTTCAGCCTCCTCACGGGTAGGAAGGAGGGCGTGTGGGTGTGCGAGCCTGTCGGGCTGCACGAAGCCGAGAGGAGGCTTCCTGTTTCCTTTTTAAGGTCTTGAACAGAATTTGAAAGCAGCCGCCGCCGCGGCCCGGACCAATGGTGTGGGCAGAGCAGCGGCGGAGCCCCGGCTCGGAGCGCCTGGCGCCCGTTACGAACTGCCGGCTCCGCTCCCGCAACCCCCGCACGGAGCCCCCAGCCCTCCCTCCGGCCCCCCCCCCCCCCCCCCCCCCGGGGGGGGGGGGGGGGGGGGGGCCCCCGCCTGCCAGGGTAAGGTCCGATTTACTGCCACTTTAAAGCCCCGGTTGCTTTTAGCTGCTGGCCGTGAATTGTAGAAAATACCAGAGGTGCGATAGATTTTGGGGACGCCTTGCCGCTCCTCCCGCTGCTGTGTGTCGCTTGCCAGCGGGGGACCCTGAGCAGCCGTGGAGCATGCATTGCTCCCGGGGGAGGGGGGGATGGGGGGGCTCTGCTGGGGCTGTGGGAGAACTGGGGGGTGGGGAGTGCCCTGGGAGGTGCGGGGCGTGAGGCAGGGAGGGGCACATGGGGACCCCCCCCCCCCTCTCTGCCGACAGCATCCTCCTCCCTACGCCTCTCCTGGCAGGATGCCCCGTTCCCAGCCCCCCAAAGCCCCCCCCCCCCCCGCAGCCTGCCCCCGCCGGGGGTGGGCAAGCACCCTTGCTGGAACGGGGACCCATCCCCAGCAAACCCCGACCGGGGTCCGCGGGGGGGGGTGGGGGGGAGAGGTCCTTGGGCTGTCGGTGCCTCGGAGGGGGGGGCTTTGCAGAGGGCAGCGGCTCTGCTAGGGCACGGCGTGGGGGGGGGTCGGCTCTCTGCCCACCCCCCCCCCCCCGGGGTGT
>JAOQGH010000023.1:5339623-5350738 GCA_025769975.1 Gallinago jamesoni | reverse complement strand
TCTGGTCCTGGAGGTGAAATGGTGGAGAACCAAACCAGATATTTGGGTAGGATTTTTCCTTAGCAGTCACTTGTACTTTTGCGCTTGCGAGCCCTTTGCGTGCCCTCCCCTGGGCTCTGGGGGAGGAGAAGCGTCTTCCTGCCCTTCCCGGGGGCACAGGGGCGGGGGTGGGGGGGAATTATTTGCCACGGGAAGCAAATACATCCCTCCGAAGCATCCTAAACCACGCCTCCCCGGGGGGCTGCTCCTCGTTCCCGGGGGGGCCGTCCCGGAACCAAGCGGCTCCGCCGAGGGTTTAGCAGCCCAAGGGACGCCCGGGGAAGCCCAGGGTCCCCTGTCCCTCCCTCAGCCCTGGGGCCATCCCACGGCGGCGTGTCCCCCCCCCTCCAGCTCTGTGCGGAAGCTGTTTCTTTCCCTCGTTGCTATTTTTTTTTTCTTCTTCTTTTTTTTCCCTTTTAATCTCACTTGGTTGGCACCCTCGGGGGTCCCCCGGTGTGGCGGCGGGAGAGTGAGCACGGCTCCCCCCGGGCCACCCCTGGCAGCCCGGGATGCCATCCCGGCCGCCCGGTGCCCCATCCCCGTCGGGGGTCCCTGTCGCGGTGGCCCTGTGGCCGCCGGACCGTGGTGCCTGTTCAAAACCCGGCCTTGCCCCGTTCCCGCCGAGTTCCCGTTTTCGGCTGGGGCCCGCAAGTTTTTTTTCGACGACAGTGACCTCTGTCGGTGCCACCGCCGGAGCCCGGCGCCTCCCGTTTTGGCCTCTGCCCACCGCCCGTCTGCATCCCAGCCCTCCATCCCCTCCCGGTGATGCCCCCGCCGCCTCTCCCCCCTCTTCCCGTCCTCGCCGTGAGCAGGGAAATAACTGGGTGAGCAGGGACGAGCATCCTCCCTCCCGCATCACCTCCAGCCCTGCCCGCAAGGCAAAGCCCCCCCCTACCCCCCTCCCCGCAGCTAGGGCCGGTGTGTCGGTAAGCACCAGCGAGTACCAGGAGGCAGCTGCCACCAGCTCTGGCTCGGAACCAGAGAAAAGTTACCAAAAGGTCTCCCGAGGACAGCCCCAACCCTGAAAACTCGGCGGGGATTTAATTTAAGAGCCGTGTGGCCAACCTCCGTGACTCATGTCAACAGAGATGTTACAACCGGTGACTAATCCCGGGAGCACTTTCTGCGAATCTTTCATCCCCCATTCACCTTTCAAATTGGTATTTGTCACAATTTAAAGTAATAGTAATAAAATAGACGGGCCATTTTACCGGAAAGTTGGGGGGGGGGGGTGGGAAGGAAGGAGGTGTGTTTGACTGTGTAAGCGGTGCCAAGCCACCGGGGACTGGCAGGTTGGTTTCGGCTGAGCTGGTGGGAATGGTCACTGTCGCTCCTCTTTGCCCTCAGCTCCTCCAGCCACCAGATGGAAACTGCTGCCAGGGCACCCCCCCGCATCTCAGGCTGTGCCACCTGCAAGTCCCTGCCAGTGCCCGTGTGGCAGCCAGGGCCGTGCCGTGCCGTGCCGTGCCGTGCCGTGCCGTGCTGGGTGGGCCAAGCCTGGCTCGGCAGCTTGGGGCCGGCTGCAGGTGGCGGCGAGTTTTGGAGGGCTGTGGGGCCTTGGCGGCAGCCGGGGGAGTGACTCAGAGGCACTTTGGGGCTCTGTGGTTTTGCTTTCATGGTTTTGCTGTGACTTAGCAAGTTGATTTTTTCGCTCTGCGGGAAAGCAGGTGCCGACATGCCCGGCAAAGCCGTCGTGCCGTGGGATCCCGGATGCCCCTTCAAGCATCCCGGCTGGCTGCTGGGGATGGCTGGGGGTCGTGGCTTTTGCCTGTGCTGGTTTGTGCAGCCCAACCCCTCGGGCAATGCTGGCGGTGACATCTTGTGGCGTGTGGTCCCTCGGGACCTGCATCTCCCCTGGGTGCAGCAGCAGGGACCGAGCATCCACCAGGCCACGGCCAGGCACTTAGTCCCGCTGGGAAAAATCCAGCTGAAAAGGATTTCTCTGCAGGGCTTTGTGCTCCAAAAGCACACGCCACCAGTGCCAAAATAAAAGACAAACTCAAAGCTCTTGCTGCTGCTTCCTCGGAGGCAACTTCACCCCGTGCTCCCCTGCTCTCTGGGGTCTGCCAGAAAAATGAAGTCAGGGCAACATTTCCAGGTTTGTTTTCCTTCCTTCCTTCCTTCCTTCTTTCCTTCCTTCCTTCCTTCCTTCCTTCCTTCCTCCTTCCCTCCCTCTCTCCCTCCTTCCTTCTTTCCTTCCTTCCTTCCTTCCTTCCTTCCTTCCTTCCTTCCTTTTTTTTCAAATTTTCCTCTCTACCTGTTTTTTCTTCCATCCCCATCCCGTGGTGCTGCGAGGACTGACTCTCTGTGAATCCAGTGGTTTCCCTGAGCAGCTGGCACAGGCTGACGCCACCCCTCCCTCCCTGCGCCACCCTGGGCCCAGCTGGAACCTTTTCCACCCCTTCGGGGCTTCTTTTTTTTTCTTTTTAGAAGGAAAATTGGATTTTTGACAATTACAAAAATTCACCAAAAAAAAAAAAAAATTCCCACAACCCCCTTTCTGCAGAAAACTCTGGCTTTCCATAAAACTCACAGTTGCATGCCGGAGAGGTCTGGGGGTTTCTGGCAAACTGGATTTTGAAGCTAGGCCAGAAAACCAGCTTTTTCCAGAGAGCTGCTAATGACTGCCAGCACATTTTCCATTTTTGTTGCAATATCTGGGGGGGGGTTGGTGGAGGAAGGGGGGAGGGGAGCAGGACGAGTGTTTTCCAACCACATTTGCACGTGCCTCTCCTCTTCCTCCTCCATCCTCCTGGTGGGATGCCCATTTCTTCCCCCATACCTCCAGGTAGGGCATTTACCACCAGCTCACTCTGCTGGGGCAAGGTCCAGCACCATCCCTGGGGAGGGAGAGCTGGAGAAAGAGGACCGACCGTCCCCTTGGCTTTTTGGGGCAATAACCAAGCATTAGGGGCGATGGGACAGCGAGCGGCTGATGGATGCCACCATCCTTGGGCTCCAATGCCTCCAGACCTCCACAGCTCCCGGGCTCATTTTGGGGCCATGAAACAACGCGCCACTGCCAGGGGCTCCCGTGGCCACGTGCTGAAATAATTAGGGAGGAGGGATGATGACGTGCCGATCCCTCACCCCGCTGCCGGGAGCGGCCGCCGACATCTCAGTGAGAAATCGGTGAAAGCCACAGATGAGAACACAAAGGGGCTGGTGTTTTGGTGTGTTTTTTAACCACACACACCCCCCCCTGCCCTGGGGGTGCTCACACTCATCAGATAAGCCGGAGCACCATCTGGGGCCATCCTGGACCGGGGATGGTGGAGCCGTCCCCAGCTGTCCCCAGCGGC
Source organism: Gallinago jamesoni (assembly GCA_025769975.1). Taxonomy (NCBI): domain Eukaryota; kingdom Metazoa; phylum Chordata; class Aves; order Charadriiformes; family Scolopacidae; genus Gallinago; species Gallinago jamesoni. The sequence goes on along the minus strand of JAOQGH010000023.1, from coordinate 5,347,397 downwards.
GTGGCGGTACGCTCTGCCACTGAAGCAAGCATGGCAAAGCCAAGATTGGGAGCTGGCAGTGGTGGCACTGGAAGGGTTAAAGCCACTACTGAGTGCTGGGATGCTCAGCCAGAGCCCCGGGGAGGACAGAGCCACAGGGCAGGAGCCACTGCTGCGGCCACGCTCCGGTCTCACTTTTTTTAATATTTTTTTTTTAAATAGCACGAATTTGGGAGAGGCTGATGAAAGCAGCCTTTGTTTTATCCCCTCCTGGGGCCGTTCGCCACCGCTGCTTGATTCATCTCTGAACTCCATCTGAATCAGGGAGTACAAACCTGCCCGTAAGCCTTTTTTTTTTTGGGCCACTTCGTTTTCTCGACACACGTAAGAACCATACTAGCGGCCGCGCCAAAATAATGCAAAAACAGAAATTGGGTGGGAAAACCCAGGGGGTGGGGCACCAGCGGGTCACCAGCCACCACCCCACAGCAGGAGAGAGTGAAAGAGTCCCGTAGCTGCGGGGGGAAAGGGATTGAAGTGGGGCGAGTATCTCAGATAGGTGTTTGCTGGAGCTGTTCCTCGGGGAACAGGGATGGTTTCCATCACCCACGCGGCAGCCAGTGGTTTCAATGGGGTTGCAAGGAGAACATGGCTTTTTTTTTAGCCGAGCTGATGAAATACAGGGAAAAAACAAGAGTGCTTCCCAGCAGACAGGCTGGAAGAGCATCCAGGAGCCAAAAAGCTTGAGGATGCATCTCCTGGCTAAAAGCCCGGAGGGTTGTGGGCCGCCTGACAGAGTGGGATAGTGGATTTCGGTGCCTGTATGTCACCCCCTTCCCAGCCCCCTGCTGCTGCCAAGGTCCCCATGGGTTTGGCTGCAAGCCCTGGGAAAGGAGACCTTTCCCAGGAAAGGTCCTTTCCAATGGGAAAATCCCCAGAGCCTTTCCCGAGGGGTGCAGCCAGCTGCTTCAGGGGAAGAACTGAAGCAGGGGAAACTCTCCCTTCCCCGCGTCTCGGGAGGGGGTGATGAGGCCACGTGAACCCCTCGGCACATCCCCGGGGCTGGGAGCTGCGGTGAGGAGAAGCCGGGTAGGACGTCGGATGGGTCTGTTACGGTGCAGGGGACCTGTGTGCAGCTCCAGGGGCTGGCACTGGATGCGTGGGGTTTGCTGGGGGAGGATCCCCCCCCCCGCACCCGGGGATCTGAGGGCTCTGCACCCAGAGGGGCTGCCGGTAGCCCAGCCAGCAGGGTAAAGTGGGGACTCCGCACTTGATGGGCTACAATTTGCCCTGGCTGATGGATTTTTTTTATCTGCCCTAAGGACACTCGCTGTCCTTTACCGCGTAGACTGCCCTTGCAACCTGGGGAAGGATGTTAAAAAACTAGCTTTCCTTTGTTTTCCCAACATTCCCCCCGTTATTTCCATTAATAGTTAAGCATTAATGCCATTTGAGCAGATGCTGGGGGTTTGGGCTTTCCCCAGAGAAGCTGATATTAAACCCTCGTCACTAAAAGCTTGTAGAAGGGGAAGATGAATCCCTGGGGCAAAGCCCCTGCTGTGGACCATCCTGTCCCATCCCGGGTGTGTGACACCAGCCCCCCCCCCAGCCAACACAAAGCCCCAGCCCCTTTCCACCCCGAGGCACGAAACCCTGAGGGCAGAAACCTGGAGCAGGACACCCAGGCGTGGGCTCCCGCAGCTGGCATCCCTGTTACCCCTAACGAAGATCTCCTTCCTCCGTAGGTGATTCCCCGGAGCCTTCACCGAGACGCAAGAAACGGGAGAGGTTTTTTTTCAAGCAGCATGAATGGAAAAAAGGCCCGTTTTTGTGCAGGGCAGCGTTCCCCGCGGCGCTGGAGGAGGCAGCAGCGGGTGAGTCAGCCCGAGTCGGGCTGTCCTGCCGGGAGAAAGGACCAAGGAGGGGGTTGGGTTCTTCTTCCCCTCCTATTTTGGTCATGGCTTAATGGTGGGAAATCGGTGACATTTGTGTCCTCGCAGCCAGCACTTCTGGGGTTTTTTTTTTGTTTTTTTTTTTGTTTTTTTCCCCTAATCCATTCCCATGAAAGCATCCCATCCAGCGCTGATATCTTCTCTCCTCGTCACAGGCGCTCGCTCCGGAGGGTGTGGGGAAGCGGCGGCGGTCCCGGTGAGTGTCTCCGTGGGACGGGTGGGCACGGCTTTTGGGGTGGGTGGCTCAGGATCCCCGGCGCATCCCGCAAGGCGTCGAGCTGGGAGAACCACCTGGGTGGGGAAAGGACTCGCGCGGGAGCTCCTTACCTTCCGAGCCCCTTCCGAGTGCCTGGTGGTGTCCCTCCGAGAGCTGCTTGGTCTCCTCTGCTGGAAACCGGTGGGTTTTTTTTCGAGGTTGTGCAGTTCCAGTAAATGAAAGTGGGGCTGCTGTGTCACAGCCACACGATAAAGGGTTTTTGGTAACTTGGCGCGTGCTTGACGAAGAAGAAAGGGGAAAAAAAAAACAAAAAACCCCCACAGAGTGGCAGGAGGTGCTGTGCCTCACGTGGGCTCGCCGGCCAAAAATGAGTCAGCAGCAAGAGCGGCTGCTGCGAGAGAGAGAGAGGGGAGAGCTGCGCCCTGGGATGCTCTCCCCCCTTCCTGCTGCCACCCTTCCTGCTGCTGGGGGTGCTGGGGCCGGTGGTACTGGTGGTACTGGTGGTGCTGATGCCAGCGGTGGTGCTGGTGGGGCTGCACAGGGGATCTCAGCTGGGAAACCAGCCTTCGCCTCCGCCCCCCCTCTCCCCGAAGCACCCTCAGGCTGAAGGCACCACCATGGGTGCAAGTGAGGGTGCTCTTCCCCATGTCCCCTTAGGGCAGCCCCCCATTTTCCCTCGCTGGGAAGCAGCTGGGTGTCCCCGTGCCTGCGTGGCAGAGGAAGAAAAATTATTTTTGAAGCCAGGCGCACGTTAATCACAGCATCCTTAAAAGAACCACAAAACCCACTTTTAAGCCCGAGCGCGTGGCTGCGTCGTGCTGACAAAAGGGGTTAATGGTGTCTGCGGGACTAAAGCCACGGGGCTGCCTCCCGGGGGTGGCAGCGGGGGGGCGGGGGGGCTGTGGCGGGGGTCTCCCTTGCCCGAGGTGTGCTGCAGCCCCAGGGCTGGGTGTAGGTTGGTGATGCCAGGTTTCCAAAGCTGACATTCCCTGGGAATTTAAAAAAAAAAAAAAAAAACCAAACAAAAAACCCCAAAACCAACAGCAACAAAAAATCCCACCCCTCTGAATTAGGGCAAAGCTGAGGTGGGTTTTTTGTTTTTTTTTATAATTCCTGGGTTTCCTGTGAGGCTGTAGCGGAGGTTCCCGGGGGAGCTGCGGGATGAGGGCTGAGCTGGGGTCTGGGCAGAAGAAAGCACGGCCAAGGTGGAGAAAGAGGAACTGTTCCTTTGTGAGAACTTACAGGGAAAAGGGGTTTGAAGAACTGAGACGAGCTGAAGGGTTGAGCCCAGGACGGGGTACTGAGCCCCGAGAAGAAGCCGTGGGTAACCCCAACCCTCCCTCCAGGCAAACCCGCGTCCAGCCCCATCCCGGGTACCTCCCGGGATGCCGAGTCCATATTTGCAAACCAAAAGCCACCAGCATCCCTTTGGAGCCCATTCCGGCTGGAAACCTCCTGCATCCCTGGGATGTGCCGTGGCCCGGCCCCCGGCACGTCCCACCCTGCGTCCCCGGGATGGCAGCCGCCTGTCCCCCGTCCCCCCCCCCGTCGTGGTCCCCCCCCCCCCTCCTCTCCCCCCCAGGGCCGCCGGCGGAGGGAAGGGCTCGTACCACGCCGTTTGTGGCGCCTCGAAACCGAAACCGGGGCCGGCCGTAGGCGGGGGTTTCTCCCCGAGCATCACGGCGGCTCCAGCCCGGTCCCGCCGGCGCTGCCTGCGGAGGCGGGGGGGGGGGGTGTCCTGGGGGGGGGGGACACTGCTCCATCCCTGTCGGACTGCCTTCCTTGGGGGGTTCCGGCTCGGAAGGGGCACGATGCGTGGCTTTCCAGATTTTAAAGGGTTATGTTTGGTTGTTGGGTTTGGTTTTTTGTTGGTTTTTTTTTTTTTTATAAAAAAAGTGGTGTTTGTTGTTCGGTGTAAGCCCCCGCAGGATCACAACCCCCCCCCCCCCCGCGCTCCCAGCTGGAGGCAGGGCTTTTCCCCGACTGTTGCTCTGCTTTGAGCCATCCCTAAATCCCCCCCACCCGCCATCTAGAAAAATTTCTGTATTTTATGCCGCGTTTTCAATTCTCACACTTGCCGACCCCCATAGGTGACAGATTTGATGGTCTGCTCTCCGGGGACACCGGGGTACTCATTTTTAGACGTGATAAAGAAGGTCTGTAGCAATGACACCGCGGGCGGGGGTGGGCAGCTGACGTCCCCTCCCCTTTGCATTAGGAATTCGCTCACTGGAAAAATCAGGGCATCCCAGTCACACCGGCGTGTGCGAAAAGTGTGGGTCCCAGCAAAACGAAACTCCTTGAAGCACATTTCACCTTCAGCAACGGGAGAAACCGTTGATTGCAAGCAGGGGTGGGGGCTTTCAGAGATTCCTTGATACCCTGAGGTTTGTTGGGTTTTTTTTTTGTTTTTTTTTCTTGCTGCTAGCAGGTTTAGACAGGGGGAAGCAGGGCACTTTCCCACGCTGGCTGTGCCGCAACACCCCCCCCACCCCCCCCTCTTCGCTCCTCCCACATGGAAATGAATCCCCAAAGCATCGCAGCAAGTCATTCCCAAAGCACATCGGTGGCAGAGGTTTTGCAAAAGCCCCAAAGCACTCTTCTTATTTTCGTTATCAGTCATAAAATTAAATAAGGCAGCACAATGTATATGATTCAGCAAAGCCCGCCCAGCTCCGGCTGCTCATTCCCCTGCGAGGCAGAGACGGGTCCTGTGCCCATCGTCCCAAAATGGGGAAAGACATTGGAGCTCAGACCATCAAACTGGGGGTTTTCCCTGAAGTAGATTTATTACTCTTTTCTGAATTTACACAGGCTGTGAAACCTGTCTGAAATGGTGCACCCTACTGGGTTATTTCTGATAGATACGTGGATTATTCCCTTTATTTTCTGATATATATGTTCCGATGGAAGTATTTTCTAATACATATATTTTCTGATATATACATTTTTAAATCTTATGGGAATGCAGTGAAGGCTCTTTGGATGCATTTTCCTGGTTCACTTCACTTGTCACCAGGCTGCCAGATTTTACATATTGCCCCCCCCCCTCCTAGTTTTGATTATACACAGCTACTCTATTTTCTCCTGACGAAAAGTCTTGAAATGAGGGACTTTGGGCAGCGTGTTGGTGTGCTTGGAAAAAAATGTGCAGCGGCAGCAGCTTAGATGAGAGACGGTTTCAATTATTCCTGTTTAAAGTTGGGCTTCATCAGCCCTGGCTTTTGTGTTGCAACCTCTGCTCCAAGTACTGTCATTAATTAAAACAACTAGGCGTTTTTCATTTGCAGAGGTAGCATATATATAATAAATAAATAAATAAATAAATAAATGTATAGATTAAGCCAGTTAGAATCACAGAATCATTTAGGCTGGGATCATCAAGTCCAACCATCAGTCCAACCCACTGTAAAAAGTTAGTAGAAAACCTCCATTGTTTCTGGAGTCAAAATATAAGTTTCAAACACGTACGTGGGAGCTCCAGTTCAGGTAATACGGTGTTAAAACCACCAAAAGCTTTATAAAAGGGCTATAGGAGAAACACAAAACTTCTGACATACTACTGCAATGTTCAAGCCAAGTGACATCCAGGTGCCAAGACAAACCATACGTGACCACTTTCGTGTTAAACCTCACATTTCCATCTGCACGTCGGCAAAGTTGTAGAAATTGCCTCCATCTTGAGATGCTGATGCCTTGCTCTCCAACACAAAAACCTCGGTCCTACCAAAACCATCATTTATAGTGCTTTGACATCGGTGGGGTCAGTCTCTTCTCCCAAGTTACAGATGAGAGGACAAGGGACAATGGCTTCAAGTTGTGCCAGAGGAGGTTCAGGTTAGATATTAGGAAGTATTTCTTTACTGAAAGGGTTGTCAGACATTGGAATGGGCTGCCCAGGGAGGTGGTTGAGGCACCATCCCTGGAGGTATTCAAGAGACGAGTTGACATGGTGCTCAGGGATATGGATTAGTGTTGGGTGGTGTGAATGTGGTGGGGTTTTTTGGGGGGTTTGTTTTTTTTTTTAATTGGTTGGACTAGATGACCTCAAAAGGTCCCTTCCAGCCTAGGTGATTCTGTGATTCTGTGATTCTGTGATCCTTCTGCAGCATCATCATCACTCCAAAGCGACCACTGGACTTTGTTTCAAGTAGTGGAAGGAAATCGGATGCACACTGCTGGAAAACTCTGTGAGCATCCCCTGCCTTCGTTGAGACTTCTTTAGTCTGGACCAGCTAAAAGACTTTGTCAGTCAGGCTTCCAGTTAGGGTTTTGATTTTAAAAAAAAAAATATATATTTTGACAACAGAAAAAAAAAAAAAAAGGAAAAGGTGGGGACGGACCCAGTTTGGATTTCTTTGGTGGGGTTTGGGGTCTGGATTTTTTGAAAAGCTCCCCCTTGGAGCAGGTTCTGCGCGGGCAGTTCCCGCCGAGGGCTGCAGGGGGGGTTGGTTGGAAGGAAATGGCCCGGCCCCCGGCCCCGCGCCGCTGCGCCCCCGCAGCTCCCCCGCACCGCCCTCCCCTCCAGCCGCCCCCCCGGTTCCTTCAACAGCCTCAACGTTTCCACCCTTCGGTGAAATCCTTCTCAAAGCATTTTCAACGGAGCTTTAATATTCTCGGCGTTTGCCTTATTTTTCCCACTGCAGATGGGCTGGGGGTGGGGGGGGCTGCTGAAATAAGAGTAAAATCGGGGAAAGAGGAGAGCCAGGCATGCCCACCCGAGCAGCCAGGGGTACCACGCGTGGCCCACCCCGATGCCATCCCACCCCGTGTGCCCCAAAGGACCACTCCTCTAATTAGGAGCTTGGCTCTGATTCCACTCTTCCCAATTAGCCACCACCTCTCCGTGGCCCCCGCTGCCAGGGCCTGGCCACGGACACGTCACCAGGGTTGGGTGACATGTCCCACCCGACCATGTGGCTTGTCAAAGCCCTGTGAGAGAGGGAGGGAGGGGGTGTCACCAGCTTGCTTGGCACCCTGGTGACACGAAGTGGGTGCTTTCCAGGTGGCCGCCATCTGCCCGTCCTGGGCGTAGGAATATTTTCTACGCTCGAGCTTTTTTTGTTGCCAGGGTCAAGCTGATGGCTCAGGACTCCTTGGGTCCAAATTCCCCTCTGGTATCCCACCGGGATTTGGGGGTCTGTGGGAGCCTAAATTTTGTGTCTGCAGGGGGTCAAAGCGTGTGTGTGTGTGTGTGTGTACGTCTTCATGCAGGCAAGAGGCTTTTTTCACCAGATTTACAACCCTGTGACTCAAACTTTTTTTTGTTTTTTTTGGGGGTGGTGGTGGTGTCCTTTTTTTGGGGGGGGGGCTTTGGGATCAGAAGCGGGAGCTGCACACACCGGCTTGGGTGAAAGCGAAGTTGAGCCCTGCGGTTTGGTTTTCTGTGGCGTTCCTTTCACAGACAGGCTTTTACGACGGGACTTTAAAGGCAGATTTTACGTTTTCCGTGCTTTTTTTTTTTTGTTTTTACAGGCAAATCGTTTTATATTCTGGGGCTGTTCAGCCTGGAGAAGAGAAGGCTCCGAGGAGACCTTAGAGCAGCCTTTCAATATCTGAAGGGAGCTCCAGGAGAGCTGGGGAGGGACTCTGTGTCAGGGAGTGCAGGGACAGGACAAGGGGGAAT
>JAOQGH010000023.1:5318076-5339016 GCA_025769975.1 Gallinago jamesoni | reverse complement strand
GGATGCTGGGGGTGCAGGAGGAATGTTGGGGGTGTGAGAGGGATTAGAGGGGATGCAGGAGGGATGTTGATGGTGTGGGAGGGATGCCGGGGGTGCAGAAGGGATACTGGGGGTGTGGGAGGGATGCTGGCAGTTCAGGATGGATGCTGGGAGTGCGGGAGGGATGTCAAGGGTGCAGGAGGGATGTTGTGGGTGCAGGAAGGATGCTGGGGGTGCGGGAGGGATGCTGGGGGTGCGGGAGGGATGCCGGCAGTGCAGGGTGGATGCTGGGGGTGCGGGAGGGATATCGAGGGTGCAGGAGAGGTGCCAGGGGTGCGGGAGGGATGCTGGGGATGCGGGAGTGATACCGGTGGTGTGGGATGGATGCCAGTGGTGTGGGATGGATGCCGGTGGTGTGGGATGGATGCTGGTGTCGCGGGAGCGATGCCGGGGGTGTGGGATGCTGCTGAGCACCAAGCTGCAGCCGCGTGTCCGGAGGGTTTTGGCGCTGCAGGCTCCTGGAGATGCTGCTCGACGCCAGGGTTTTCAAAGCTGCCTCTGTGTTCCTTTGTCCCGGGTGCTGTTTGCGGGCACTGCTGCCCTCCCGTCAGGCGTGTGCCGGGACGCGGGGAGCCCCAGGCGTGGCGGGATGCCCGTGCTGGCAGGCGGTGAGGCGTGCCGGGCGCGTGCCGCGGCACCGACCCGCGCTGCCAAACCGTGCGCCACGGGCGTACGTTCACCGCCCGCGGGCTGGAGATGTCGAGAGAAATCTCAGAATGACTCAGAAAAGAGGGAATGGGCTCGCTGAGAGCAACAACTGCCGGGCTGCTCAGCCGGGGCAGGGTGCTCGCCGGTGGCTCCCCGCGGGCCAGCCGGCGCATCCCTACGGTTGCCTTGCCGGGAACAGGCAACACCTCCTCACCCTTCTTCTCTTTTTTTTTTATTTTTTTATTTTTTTATTTTTTTATTTTATTTTTTTTAAAGCAAAGAATTCGGTGCTTGTGAGCAAATACTTGCCCTGCCAACAAACACAAACCTGGCGAATAAATGCAAACAAATACGAGCCCTACAAACAAACGCCAGCCTTGCGAATAAAAAAATGCAGGTACACTTGTGTTCCATGTGTCCCTTCGTGGGGCTGAGCAAACGAGGAAAGTACCGTGGCTGGCAGCAGGAGAGGCTGCCAAAACCCCAGCTTTGGGCTGATTTTGGGGGGGGGGTTGTTTTTTTTCTTTCCAGCTTTTGGGGCTGGGATGTAAGGAAATGGCTGCGGCTCCGTTATCTTATGCATGCCTGGGAGTTAATTCCTTGCTCCTCCTCTGATGGCCTCTGTTTGTCCTGTCTGAGAAGGGGCGAGGGATGCGATGGGGAGACAGATAGTAAAAAGCCTCTCTAAATTTAAGCCAGGCCCGAGGAGGAGCTTTGGTTCCCATGTGGGGCTCAGCGTGGGTAACACGTGAGGCTGCCATGCTCGGCGAGCCTCACTTAAATGTCAGGGACCTCACAAACACCACCAGCACCTTCTCTCACCATCCCCAAATGTTGTTTTTTGGGTGTTTTTTTTTTTTTAAATATATATTTTTATGTAAATACATTCTCGTCAAACCACAAGCTGTTTCTCAGTTTTGTTTTCAGTGAGCTTTGATGAAAAGATTGGTATCGCCCGGCTGAGGCGGCGATGAGAATCTGAGCCAGGCGATGAGCCAGGGATGCCGGGAGCGTGAGGGCTGGATGCGGCACAAAAGGGAGCCCGTGCTCCCTCCCGGACATCCTGCTGGAGCAGGGCTGGGATTTCCCCTGGGAGCCCTCCTTCCTGGGGGGTCAGGGCACAAACAACCTTTCCCCCCCACCACCACCCCCATTTTCTACTCTCCAGGCTTAAGTTTCACCCAGCAGATTGCGGTCACCAGCCCCCAAAATTCCTCCCTGGGCTCATTTGTTAATTTTTTTTTTTTTTTTTTTGCAGATTAATTCTCAGGGAGGCAAATTGCCAAAGCTGCCTGAAAGTCCCCATATGATTTTCCAGGTGGGTTTCATTTTCAAGCCAGCTGTTACCATTTTACTGGCTTTGGGTAAAACCCATCTCTCACCCAGGTAGGAGTTGATCCTCCGCCCCCCGGCCCCGAACACACCAAGCATCATTTGAAAAATTATGATGGAGCAAAATCAGCTCAGCCACAAATTCATTTTTCCCCGTTTTCTTTTGTCTGCCCGCCCAAAGGATGCTCAAACAGCAGCAAAAGCCTGGGTGTTTGCAGAGGGGGAGCCTGCAGCCCACGGCTGCCTAGAAATGCTGTTAAATGAGTGGCTGCAATTGCCCAATATTCTGTTTTCTTCCCATGTGGTAAATGGTCTCGTAAAAGCCTGGTGTGTAGCCCAATTTCAGGGCACTCTCTGTGTTTCACTCTTTCCACATGAGTCAAACTAAAATGATTTAATTTTTTTTAATTTTTTTTTTTTTTTTTTTTTTCAATCTTACAAGTGGGGTTTATGCTCCCCTTTGCTGAGCGGCAAATATTACTGCAGGCGGTGGGGAGTTTAATCACACCGCAGAGAAATGGATGAGTCAAAATACGAATTTATCGAACCCTACCTATTTTAGCTGCTTTTTGACTCCGGTTTTACAACGATGACGTGGAGAGGGGGAGCGTTTGACTCGAACAGCGGGAGGACAAAAATAGTGAAGTGGAAATTCACCTTCGGCTTGAGATCCAGCCCTCCACGGGCGAGATTTTGGGTTAAAAATCTCCTGAGAAGTGATTCTTTGCCTGGCTGATGCCGTTTCAGCCTGGCTTGCCCGGGTCCATCCCCTGCCTGGAGGATGAGGGCTTGGGAAAGGAGCGGTGGCTGCAGAGGATTGCTGGGGTGCAGCGTGGGTTTTTTGGGGTGTTTTCGGTCATTATTTCTTGGCGCTTAATAGAGGAAGAATAAGTTTCAAACAAAGCGTGTTTTGTTTTGTCACAGGAAGTGGAGAGAGCATTGGGAGAGCCCTGAGAGACTGACTTTAAAATATATATATACACACACGTATATTCTGGCTGAAAAAATACGATGTATTTCTGTCTGGTGTAAAAAGGGGGCAAATTTGGACGGGGGGGGGGAGTAGAGCAAAAGGACCCCCCCCTTCCCGAGCATCCTGGGGGAACCGGGGGCTCGGGGCTGCGGTGGTCCAGCGGAGGAAGGCAGCCCTTCCTGGGGGGGCAGCAGGCAACCGTGCCTCGCGTTGGGGAGGCCAAAATTGTGGCCAGCTCCCGGCGAGGGGCCAGCTCCCCTTCAGCGCCTCTGTTTTGGGAAACCGTTGAAGCTTTTTTTCGGGCAGGGCTTGGGCTCTGGCGCTGACGGCAGCGGCAGCCTCAGGAAAAGGAGCCGGGTTTCACAATGTCTCATTCCTCCCCCAGCCGGGCTGCCCTGCCGGGTGTGCTAATTCTTTGAAAAAAACCCCAAATTGGTTGTTTCAAAGCCAGGGGTTCACCGGGGATGCGGCGTATCGCTTCCCTTCTCCAGGCTGCTGGGAGAGCCATGCGCTGCCCCGGTCAGAAACCCTGCCAAACGGAGTTGGGTCGGCTCGCAGCCGTGAGCCTTTCCTTTCAGTTTAACCACCCCCAAAAAAATGCCAAATTTTAGCCACCCCCCCCGGTGCCCGTGTGGGCTGGCTGTGGCCGAAAGCAGCTCCCACACTCCAGCTTTGCTCTCCGAGTCCGTCGGGCACTTGAATGACTTTCATTTTATTTTTTTTTCAAAATGCCTTCATCCTGTGGTATTAATTTGCTTTTTTGGTTTCGCTATTAATATCAAATAGGTGCCAGATTGGCTGCGTTCGTTTTCGGTGGTGAATAACAGCTCAACTGATTTAATCCACGCCGTGCTTAGAAAAGGAGGGCTCAGCCGGGATAGCTTCGTGCCGATGGCTGGGAAAATATGGTAGAAAATGCTGTTTGGGATGGGGAAAAAAATCCAACGGGTTACACGGGCATGGGTTTGGCTTCTCCTGGGGTGGGGAATTGCAAATAATTCAAATTAAAGTGAGGATACTCGGGCAGGGCAGAGGGGTGGGCTGGGGCTGGCTTGGCGCTCCCCATCAGTGCCCCGGGGCTCGTCCCTGCCTTCAGAATAAAAATTCGGCCAAATGATCATTTTGGGGTTAAATCTGCCCTTTTTCTCGTTGTGCTGTGGCTTTTCTCTGCCTGTATTCGCGAGGCTGTACCGTCACTGAAAGGTTGCAAACAGTTTTGGGAACAAGATGTCTGCCTAAAGCATGACAGAATTGGCCACAAATTGCAGATGAGACTGATAACAAAAGCCAACAACATAAAATATGTAGAAAAACAACACGTTAAAGGCTACAAGACCACTGAAGGGCTTTTTGGTGTGTCTTTTAAGCAGTTCTCCTGTGATGGAAGTGAAAACATATGAAAAGAGAAATGCCTTTTCTTTTTTTTTTTAATCTCTTAAATCAGGTGCTCCCTCCCCAAAGGGTGACCGGAGGCGGTGGCCGGGGTGGCCAGCTCTGCCACCACCTCCTGGGTCCAGGCAGCCCTGGCCCAGACCTGCCCCGGGTGGCTGCACCACCCCCTCCCTAAGCCCTAAGACTCTTAAATCTTCATTTTTTTTGCAGCCAACGAGAGCAATTGAAGGGTTTGACAGTTTTTTTTACCCTTCAATATATTTCACGTGCAGCACACCAGCGGATCCGTGGGTTTTGTTTTTTTTTCCCTCAAAGCAAAGGGGAAAACAGCCTGCAGCGACCTGCCGGGGGGGGAAGAGGGGGAATTCTTTGTTTGAATAAATCAGGTTTAGCTCAGAAATTAGGATGAGGTTTTTGTTTTTGTTCTACTTATTTAATCTTTGTTTTTATAAATAAATACAAATAACTCAAACTGAAACTCGATGGCTTTGGTGATAATAAAAGAGCAGCCCTGGGGAAATTTTCTTCATTAACATGTTCTTTCACAGCCCACACTCGGGGTTTCGGTAGGAAAACTGCTTAACCTTTTCAGCAGCAGAAGCAAATGTTTTTGAAGTCCAGGCACACTAAAACCCGGGGTTCACATCGCGGATCTTGTTGCGCATCGCCGGGTTTTACCTTTAATTTAGGGGCATCCCCCAGGAGCAGAGGATCCTCCTGCCCTTCCTCCCTTCAATCCTCTCCTTTTCCCTATATGTCAGGAGGGAAAACTTTTTAAAAAAAAAAACACAAAAAAACCCAAGAAGAAAATGTTAAAAAACCCCTGTCTGCTTCTTTTGTTGTTGTTTTTTTGGTTCTGTGGGGCAGCTCTGTGTTCTACCAGCTCTCTCAGAACATCGAGACTAGTTTTTAGTATTTGCAGCTCACTTCCTGTATGAGGTTAGTTTGTTTATCATAAAAAAACCTATTTTTAAACTCATTTCTGCCAATAAGTAATTTGAATGCTAATGTCAGGTGCTCACGGCCGTTCCTCCCTCCCTGGCTGACAGGAGGGCTCTGCTGCCACGTGTGTGCCCACCAGCACACGCTGAGGTCTGGGGGGACCCAGCACCCTCACATCTCTTCTGATGCTCAGGGGGTTTAATTGTGTGTTTCAGAAAAAAAAAAAAAAATTAAAAAAAAAAATCAGAAAAACCTTATATTTTTGTAAGATGGGGCCGTGCGCAGCCGTTCCCCGGTGCAGGGAGGTGGTGGGATGCAGCGAGGCAGAGCTGCAGCTCTCGTTGCCCTTTCCCTTCGCCCTTGCTCCTAAACTCTTCTCTTCCTTCCTCGCCTGCCATCCTCCAGCCTGCGCCATTACAGAGGTGCCAATTAGAGCCAATTAGTGCTGGAGCCATGCGCCAGCAGGAGCAGCGGAGAGGATGCTCAGGGAAGCCGTGGTTTGCTGCCGTGTGTGTCCCTTCACTTGGGGAATGGCTATCACGCCACCTTCCAACTTTATTTCCCCTAATTAATATCCAAGATAATTATGTCTTCGTAAAAAAAAAAAAAAGTCTCTTACTTGATGCACGATGTCCATAATTGCACCGAGATGAAGCATGTTTTAATTAGCAGTGGGCTGGGAAGCGGAGGCTTCCCGCTTGCCCTTCTGGGAAAATTAATGTATGAGCCTGTCAAACGGCCAGCAAAGAGAAATTCATCAAATCGGGGAAGAAAAGGCCCTGTGTCCCCACTAGGGTCCCTGCTCTCTTCCAGCCCGGCCCCAATGAGCCACGCAAAGCGGAGCAAGACGTTGCTGCAATGTCTGAGGCCTTCTTGGCTCCACGGGACAAGCCTTTGTAGGAACAGTGGTGTCCCCAGCGGGAAGAACCCACGAGTCTTGCTGTTACAGGATAGCTTGAGCATTCTAAGTGTCATAATTTTAAAACTCCACGGAAAGGACCCGGAATATATTTGGGGAGTGGAGGGTGGATAGTGATAGTGGCTCGCAGGCACCTTGCAGAGGCCTCCCGGAGGGCAGCGGGAAGGTCCTCTTGGTCCTACCGTCCTTGGGCTTGTTGTACACCGTATAAATACATGCCCAGCCCCATTATAGCATTTATAACGCCCCCTTTCTGCTTCTAGGGCCCTCCCTGGCCATGCACCATGGCAGGCTGTGCAACCCTGCCTGCAGCCAGCCGTCCCTCATCCCCGTCTATGCTGGGTTTGACCAGAGGGGAGGGCGACCATCCTAGAACCCGCCAGAAACATGAAAAAAACCCATTGGAAACAGTGAGCTTTGTTGCAGTATGAAAATCAGATGCAAAGCTCGGTGGGTATTTTTAGCTGTTTAAGGCTGAACAGGTGTTTGAAAGGTCAGATGCGAGTCATTGGAAGAAAAAAAAAAAAATAGAGAGAGAGCACCTAGCAATATGGTGGTGTCACCCCCGTGGCACTGGATGGCTGTGGCGTGGCAGCCTTTGGTTGCTCCACTCTGCCAAAGCCGTGGTGTTCAGCCTGTTCTGAGGGGTGGCTTGGCCAGCGTGCCCCTGCCCCAGCAAGTGCAACATACAACACTGGCGCCCGACCATGGAGAGCATTGTTGACTCATGGTTGCTCATCATCATAGGCAGGCGTTAAGGGATGTGGGAACATCCTGGATTGGGTTGGAGCTGGGCTGGCTGGACAGAGGTCTTGTGTGTCCTCACCCGTGTGTACACAAGACAGTCATGAGTGAGGAAATGAGTGTAGAAAGGCTTCCTTCCATTGGCCATGGGCTCTGTGTCAGTGGGGCCTTTTTTTTTTTTTTTTAAGGAATAAAGGAAGTTTGTCATCCTTAAAACAAAATCACATGTGGTTTTAATTAGTTACTAAAGTAAAAATTTAAGACCACATAAATAAAGGGCCTATCTCTTGAGGAGGACCCAGATGCTGTATCTTTGCTTGACCTGAGCCGTGACCACCTTGAACTTGGCCATGGCCAATCTGGACTATGACCAACCTAGGCCATGACCAACTTGCGTCATGATCACCTTTGCTCTTGGCCGTGGCTGCCAAGCTGGACCACAACCACCTATGATTTTGGTCATGGCCAACCTGGGCCATGATCACCTTTGTCTTGGCCATGGCCAACCTAGACCAGGAGATGGCCAGGTGCCCAGAGACGAGATGTCATCAGCACTCCGTGTGGCTGCATGTTGCTGGTGAGGCAGTGTTTCTCTTCCCTGTTGTCTCGCCAAGGTCATTGAGTTCATGCAGATGATGAACTCCTTCCAACATGAGTCACAGCAAAGATAAATGGAGAGCATGAGATGTGACAACTTCCCTGCACGGGGCAGTGGGCTCTCAAATGCCAACAGGATCCAAATTCCATGGGTAGATTGGGGGGGGGCAGATATCAGGGACTTGGCTGGGCAATAGAGCCTTTTTTTTTTTTTTTTTTTGAGTTAAAGAAGCCCCCAAAATAGCACCTGAAACCAATAAACTTCCCTTTCAGGAACTTCTGTAATTTGAAACACACACAAGAACAAAACAAAAGAAAAAAATCCAGATTTTTTTTTTTTTTTTTTAAAAGTTTGGGTTTGTTTTTAAGTACATTTCATGTGGTGGGTGCAAGGCGCCATCAGCACAGTGACACCCAGCGTGGGCTGTGGCTTCCTGGGGACTTCTCAATCCGCTTTTTCCCCTATTTCTTCCTGCCTTTCGGCCTTTCCCGCTGACGCACAGTCCCACTGTGTTGCGTCACGCAGCCCAAACCCCAGCAGCCAGCTGATATTTCAGAAGAAAGTATCTAAAAATACTGCCCCCCCCCCCCCCCGCCCTGTCTGGTGCAGAGGATGGGCAGGCAGCTCCTCACCTTTGAGCAAAAGAAAAAAAAAAAAAACCAAACAAAAAACAAACAAAACAACAACAAATCAAACACCGAACCCGCAACCACACTTTAAGAGCTTGGTTTGTACCTGGGGCATCACTGCAGGCTTTTGAAATGGAAATGAAAGGGGATGCCGGGCAAGAAGAGGGGAAACTAGCATCACCCCAGGATTGCAGGCGCTCAGGTGTGACCATCTCATGAAACACAGGACGTTTCTGCAGGTCCCACCTTCACCCTGCCACCCCCTTTTTGGCATACAACGCTCTCCCTCCACCTGTGACGCCCATATTGATCCTCTTATTTTACTTATCACCCTTTAAAACAATTTATTGGGGTCTTCCAGAAGAAACACACACACCCTGATCTGAGGGGAGACACCTAAGCCATGCCTGTGGGCCCCCCCCCCCCCCCCCAGCTTCATTTAGGGACCTCTCCCGTCACCTCTGAGCTGCTCCTTTTATGCCATATTGGAGCAATCTCACCAGAACATTGTTCCAAACCAGGGCTGATGTTATCAGTTACCTGCTATTACCTGCAGTGAAATAAAAGCAGGAGCAGTAAGGGGGTGGGCAGGTTTGGAAGCATCCTCTCCCCCCTGGCTCCAGGCCACCAGAGGGGTACAGAAACAGGGGGGAGTGCCAAGGCAGAAGGAAGGTAGGATGGCAGCTTCTAGAAGCAGATTTTGATTCAACTTTAAAATAATAAAATGCAAAATAATAACAAAGTAAAAGAATAATACACAAATAATAAAACACACCCCCCAATCGATTCCCCAAACATACCTGTGAAAACCAAGTTGGGGAAAGGGAGCACCCTGATGGCACAGGAGGGTGCCCCACAGTTGGGTTGAAACCCCTTGATGCAGCCCGTGTCTGCAGAGCTCCACGAATGGGGGGGGGGAACACAAGCAAACAAACCCCCTCTTCCCCACCCCCCCACCCCAACCAAAACACTGCCAGCTGGGGTAGCAGAGGTGCTGCCTTTGGGTTTGGAAACACTTTAGGCAACGTGTTCAATAAAGGTGAATTTTAGCGTCAATTTCAGGTGCATTTTAGAGTCCCAGGAACTTTGGAGCACAGGGAAATGCTGGGTACACACCCGCAGCCTAGATCCAGGGAGAATGGGGGATAAGCAGGAAGAACTGGTGATAAAGCAGAAAATACCCTCTTCCCCCCTTCCTCAGACGATGCTTGAGCCCCTAAAGAAAACAGTACTCATAACAAATAGTTGAAAGTTTTTATTCATATAAAACTCATATTAAGAACATAGAAGATTGCATCTAAAAAAAAAAAAAAAAGATCTGCAATTATTTACAGCAGTATTGCACAAGTAAAGTGGCAATTACCCTGTCCAAAATTCATCAGTGCAAAACACAAGTAAGCCAGGGAAATTGCAGTAAAAATGCTACATATGCTGGGTCCTGTGAAACGAGTTAGTGATTCATCAGCACATCCCTGTACGCTGGGCGGTACCTGACGGTAAAGCTGGTCTGGGGAAGTGGCTGAGGGAGGAAAACGTGGCTTTAAAAGGAGGGTGGCAAAAACCATGGGGACAGAGAAGCCAAATTCCCACTGAATTTCACTGATGCTGAAGTCTCTGATGTGCCTAAATCACTACCAGATAGTGGGACTTAGGCACTTTGAGAAAAAAACAATAAATCTCTCATTATCCAAACCATGTTGGCTGCACTGCCAGGAGAAGACAGTGCTTCAGAAGGTGATCCATCACTTACTGCAGGGGCAGGGAAGAGAGAAGGGGGGTGGGGGGGGAGGAAGAAATCTTTTTAGGAACTTAAATAAGCAGAAAATAAATATACAACATTTCTACAAGTTACAGCATTATGGAACAGTAGAGTGCATTAAGTACATGGGGGGGGGAATGAATCTACAGTATTTACCAAGTTCAACTCTAAAAAAGTTCAGAAAAAAAATTTTTGGGTTTAACTTACTTATAAGCTGTACAAAACTTACATGAGAGAAAAGGAAAGGAAATACATTGCACACAGATATTTGGCTCAGATGATGAAAATAATATGGTGCCCTACTCTAATAAATATTCAGGTATTTACAGTTATGGAAAAGAAGAGAAGCATTAACACGTGTGAGATTGCCCGAGAATAAATCTGGTTTCCCCACAACCAAGGAAAACTCTTCATCACATTCTTTTGTTAGAGACCACAGGTTATGCTTAAAATGACCCACAGCAGTCAGCCAACATGGCTAAAATAAGCATAATCCCTATTTAAAAACACCATTCTTCTGTTTAGAGGCTTTTTGGTTTTCTTCGCTCTAAACATCACAACTACATGGGGACAAAACCTGTTTTTTTTGAGGGGGCTAATTTTCCTATGCCTACCTTTTGGCCAGGAACATCTCCTGTGGGGAAGTCCCAGGCAGATGGTGCCAATACTTTGATTATTTTTTTTTCCCCCCCTTAAAATTAATATAATTGTTGTCTCCATCACTGGCTGTGGTGGCCTGGTGGGGAGGATGGGGTAAAGTGCTCAGCATTTCTTTGGTGTACTCCAAGGGACACATTCCGGGCAGCGCAGTGCTGGGATGCTGTAAGGCTGCGGGACCTGAAAGCACCATTTCATCCACCAACAAGAGATGAAACAACCGGGGGGGAAAAAATGCTCATTTGGTTTCTGCCTCTGCTGCCAAATATTTTTTTTTTTTCCTTTTATCAACAGCAACGCAATTCCATCCTGCTGGAGCTTTCTATATAAACCCTACAGGAAAGAAAGCACAGCCACAGGGAGCCAAAACCAAGGGGATGAGGAGCAGGAGCCTGCTCCAGGCAACTCGCTCTCCACCAGTGCAAAGGTTCCCACAGCACCCTCTCCAAAATACCCTTTCCAAAACATCCCCTGCTCCTGCAGCTGAGGCCAACTCCTGCAACCAATGCTCATCTTGCAGGTCCAAAAAAAAAAAGAAGGTAATAAAAAATTTAAAATAAAAATTAAAAAAGTCCCTCCATAATCCTTCAGAGTAGTGCAATTGGAGGCACACAGCCCCACACTGACACCACGGCTCTTCGCCTACCCAGCAGGCACAGGCAGCCAGTGCATAGAGGTCAGATTGTACAGTTTGTCCATCATTAAAAACACTAATCATCATACATGGCACTCAACAGCTGCTCCCTGCATGCATATTGCAGGAAAAACCACTATCATGGGCTTGGTTGTGTTTGGGTTTTTTTTTTTTTCCCTATGGTGCTGGTGAAACCAGAAATAAAACCGTGGCTTTTGGAAGTGGGTTTGAGGACCACCTGCACCAGCCAGAGGAAAGGGGCAGCTCCAAAGGCAGAGAGGGGTACACTTGTGCATAGATACGGGGGTGGCCAGAGCAGTCACCCCCTCGAAAGCGCCCGCCGTGCAGCAGCCGCCCACCCGTGAGATGAACTGGAGACAATGGGGAGTACAGACCTGCTGCTTCTGACAAGCCCTCAGGGGCTCCTCCAGCAAGGCTGTGAGGTCTCCAGGTGGAAGGGGAGATGCCCTGGGACAGCACTGAGCACCTGGGCCAGATCTTCCCAGGGGAAGAGGGACAGTTAGGAAGGAGACTTGGCAATCTGTGGGGAGTCAGCCCCATGCAGCAAATCCCTGGGTGGATCCATACCAGACTGGCATCCTTTGGTGCCTCTTCCAGCTGCATCCCTGCGCGCCAACATCTGGAGTCTTCATGCCACCAGTCCTGTCCCACTCATCCCCCTGCTCCAGGCTGTCCTATCCGAACACAGAGAGGATTCCAGGAAAAAAAAAAAAAAACACCACCAAAAACGAACATCCAGCACCTTAAAAACCCTCAACAGCAAGGTACAAGCCATGACTTAAACCAGTTCCTGAAATTAGGCAGCAGAAGCTGTTGTCTCCAGGTGCAAAGCTGCAGTGTGCTGGGAGCTGTTTCCACCTGCCTCCAAGAACATTTTATTGCTGAATTACTCAGTCACCAACATTATATATTATATATAATATAATATGAAAGCGTTTTCACAGGTTTTATAGAAAGAACTTCTAAAAAAAGGCAACCTGGTGGATTGTTTTTTTGTTTGGTTGGTTGTGATATTTTGGACCCCGGGAGTCTGGCAGCTAAATCTTGAAATTCAGAGTGTAGAAAAAAAAATATATATATAAAAAAACCAAATCAGTCAGCAGGAAATAGGCTACTTGCAAAAGAAGGTGGATTTGGGGTAGCATTAGGTATTTACAGGTAAAAGAAGTGCCGATTTAAATCCCTCTGCCCTTCTTCCATCATCACCATTCTTTTTTTGCAGGCAAATGCCCAGGAGGCAAAGGGAGCAGGGAGAGCTCCACGAGTCTCTGCAATAAGGTCTGTGAGGCAAACTAAGGCAGCTCTGCCCATCAGCTGGCTCAGGTTTTCCTTTTCCCATGCTGGAGGGTTTATCCCAGACGAGCCGACAGGTTTCCAGAAACGATGACAAAAACATTATTCCACTGCCATTGAATTTTTTTTTTTCCTCTGAGACTCTATCAGAAAAGTAAAAAAAAAAAATAAAATAAAAGAGTTGAAAGAAACACAGTAAACGCCACTCTCTGACAAAGTCCTGCGTCGGAGACTTCCAGCAGGTCGGTGTGGGACGCCCGCCCTCATCTGACAGCCCCCACCACAGGTCCTGGGGATGAGGCAGGGTAGGAGTCAGTCAGCACAGGGAGCCCCGCATCTGTCTGTCCGTCCGTCCGTCCATCCATCCATCCTCCCTGGGATTTCCCAACAAGTAAACAAGTCCCCTTCACGTAGGGATGTGCCTGGCGCTCACTGCATCCTCCAGATGAGGCGGATGATGTAACGCAGGAGGCGCAAAATGACAATCTGGGGGTTTCCCGCCTGGTTATCCAAGAAACCCTAAAATGAAAGGTGAGAAAAAAAAAAGAAAAAGAAAACCAAACAAGACCGTGACTTTGATTTCCAGTGCGAAGCCTCTGTGCTACAGTCACCTTGTGCGGTGCCACGCAAGTATTTCGGAAGGGTGAAATTAAGCATTTTATGAAGAAAGTAAACCCTGAGACCTTTCATGTTTTCCTTCAATAAAGAAAACTTTGCAATACTCAAATGGTTGAAGCTGCCTGCTCCCAGACACATGTGCTTAAGGCAGCCACCACAGTGGTGGTCAACAGGGATGTCACATGAAAGTCCCTGTGCATGGACACAGAGGGGCACACAATGCTGCCGGGGGGGGGGGTTAAAATGTGACAAAGGAGCAGTAAGCCCCACTGGCACAGTCAGGGGGGGTTAAAAAAA
Organism: Gallinago jamesoni; assembly: GCA_025769975.1. Classification (NCBI taxonomy): domain Eukaryota; kingdom Metazoa; phylum Chordata; class Aves; order Charadriiformes; family Scolopacidae; genus Gallinago; species Gallinago jamesoni. The sequence continues at coordinate 5,325,521 of JAOQGH010000023.1, read as the reverse complement.
AAAAAAAAAATCACAGGGTGGAAATGCTGTGAGGAAAAAATAATAAATATAAAAATCCCTCAGCAGGGACAGCAACGCTGGTTGCTGCATACTCCAGGGGTATGCACCACCTCATTCACAAAACATGGCAAGCTGCACACAGCAGCAACACACTCCCCCCTGGAGCAAAGGGTCACAACAGCACACAACGAAAAGAGAGAGGAGCAATCACAAATGAGCACTTATTTTTAAGCCTCTTTTTTTGTTTGTGGGTTTTTTTTTTTTTAGGGTGAATGAACAGCCCAAACATCCTACCCTGTCCCTCTCTATACCATCCCAAAGCAACCCAATTAGGGCTATATTTAGTGCAGTAGAAATCATGCCCGTGCATGCCCCGGAAAGAAATTACACTGTTCACACTAATATGCAAACTGCTCTTCCCTCTTGCCAGGTGTAAGGCAGGCAGTCCTGCAGCAGGATGCTGTTGCCATGGGGAGATGATGCCCAAGCATCTCCCAGCAGGTCACTGGGTCCTCGCACCAGCTGAATTTACCCACCGGGGAGCTGCCCCCAGGAGCACAACGCTAAGCCCACCACGCTGCCTGATCACCAACACAGCAGAGAGCAAGAAAAAAAAAAAAAAAAAAAAGAACCCAACAGGCTTAGAGAAGGATAGAAAAGAAATGCTAAAAATAGGTTTTCTTTAATAAATAAAGAGGTATATAAAAAAAAAAGGGAGTTGAAACAAGTCATTTTCACCTCTGCAGGCAGCTCAGGTGTGGGCAGTAGAGCTTGGGGCATGCGACATTGGCCAAGCGATGCACCCTCTGCCGGCAAAAGCCTCAGCGTGGAGCTGGTCTCCATGGCTGGAGGGTCCCATGGCCACCTCCACTTGCCTGACCCACAAGCTTTACTGGGGCAAAGAGGTGCTGGACGGCGAGTTGCTGTCCTACTGCCCAAGAAACAGTTCCCAGGGATGATGTGCGGGGCGCGCTGATAGGGAACGTGATGGGGAACACGTGCCTCCGACCCGTTTGACAGCTCCGACCTGCCCAGCAAGTGCGTTTTGGCAGGGCTCTCAGTTCCCCATTTCTAACCTCACACTTAAAGGGCAAAGCCCAGCGAGCAGCAGAGCCAGGCGTGCCAGTAAGGTGTTCTACCTACCCCTCCTGCCAAAGGGCTCTAGCTCTGCAGAGATCACCTTTTCTCCACAGCAGCTGGACCGCCTGCAGAAGGAAAAGATACCTTTCTACGAAGCAGGGCATCAGGGACAATAATTCTATGCCAATTGCTTAAGTGCTCTGAAATCTCCAGGTTTTTGGGCACAGCAAGTGAGAATTCTTCAGATGCTAATTAAGCCAGGTACAAACTGTTTTTAGGGTCATGCATGACAGCCTCTGCTTGTGTCATCTAGCAAGCAGGACAAGGTAATGCTGTGTTTCAGTTCTTTCCCTTGGGCAGAAAGTTGGAAGCTCAGCCGTGGTGCCGAGAACCACCTTGTGCAAACCTGCCCAACGCCCTGCCCCACTGCCAGCTTCACACTCACCCTCTGGGACCCATAGGGAAAATAAATCTTGTCCTGCCCCTCCTCGGCCCCCTGTTAAATTCATGCCCTCTTACGTTCACCACCAGGCATCATGGATCGTGGTTTTGCATGGAACAGGGCGACATGCCCGGCACAGATTTCCAACATAAGAAGTCCCACCTGGGGCAGCACCCACAAGATCGTGCGGGGAGGACATCCCTGCTCATCACAAACCTGTCTCCAGAAGGCACTCAAAGGACATGCCTGTGTTCCAAATGTAAGGCACCGCTATAAGAGCCAACAGAGAGGAGATGGCACAGCACTTTGTACTTCTGCTAGCCCTTCTGGGATCAGTTCACCACTACCACGTGCCTTCAGCTTTCTGAACACCGCTAGGATTGGCTTAGTCCCTACCTTTCATTGAAAAGATGTCCTTTAAGTGACCAAAAATAAGCATCACAAGGGATCAGCTTGCATGGGGGAAGTTGGAAGATGCATGTTCTGGATTCAGGATAAAACGCAGCTTATCTTCATTTTGTTGTGGGGCAGGAAAGCCCAAGAGCATTGGGAAAGAAAACAGAGCCAACGGGGAAGTCACCAGCAAGGCAGCGCTGAGAGGCTGCGCAGGAGGAGCCAGATCACAGCACCCTGGCAAGCATTTCGGGGGAGAGCCCCTGCCTAACAGGCATCTGCCAAACAGGCCCTGGGAGCAGCGAGGAAACACGCTGCAGGAGTGACTCACGAGCGAGGGAGGATGGATAAAGATCCGGACAGTCAGCATTTCATCACCAATGTTGCTACCTAACGTGCTTCTGACTCCGCTTCCCACAGACAAGGACAAGGGCGAATCGATGGATCAGAAACCACACGCACAGACACGCAGCCATCAAGAACGTTCAGCAGCAAGTTGATGGCTAATGACACTCTTCTGAAAACACTGTTACTTCATGTCTCTGGGTTGGTTTTGTTTGGGGATTTTTTTGTTGTTGGGTTGTTGGTTTGTTTTTGTGGGGTTTTTTTGCATTAATGCCACCCATTTTTGTTGCAAGACTCAAAGGTGAGAAAGTTTACAGCCTTATAAATACATGTTTCAAAACACCTCTGGCAGATTCTTTTATAAGAAAAGAGAGTTATCAGACCAAGTCATTCCCTGGTTCTTATCTACAACTATGCTTCCACACAATCCTTGGCAGCAGGAATTTGGGAGCCGGGCACAGAAACCCACTACATTAGCTCCCTGCCCATTTTTTCTAGAAACACCATAAATGGGAATCCGACTGCTCCCTAGCTCCCAGCCAGGCACCACTTCCAGAGGGACTCTACTCAACGCCACCCCAAAAAACACCCCAACATACCCGAGCTTTCTCTGCCTCAATTCCTAGATTTTCTTCCTCATTATCGCCAGGTCCAGTCCCAATCCAGCAACGCGCATTACGGGCCCTGAGCGCTACGAAAGATACCGCGAACTTCATACCCAAAAACCTCGAGTCCCAGTTGAAAGGTTATTTTAATTGATTTCATGACGCTGCAGCAGCGGCAGCAGATGACTTGCCAGCACAATTTGCCTGTGTCCAGGCGAACACAACCACCCGCGCATCCTTTTCTACATTTGAGTGAACGAAACATTTACCGCAGAACTAGTTTCCAGAGATGATTAAGCTTTTCCCTTTTAGAGACTGTGTGTAAAGAAATGGAAAGTAAAAAGATGAAAGTTACCCTTCTGGGACAATAGGAGGCATTGAACTCGTCCCCAATGCGCCGCAGCTCCTGTGCAATCCAGATCTCAGGCTGCACATCTTCTGCTAACGAGTGAGACTGCCACCGGGAAGCTGGACGGAACAAAAACGGAGCAGTTGAAACCAAGAAATAACAGAAAAAAATACTCTATTAAACTTGGCAACAGTCAATGGACTAGTGCTATTTTTTTGTTATTATTAGTATTTAAGTGTTTTTAAATACAGTTCCTAGGAGCTGTGCAGATGCCAGGCTGCTAAGGCCTGTGCACGATACACGGTGTAAGTGGGACTTGTGTAAGATGTGCATCACAGGAGAGGCTTTTATTCCTTATTATTTTTACATTATTATTAGGCTTTTACCAATTCATTTTTTAATTATACGCTTCCCTTAGGAGCATCTACTCTGGCACACCCAAGCAACGGTCCCTTCTTAAATAGGGAGGAATGCTGAGATGCCACACTACAATTTCTTGCACTAGAAAACCTTCTATCCCCCTCTTTCTAAATAATTTTCTTTTCTTGCAGGCACATCAGCAACTTCTTCTCTAACCTTAAGAAAACCTCCACATGGGTAGTTTAATTGAATTCTCACATTTCTTCCCCAAACAGTTCTGAAGTGCTCAACGAGAAAATGAAAATGATTGGTTTTGTCGCACTGAGAAGAAAGCCACAATTGGATTTGTATGACGAGAAACCATGCTTCCAGCAAACTGAGGGACTTTCCATCCGCAGGAGGGAACCGGGACGCTCACCTCTCAAACAGCATCTTCCTGCACGTTAGCAGAAAATAAACCCAATGCAAGAAAACAGTACTGGCTTATAAAAGAAAAAAAAAAAAAAAAAGAGCTAGCACATCAATTATACTGTACTATAGATAGCTAATTTAGTCTCTATTTTCAGAAGTCATTAGACATGTGATAAAGCCACCATGCGATCCCCTAAATAGCTGGGGGAGAAAGGAGCAGCCTGTGACCCAAGCAGGACCCTGTGTGGTACCTGGGCCACCTCTTTCCCCTCCTACAAACCCAAGCACAGGATCGGAGCAAGAATCAGACCATTAAGTGGAAAAAAAAACAAAACACACCAACCACCCAAAAAAAAAAAACCAAACCCAAAACACCACCATACAACCAAAAAAAAACCTCACTGCACAAAACAAAACAGCAAATTTTGGCACGACAGCTTAGAAGGAATCACAAGGGAATAGACATAGCTTCCAATCTCAAAATATTCAAAGGATTAGTGGGGCAGTAAAAAAAAAAAAAAAATTTTTAAATAAAAGTCTGGCTCCAACCTGACTGGAAAATACAGTTCCGAGCCAAAGTAGCACTACTTGGCTGAGGGATGTGTTTTGTTTTCATGCTGTAGTAGCGCAGTAGTACCCACCGCCTGCCCAGGGATGGCCCCAGCTTATTTATTTTCCTCTCTGCTGAATGAAACACGGCACAGCCCTCACAATACTCCACCCCAAAGCTCCAGGAACGCAAAGAGGACTTCAGATGTGGCGGGGTGACCATCCAAAATCCCACCACCGTCACCAGAGCTGGCCCCAGACTGCCTTTCCCAGCAAGAGCCAAGCTAAGGAAAAAAAACACACCCCCAAAAAAAAAGAGAAGGGACAAAACCATGCAGAGATCCAGGGATGCACAAAAAAAAAAAAAAAAAAGTATGGGGAGAGGTACAGCTCCTTCTCCATCCTTTCCCTTTGCCCCAGCACTGCACCCAACCCAAAAGCTCATCCACTTGAGAGATGAAGCCTGGGGTTGGTGGCTGAGAGTGAAATTGGGCTGAGGTTTTCAGAAAGGACTTTCTGTGGTGCTGCTGAACAGTGGTGACAAAAGGGTCCAGTCATAACTGGTCCCAAAACCTGTCAGAGGTGCTTTCGGAGGGCCCCTAGTCATACCATGAGCTGGTACCCACCACTGACGACAAGACGGCTGCCACAGGGATGGGGACAAACTGAAAGGCACCCCCAGGATGCCTGCATCTCTCTCTTGCCCACAGGATGCTTCAGATGAGGACCGGCACAGTGATGCTGCAGTCCCTGCTTAAAAGTAGAAAAAAAAAACAAAAAAAAAAAACAAAAAAAACCACCACCACCCCCCAAAAAAAACCCCAACCCAAAACCAAAACAAAAACCCAAACTGCACCTCCACCTCCCAGGCTTGGTAATCCAACCCCCCTGCAGAAAATCTCCTTGGAGGATGGCTTCAGATGAACTGCACACGAAGCTCGGGGAGAAAATGGCAGCAGCTCTGAAACGAGCACAACAGGAACAGCACTGCCAGCTTCTTAGCTCAAGGTTTCCCCTTAAATTCACCTACTACACCCAGGGAGCCTCCTTCACACACTATGAGGGGTTCATGCTACTTCTCTCCCCTCTTCTACAGTCCAGGAAAACACACTGGAATCAAAACAGCACTGGGAAAAAAACATTTAGAGAGCACTTACATGCGCCTGCTCCAAATACATCCCCAAAACCCACATGCACTCCTGTGCCTTTAGACAGAACTACTACTCTTTGAACAAAAAAACCCAACTCTTAGCTCCTGCTAAGACCTGAAGTATTGGTCTAAAACTCAACATAACCCCACCGAAGGGTGGGCTTCTTGCTCTGGGTGACCTCATGGCGAGGACTCCCAGAAGGGCGAGCCCTGCCATACTCTTCTGCAAAAAGCAGGTTCATCTTTTTTTCTCCATACCTTCCCTGGCACATCTGAATAAACCCATCCCTGCTCTTCTCCTACTCATCCCCAAAAGCATCTTCACAAATATACCAAGCTAGCACTGCAACCTTTCCCACTCCCCATCCAAGAGCATCCCCTTGCTACCTTCATCTCATTCCCCCCCTCCCCCCAAAAACTGGCTTTGGAGATGGCTGGCTGTACCTCCTTGCACTGTCAGAGACAGCCCAAAGCATCACTGCCCACCACCTCATGTGCCTGGAAGAAATTTTCCTCCAGCTCACACACCCACAGGCATCCCGTAATTTCCCAGCGCTGCCTCCACCTTTATTTGTCTGGCAGAGGCACTTTCAGCGCTTAATTATGATTTGGGCCATCGTCACTGACAACTTCAGGGAAGGTTTTATAAGATTTAGAAGAGGCAGCTTGAGGGCAGAGCACGAGCTTGCTCTCCTCAACCAGCTTTGGAAACAGTCCAGTGCTGCCCACAGGAGAAGCTGAGAGGACCTATCGCACACAAACGGCTCTTGCTTACAGGAAACGCCTGTTTATTATTATTATTATTAAAGGCCACATGCTTATGCTTACTAGAGAAACTCTCCATCTCTCTACCCGCAGTATAGTGCCTTACAAGAGATAAAAATCAGCACCTAAACACACAACAACAATAAAAAAAAAAATCATACCCTTTGCTTCCTTGCAGAGGGACCGACCCGTTTCCGTGCGGAAAACTTAATGGCACGCATCCGGCAGGACACTGCCAAGGCAAGGGGACTGAGGAAGAGGTGCACAGAGCAAACCTACAGCCCTTTGTCAAGGCAAACCCCGCAGAACCGACAGCCCGGGAGCTGCAGTCCCCGACTGGAGAACAGAACAGCTTCACACTCCCAGCTTAACTGCGCCTGAGAGCAGCCAAGGGTCCCCATTTAAACAGCTTGAGCATTTCCCGTTTGCTTATAGCTGTTTAGGATGATGCCCCTAGCAACAATAACAGAACAAAGGCTCCAGGAAAGCTTTATAAAAAGGCTGGGTTTACTATGGCAATGAAAAGGCAGCAGCTCAAAAAAGTTAGGGAAAACTTCAATTTCTTCCTGGACCACAAAAAAAAAAAATTCACTCGGAGCTAAAACGCTGGCTGCAGCCTCTCCCTGCTGAGGAAGCCCAGCATCCCAGCCTGTGCCACGTGTGTTTGCACTATGCGAGGTTGTGAAATTTGCATTAAGCTGTAACTACTGCAATAATGTCAGAAAATCTTTCCTAAGGGCATGTTACAGTAAGTCCTCTGCAGCTGTAACCACAGCCATTAACCAGAGAGAAGGAAAAAAAAATAAAAAATAAAAGAAAAGATGTCTTGATCATGCAAGGCTTGGAATTGGCGTCTGTTATCTCCCGAGGAGTACTACCGATGCGGTACCTGTCTTGCTCCCACCTTCCCCAGTTTTGGCCAGCAGAAGTTAAAAAGTCTTCCTCCAATTAAGGGGAATTAATCGTGAGAAGGGAAAGGCACTGCTGGATAGCTTT
>JAOQGH010000023.1:5285622-5306190 GCA_025769975.1 Gallinago jamesoni | reverse complement strand
TTCAGCAGGGGAGTTGGACTAGATGATCTCTACGGTCCCTTCCAACTCTAATAATTCAGTGAAATTCAGTGAAATTCCACATACCAGCCATGGGTTTTCCCCTGATTAGGTGTAGAAAGCTACACGAGTTGATGCTCTCATAGCCCAAGTTCCATACATGCTCTTTCACTTCCAAAAGTCTTCCACAATGGTACGGTCTCAGTCTGGAATTATATTCCCATTTCCCCTAACTCACTCCTCCTCGCATTTTTTCTCCCCCCTTAGAAGTCCACAGTATTATGACAACTGCCCATGCTGCCCAAAATGGACAAGTTCAATTAACAAGTAGTTGTAGTGTTGTTTTGGTTTGGTTTTTTTACCCAAAAGCATAGAAAGATGCAAGTTATCATTCCTGAAGTCAACCCTGATAACATTTATTTTTATAACAAGTTAATACAAAAAGTTGTCACATAATTAAAATGCCAGTCCTCAGTAACTGTGCAAACTAAACGCTTATTTTCGTGACCGTTTGTGTTCTATGAGCAACACAACAAGTCTGTTCCGAAGGAACTTTATTTCCTTTGCATAGGACTTGCAAAATAAGTCTTTCAGTCTTTTGCGCAAAACTCCTAGAGAAGGCAGGCTGTGGCAATTGGGGATGTTCAGCATGGTCTCAAAGAACTCCTTCCACAGGTCAGCATTGGCAAGCCTGCAAAGGAACAAAAATGCATCAAAAAATTTCTAAATTTAAGCTGTTAAAAATTCCTGTTTCCTGTATTTACCCCACTCCCTTCCCAGTTACAGGCTGGAGCAACCGTAACGTCTCCGTTACGTGACGCAGTTTCCGCTGCGGCATGCTGCTTAACGAGGAAAAATCCCATTGGTCCATTAATTGTTGTTTCCTCCTTCCAGGAACCAAGAAGAGAAAGACACTGTGCAATTTGCCACATCCACTGATGAAACACTTCTTGTCCTTAAGTCGGTGAATTTCATGAAGCAGTTTCCATGCACTGAACTCACAGTTCATAGGGCATAAGCAAGTAAGTGCAAGTAGCACTAAAAGCCGTGCCAGAATCTGAGCTCAGAGAAACCTAGTACTAATGGCACATCTTTCTAGACAAGGAAAGGTTTTGAAAAGATTTGACACCAACCTTCTGAAGTTTCTCTCAGGCCTCCAGACACCGTCTTCATTCTTCACTTGCATGTACATACCAAAGAGCATGCAGTAGACCGTTGCTGCAATGCCAAAGTAGTCGGTCTAAACAAAGTATAAACAAGTTTCATATTAAAAACGTGTTAAGACCACTAAAAATTAACTCAAAACCACTGTGTGGAGCTAACAGGGCAAGCTCTGTAAGAAAAGGGTTCAGGATTGTGTTTTTAAAGCAACAAGCTGAAGCTACAATTTTAGTGCAAAAGCCTAACATTTCTCTACTCCATTTATTCACAACAGATGCACGCAGTAAAGCTCCATTCGGGCTGTGCAACCTCATACCTGGTAGTTCCACGGTTTCTGCGTCAGCATTTCAATACACTGGAATCCAGATGTTTCACACTTTGCAGTAAATGCAGTTCCTTCAGGAAATAGTTTCATATCTATACTCTGTCCCAAGTCAATGAGCGTCAAGCCATGAGAGAGACCATCTATGTCACATGTATCATTGTCCAGAAACCTTCAGTTGCAAGGACATGAAGTGATCATGTAAGTGTCAAAGCTACGATATCATAATATGCTGGCATCTCAGGTAGTGAAGGGACATACTTACCTTTCTCCAAGTATGAAATTGTCAGGCTTAATGTCACCATGAATGATTTTACAGTTGTGGAGCTCTTCCACCATATAAAGAATTTTTACAGCAAAGTAGATTACAAGTGCTTGAGGCATCACCTTCTCAGGAAGCTTTTTGTAAATATTTATGGCATTCTGTAAACAAAAAGATAGGGAAGAACCATCAGCTACACAGAAACAATTGGATACAGATTACAGATCCACGTTGATAAACAAAGAATATGTTCAGAATGAAGGTCCATCAAGTGGATAGTAGAGGAGACATCTGAATATTGTAACATAACTCCAAAAAGAATGTAGATGTGCCAGAGCACAAGCTGATCACACTTACCAGCAATGTTCCATAGTTGTAGAGCTCACCAACCAAAATGCTTCCATTTTGAAAGAAATGAGCAGAATAGAAGTGGATGTAGAGGTGGCGTACACTTGGATTGAGCCTTTCTACCAGCTGTGTCGCTATATAGAACTCCCAAGGGTTGGCAGGCTTCTGGACCTGTAACCAAAAAACTGATTTACTAGGAAAATCTATTAGCATTAAAGCAGAGGTTCTTCTCAGGTTGGGATTTTTTTTTATTATTTTTTTTATTTTTAATGGCTAACTAGGCATTTTTCCCCTTGACCAAATTAAATACTTATACCTACAGTAATTAATCTCAGGTTGATAGAGTCAATGATTAACCCTCTTGAAACAACACTTCAATTACATGCCACAATTCCATTCTGGTTTATACAGTCTTTTGTGTTATTTAAAATGCCAGTCTTCCTGCAACATTGATGTTTCTGCTGGCAACGGACATTTTGTGTAAGAGAAAAGGCTTTTGAAGTCAAAATAGGAAACCTCTTCTGATTCCTTCCCCTACTATTTCCCCTGCTACGTTGAATATCTGATGCTCAAAAAAACCTAAAGCCACCTTTACATACCAGGAAGCTCTCTGGTAAGGTGTTAACACGAAATTATGTTTCTTCTGAAAGATCATGTCACAGAGGAGATCCACAAAAAGGTTCCAAGACAGATCTGATGTGGAAAGGCTAAGGGGGTGGGGCGTGTGTCAACTCAATCACATAACCACGTTTCAGCCAGACTGTAGTAACTGTACACATGCAGCCTCAGCCAGCAGCAGATGCAGGGCTGCACGACCTTGTATAACCCTCTTGGACTAAGCTGACCTCACAGTTGCCCAGACTTTACTCTTGGCAGTGGCTCCCATGTAAACACATGCTATCATCTGTTCCTCATTCCTGTACTGCAGCAGCACGGAAGAAGGCAGGGCAGAGGGGGAGCTGCTCAATCTACAGTCACTATCAAGGCAAGTGTGTTTATTAATAAAACTGTACCAGAGAGGTATCACCCTGCTAAGTCTACGGAATAGCCAGCTGCCACCAAACAGCCTGGCTACCAAAAGTACAAAAATGCTTGTGGAAAACTAGTGAGCGTGTCTCTGAAACAAAGAGAGGCCCTTTCAGCGTGATCTAGTAGCAAGAGCAATTTTATCATCAATCCACATAGAATGGTTCGGGTTGGAAGGGACCTTAAAGATCATAGAGTTCCAATCCCCTGCCCTGGGCAGGGACATCTCCCACCAGACCAGGTTGCTCCAAGCCCAATCCAGCTTGGCCTTGAACCCCTCCAGGGATGGGGCAGCCACAGCTTCTCTGGGCAACCTGGGCCAGGGTCTCACCACCCTCACAGCAAAGAATTTCTTCCCGAGATCAAATATAAATCTCCCCTCTTTCAATTTAAAACCATTACCCCTTGTCCTACCGCTCCACTCCCTAATCAAGGGTCCCTCCCCATCTCTCCTGTAGCCCCTTCAGGTAATGGAAGGCCGTTATAGGGTCTCCCCGGAGCCTTCTCTTCTCCAGGCTGAACAATCCCAACTCTCTCAGCCTGTCTTCATAGCAGAGGTGCTCCATCCCTCTGTGGCCCTTTTCATTTGCTGTCGACTAAAAGCAATCACACAAGTAGCTGCCTTTGTTCAGCTGAGAAAGACAATCTGACTGTAAGTCTTCCTTAGGGTACCTGTGACTACTTTATAATGAAAAGATGAAGAGGCAAGTCGAGTCAAGAGGAAAAATAACTTCCCACGTAGAATAAATCGGATATTACAGCACTCAATCTGAACAAGGCTTTAAGGATAGACCAATATGCTTTACTTCATATTTATAAATAAGAAAACTCATCATAATCCACCTAGAGTAGGTGTCATTACTATAAGATGGCATTAATTTTCTGGCAGAACTATTCTGAATCAATACTACTTACCTTCAATATTACTTTCTGATTGTTTCTAGGGTTACTTGCATCCAGAATGGAAGCCTGATAGACTTGAGCAAAAGCTCCCTCTCCAACCAAGCAGTCCACTTGGAACAAATTGGAACCTTTAAGAGATTAACAACATTAAGTCCTGCTTGCAAACCTCAGCAGAGGTATCACTCCTTAGAAAACTAAAATATAAAAAAGAAAAAGCACCAGCCTGTGTAAGTTATTGCTTTAACCCCAGTGCTAGTCTTTCTCTACAAGTCTCTTCTTCTAGCCAGCCTTTCCATAGACAAGAGGCTGTACTCACTCCTGAGACAAGAGTGCTGCGTAGTGCCACGTAAAAAAAACAAACCAAAACAAAACCCAGTGTTTCTATTTTAGTCTGACTCCCTGGAAGTAGTCAAATTCCAAAGTGCATTCCTTAAAAAGCAAACACTAATGTTTAAGTCATACAAGTATGTTGCAATTATGTAGTTCTATGAATTACTATCATACAGATTTTGTTGACACAGGACTGCTGCCCTATACAAAGTTTGAGAGTTGTGTCACAGATTTCTAGGGAAATTCCCTACCCAGAAAACCTCATCAAAAATGTTTATGCTACAAAAGACAAACAGAAAAACAGGTCTAATTTCAAATCCAAGGTTTAGATAATCTGGAAGCTATCTGGATATATATGCAAGTAAACAATTTAAAAAATACTTCAGAGGTTCCCAGACAAACTTCAGAAACGCTCTGAAGTAGCTCTTACCCAGTGGCAGTTCAGCCTTCAGTATGATGGAAGGAAGAGTAGATGTCCATTCAAAGTAGTTGGCATAGGTGTGAAGTGGTTTTGGAAGCTCTGATAAGAACTTGCAAATCAGTTCCTTATCCCAAGGGTTTTCAACAAGGACTTGATGGAAAGAATAAAAATATTTAAGCTATAAGAAACCTGTTGTTTCAAAGGGGTAACACAAGCTATACTTGAAAGAGTATCACTGATTAAAACAAAACAGAAAGACACGGCACTAAAACGCAAGAGGAATAAGTTAAGTATTCCTTAATTTTGACAATACAGTTTTTAGACCTATGCCTTCTGTTAAAGTTGTCAAAAAAATTTTTTTTAATTGCAAGTTGAAAACAGAGATTCTGAAGTATAGTATTTGAACCTCAACTAGCAAAGAACCCTTAGGTATACCTGAGTACACCTGTACTTCACGATATACTTGGCATCATGTAGTACAGTTACAACTCATACTTGTCCTTCCTTACAGCTCTCCTACATATGCAGTGATCTCCAGTTTGCTCACTGCAGCCACTACCTTCATGTTGGAACAAAGCACTGCTGCAGGGACACGACACCGCTCCGCTCTTGGACTTGAGAGAAGAAAATTGTAGGCAATGTACCTGTAGCTCTAACACTCAAGGTTGTCCTGTCCTGCCCAGCTTTAGACAGTGTTTCATAGGAAATTCTGTCCACCCCAACAAATGAGGAATATTCAGTTCTGCTTATGGCAGTCTGCTCGTGCAGTCTTTGAGAAGCAGCTGTAACAATTCCTTGAATTCCATTTCCTTGGTTCAAAACATCTCCTTGAAGCTCTCCTTGTTCTGCAACGTGTTCAAGGGCAGGGCTACATATTTAAAACAAAATACTATTAACTGACAGTACTGCCATGGTATTTTTGCATCTTCAGTAAGCAAAAACATGTTAAATGTCTGCACTTGCAACTTTGGCCATAATCAACATTAATATAACGGATATTTCTTAAGAAATTCTGTTATATTAATGATATCTGTTACATATTAAGTTACATATTAAAGATATCTGGTCATATCATGCTACCCATAGTCTAATAACTTTCAGGTCCTCTGGCCATGGACCAACAAGTTCAGCCAATATTGAAAAGAAAGCAGTAGTTTTAGATACACAGCCATTAAAACTTTCCAGAAGGTTAACTTTTAATTTAGAAGTGTCAGAAAACTTAAATTAAAGGAGCATTTTCAAGGGCATTATCACCATACCCAAGTTCATTTAACTCCACAAAGTGCTGAGATGTGTGCTAAGCAGAGTCAGTCTGACACAAATATGTCAGCTCTAGATTACTTGGAAAACTTGATTTGAGAGCAAAATAGCAGATCTGCCTGCTCTGGTACAGATTTGCCTAGCACTCTCAAGCTTTGAAAATCTCAGCAAGTCATGACATACCTTAGCTTTTTAGTTTTTGTCTGCTTGTGCAGTTCTCCAGAAAACTCCAAATCCATTTGTGGCAAGCCATCCCCACAGGCTAAACAAAAGGAGTAGCAACAATAGCAAATGTTTATTTTCTACAAAGATAAACACATCAAGAGTATTCTTAACAAGAAAAGAAGGTTAAGTCACACTGCAACTGGGAAAGTTGCTAAGGTATCAGAAGAGCTGAACAAGACTTGAAAAATATATATGGAAAGACAAAAACTTGATTTCTTAAGGGAGTGTATTCCAAGATGAAAGAGCTGCAGACATGCATAATGATGCCCTAGAAGAAGGTGGTGCTGGGACTTCAGTCAATTTTTTGACTATTTACAACCCCTTGGAACAGTTCAGAACAGTAGTTCTACAGCACAGTCAAAGCCTCTCATCCCTTGCCACCTTCTTCTATTAAATTCTTCTATTAACTTCTATTAGTTAAAAATCCTTGGAAATTTTATGTGCTGGGCCAGCCCATGTTCCCAGCTGCTGTTCTGCAAGGAATGCATACTCAGAAATGGCAGCAGTGGGAGTCATACCTATGCAGTGTTCAGCAAGGGCTGCGAGGTAAGCAGAGCACAGAAAGTGGAGTTGGGCAGAATTTAATTAGATGTTCTCAACCTGAGGTATTAATTATTTTACCTTTGTCCTCCAAAGGCTGTCGGGAATGTGCCGAGAGGTAATTAAATGGTGTCGATACAAGCTGGGCAGCTCGTGCAAAGTCTCTTGTGTTGTCTGGACTGGGAGCTAATGTTTTATTGTTACTTGGTGCTTTCCACACTGTATAATCATCCCTTAAGAACTCCGGTGTCCCTGTTTCTTCCTAGACAGGAAAAAATACATAAAGATTTAAAACTGAGCCATCAAAACTACCCTGCCAGAGCCCCACTGTAACCTACCAGCAGCCTCTGCAGTCAGTTTCAATAATGCTGAGTCTGTCTGTGTCAACTTACAGTATTTGAAAAATAACAGAATGGCAATATAACCTAAATCACAGGTTTACATCGTTTTGCATCAGACCTGAATGTTGCCAATAGTCAATAGGACAGCAAAGTGCTAGACAAAAAACTTTGCCATAAGAGTCTGAAAAAGCCAATTTCATTACTTAGTGATGACTTCTATCCAAGCAGCCTTATGTTTTATGGATCTCCTTGGCTATGAAAACTGTTAGATGGCTATTAGAACATTAAGTGTCTCTTTCTACCCATCCTTTTCACATCAACTGTAGGCAACTTTATTCTAGGGATAGAGGTCTCCACTATTAAGTTTCTAGAAGTTTTGCAAAAATTAACAACTGAAAAAGTTCATCCCATTGGCAAGAAATGGGAAAGCACGTGTAGACTTCAGCTAGGTCTCATTCATAAGGATGTTGCAGGACTGGGATAGAACAAATATAAATAAAACCAACTCTGATATCCACTATAACTATATAACCCATTTTCAAGGCAAATTCTTGCAATAAGACCAAACACTCACTTCTGTACCCGCTGTACAGTCAGTCAAGGGACGTTCTCCAATAGTTCTGGGCCCTTCTGGCTTGTTTTTATGCTGTGGGATCCTGACAAAACAGGTAGTTTAGAATAGCTTTTCCCCAGAAACTTTCCCAGGCAGACTTACAAAAACAAAGACTTATTGTTAATTTTAAATTTAAAAAAAAAAAAAGAATCCCATGGGCAGATGCTTAGAGAAGTTGCAGCAGCTCAAAGAAACAAGCTATCCACTTATCGAGAAAATTAAGCATCTCAAGCACACTGTCCAAACAGGAAAAGTTGTGCAATTCCACAGAGAAGTAACTAGAGCTTTCTCGTGCCCCTTCCACACAGCTGCTAGTGACTGTATTCAAGCCTATCCCCATACTGCAAATACAGTCACGACAAAATCATATGGAATAGAATAAATCCTACATGTAATTCTTCATAAACTGAACTCAGCTGCTATTTTTTTTTTCTCCTTACCCGCTGTTCTCTTTTTCATTCTCATCTTCAAAGATAGCAAATGCAGACACGACAGGAGCAGCAACAGCAGCTCTCAGACTTCCATCAGGCTCTTAAAAAAAAAATTTAAAAAATAACCACTATTATCTTCACCCAACAAAGATCATATAAACGGTGACATTTGCACCCCTAACCAGGCAACTGATAGTCATGGCTACACCTAGCTAGACCAGAGCACCCTCAAAATTGCCATACAATTCATCTCTCCTACAAGCTCTTGGAAATGGGGAAGATTCTTCCACCCCAATACCAAGTCTGGCCAGGAGTACAGAAGCCGCCTTGGCTGCATCTGACCAGTTGCGAAATACCTCTGTGCTCACTCTGGTAAGCCACTGCTACTGCCTGGTTCTCAGAAAATGGTAACTGTTACAAGAAGATGGCTATTCCGATATTAACACACAGCCTGCATAATGTTTTAGGAAAAAAGCTTTACTCATACGAAGTAACAGCTGTACCCTTTTCAAAGTTACAGTTTAAATACCAGAAAAGACGCTGCAGAGAAGCAACGTGTTTAATACACAATTTAATAGGCTTGCTAACGGTAAAGTGCTTCTGCTGTCCTCAGATCATGCATCAAAATTTAGAACCTGTCAATAATTAAATTCATTATCAGGGAAGAAGTGGGGTCTTCACTCTACACCTAATCAAAGAACTACTTAAACAGTCTTAAATTTATGAACTATCTTAAAATTATGAAGACTGGTGGGAGGGGTAAACAAGAAATGAAGGAGTGAAACATCAGACTGAAAAAATAAGTATTCCTTACCACTTTTTCTGCAAAAGACTTCAAATTGTTCCTTGCTTTCTTCAAGAGGAGATAGTCCAGGCAAGATGGGTATTTGAAACATATCCATGAGGAATCCTAAAAAAGAAATAAAACCCACAAGAATATCATTCCCAGTATAAGAAAAGAAAATTTCAGAGTTTCTTCTGTTGTGTAGTAGTCAAATCAAATGCCAATTAATTATTATCATTTGTCAAGTGCCAATATAACCAATTATTCCTTCATATTACATTTAAACGCTCCAGACAACTGAACAAACAGGGAGATACAAATTGGCCAACACATACTTGTTGGCACCATGACTTTTTCCTTTTTTCTTTCTTCTCCAAGACAAGATTTCAAGTTTTCCCAAAGCAGCAAATTCTCCTTTATCTTCTTAGATATTTTAAAGACATGAATATTACAAGTTTTTTTTTTTTTTAATTATTATTTTCACAGGTATATATTCAGCTGCAGCAGCTTGCTACATGGTCACAGTTAACAGCTTTACTATCAAAACAGAAGAACATGGCAGAAGAGTATAAAAGGGATAAAACAGCATCATGATATTATTACTCCACATCTGACATCAGAAATACAATTGCAATTTCCCTTTTTGGATTTTGAAAAAGCAATATTTAGAATAGACAATGTCTGTTAAATAATCAAAGACCTTTTGCACACAAGCCACCCTTGTTTCAGCTTTAGGGGAGAGCTCAACATCAACCAGAGTTGACTTACTACCTTCCTAATGTTCTTCCACATCAGTTCATTGTAGGTCATCATCTCAGAAACAGGAGTCCCCGACAGTACTGACCAGAGCAGTTCAGAGAACACGCTGCCTAAAGAATCCTGGCAGGTGTACAACCAGTGACTTATCCAGGAGTTTACAGGATATGGCTCCCAGGATGTTATTAAAGCATCCATTTCTGGTCAAAAGCTTTGGGTCACCCAGAAAATCCACAATAGAGTACCAATTTAATTTTATTTTTCTCTTTGACTGAATGGTGCTCATGCCCATCACTTGATAGCCTCCTTGTAGATTTGGCTTCACTAAAATTACCAGGCAAGATCCTACCAGTTCCAGTGAAACTCACATGTTACTACAGATGCTTACCCAATGCTTCCTTTGTATGAACTGTAGGTGAAGGCTGCACTTTGAATGGTGTTGCCTGCATTGCTCCTCCCAGCGAGGTGTTGGGGGTAGCTTGAGAAGCATTTCCAGAAGCAAAGGAGGAATTTCCAACTCTAGATGCTAAAAATGAGAACAGCAAGATCATTGCTGAAGTAGCCTAGGATTGTTTATTAACATTTCAGGAGCTAGCAAAATACTAGTAAGAGAAGTAAACAAGATAAGTAGCAGAATGACAACCCAAAATTTTGGGAAAGCAGATTTTGGCTTGTTCAGAGATCTGCTTGGCAGGTTCCCAACGGAGACTGCCCTGAAGGGCAAGAGGGACCTTGGACTGCTGGGTGGCCTCTGAAGACTCCAAACGATGTATTCTGACACAGAAAGCCAAGCAGGAAACCAGCAAGGACACAGAGCAAACTCCCAACCGTGCTTAAACAAAAAGGAATTGCGCAGGTGGAAACGGGGACTGGGTCCGTGGAAGGGATATAGAAACGTTGCCCAAACAATGGGATGGAGTTAGGAAAGTGAAAAAGTTTAGATATAGTTGGAACTAGAAGCCACATAATACTGATCCCCAGCCAGTAACAGTCATACCAGTAGTCTACCAAAAATAGGCTTAGTACCTTCTTTCATGTCCATGGAAGTATTTTCTCCAGTGGATCTCTTCTTAGAGTGCCTTCAAATGAAAGATTAAGATCAGCTTAAAATAAAAGTTACCATATGAATTCCAACTTTGGTTCAGGACTTAGCAGTACTGCCTAGTAAGTAAGGAGGCCTTCCCCTGTCTAGGACAAAAGAAACATCCCAGACAGACAGCAACTAGTTATCCTGCTTTTTTCCCCCCAGGAATGACTCTTTTTAGTCACACAAATAGAACACGTCAAAGATCCTTTAGAATATTGAGATTGCCCCCCCTCGAGAGTTTCTCATACAGTTGCCAATAGGTACAAAACTTGAAAGGCAGCAAAGTCCATTAAAAAGGTTAAAATGCTGGCATTATATACTCTTATTGGATACAGTTTGCCCCCAGATAACTTGATAATATAAGTGAATGACAACTGGTTCCATTTCCTCTTATTGGCCAAGCCTAGGCAGCCATCCTTGCTTTGCCAATATAGGTTTCTCCCTCTGCCCCCCAATTTTGTTTCCTGCATTAGCTGCACAAACCAGAGTGCAGAAGATAAATACAAGTACTTATTTTATTCTCTGCAGACCTTTGTGGCCAAGAACATATGGGATCTGCATGAACTAAGCATATCCTGCTGTTTATTTCAGGCATGCAGGCAACAGCAATGCTAATAATTACTTCAGTTACACACTAAATTTCCTCTTGGTCATTAAAATTAAAATACAGGGTTAAAGGAATTAAAACCTGAAATGAGGACTGTAAGTTATACAAGTTTGATCCATGTCTAAAGATTGGCTTCCATAAGCTACTTCAGACTTTCTTTTTTTTTTTTTTTCAGAAGGAAAATAAAGTAATTTTTTTAATTAATTCTCAGCTGAAGCGTAGATACTGAAGACAGGAAAATTTGCAGAGCAAGAATTAGCCTGTTTATACATACTGTTCTTCAGTGCTCCCATTAAGAGCTGAGTCGGGATGTGCCCATTCCCTAGCCGAAACATTATTGAATGGAGGGTGTAACAAACTGTTCTGGAGTTCTCCAAGCTCTAGCTGAGTTTTGACTGCATCCTTCTTATATGTTGCTTCCCACAGGGAGGTTGATGTCATCTGGTGGCCAACAGGTTTCACTGACTGCTGTGTAAGACCAGTGGATGATACAGTATTTGATCGAGGCTGGCCTGGCACCAGATCTTGGACATTTTGCAGGTCTGAACTTTGATGAGAAGCCATCCAGTTCTGCTGTAGAGCTACACTGGGTGTCACATCCACCTTTAGAGATAAGAAAAGTTCTTTTATGCTCAAAAACACCCCTCAAGTATAGCCATTGCAATTTTCATCTTTATTTCTGCATAATTAGAACAGTTTTTCACACATAAGAGAACTTTCTATGCCAACTAAAATGAAATTGCAGAGAAGCAAAACCAAACTTTTGGGTTTAACAAAATATATTTCATCAAGCATTTAAAATTATGCCACATATCTGTACTAATCGCGTATTGCAGCCTTGACTTCCAGATTTCATTAGCAAACTATTCTGGTTACCGTCTAAATCAGGCTTAAATTTTATGAGATAAGTTCATGAAGACTGCTTGATCATAGTACCTACTTACCAGTGTTTTATGTGGTTCAGCTGATGTTGTAGATGCCTT
The DNA here is from genome assembly GCA_025769975.1 of Gallinago jamesoni. Lineage (NCBI taxonomy): Eukaryota > Metazoa > Chordata > Aves > Charadriiformes > Scolopacidae > Gallinago > Gallinago jamesoni. The sequence continues at coordinate 5,293,793 of JAOQGH010000023.1, read as the reverse complement.
TTCCAGTGTAGTTTCCTCCAAGCTTTTGGTGAGCTGGGCGAGCTGTTCCAGCTTCTGCTGCAGGGCTTGCAGTTCAAGGACAGCTGACTCTTTTTTCCTTATGGAGTCTCTCTCTTCTTCTTCTAAGATAGAACAATGATAGTAAGTGAAACAGTTAATCAGTACCCAAATGACTTGCTCAACACAGACATTACAAGCTGCCTGAGTTTAAAATTCAGAAATACATATAGTCTGTGCAACTGCAAGACAATGCTCAGATCTGGAGGCGTAAGTTTGAAAGAAGCAGGTATTTCCCACAGGACTGTGTTTAACCTCTCGCTCCTGATCCCTTGAGGGAACGCTACACAACACTCAGCAGGGGCTGGATAACCAGTGGCATCCCTGATAACTTTTCAGCAGAGTTCACAGGCTAGCCTACCTCTCACCTGGTGTATATTGTGGTGCTAGGCTTCATGCTGCTGCAAGCACGCCAGTGGCACCCATCCTCAGCACAAAACTCTGAAAGATTCTACCAATATGACCCTTTGGTAAAATTTGGGTGGGGACGGAGTCTGCTCTCCCCAAGGGAAAAACTGCCCCTCCTGGGAAATCTCATCCATAATTACTGGATTAAAAAGAAAAATCCAGGCTCAAAATTCTGTGAGCATCTTCCCTCCCACTGAATCTCTCCTTGTTCCACTGGCTACAACTTATCCATTTCTTCCATTACAAAGTGAGACAATTAGTTCTTTCCTTCAGCAACATCCCCCACAACATTTTCCCCCCACCTCCTCTACACGGTGAGCTACACAACTCGCACACTTCTGAGCAGCTGCTCTTCATTTACACTCATTTTTTGATTTTGCTTCTCGAAGACCTAGTATGTCTACTTGAAAGCCCACTACTTTTTCTCCAAAATGTCATCATTCATCAAAGAAAAGTATTAGCTCACGTCACATGGTTTGCCTTGAGACCATCCCAGCTAAAAGCATGCCATCACTCACTATAGAAAGGGTATCCCAGAGATACGTTTGCCAAGAAGGCCAAGTGAAGACAGAGTGCTGCTCTCTTTGCTGCAGCATGCCTTTAATTGACTTGGGCAAATTGTGGCATCATATGTAACCATAGGACAGTTTAAAGTATACTCTGGTCTCCTGATTACTCCCTACTGATAGGAACCGAGAAGCTCTTGATCTTGAATTACAGGTGGCAGAAAGCCACAGCTAAAGCCCACGTCAGGGTAACTAATACAGCTAAGAGCTGCTCACAGTTCCCTCCTGTTCCTCAGAAGGAGCACCACTCTTCATGACAACCCAGGTTTCAAAAGACAAACCCAAGGGATGAGCTTAAATAGTAAATATCAATGTTAGTGGTTTGGCATGTTACCTGATGCTTCCAAGCTCATGCTACCCTGTTTCTGTACGGGGATGCTAGCTTGGGCTTTGAGAAAGTTTTCAGGCTTCAATAGAGAGAGTGAAAAGAAATGAATGCAGCCAAGTACTATTTTCCGGGAATACAAGAATGTTTCTGAATTAGCTAGAAGGAAAGAGAAGAATACCCCATTCTTGCTGTCTTCTGAGGCGCTCATATTTCTTGAAGTATCTCTTGGCTCTCAGCTCCTCAAATGAAAGTTCAGAGCCTTCACATATGAGCAGGTTTTTATCATACATTGCAACCTGCTCACATTTGACAACAGTAGATGACAACTTAGGAAGAACTTCAGATTTGGAGATGTATGTAACATACTTTCTGTGAGGAAAAACAAGAAAAATCTCTATTCAAGTTTATTGGATTTATTCTGGGAGCACGTTAATTTTCCCACAGTGTGACTTTATAAAAACCCAAACACTTACACTTCTTTTATTCCACCAGAAGACCAGGACTGAGCACCAGCACAATCGGGACCCTAAAGCAGAGCAGGGGAAATAAAAAATAAAATAAAAAAAGAAGAAAGAATTCCAATATTATAGTTAACCATCCATTTTGACAAGACCAGCAACCACAAAATTCCTAGTATTTAATTTTGATTGAAAAGTTGAAAATTCAGACCATGAGCATGGCAAGAACAGGTTAGAAAGAGAAGTCTACAAGTCATCTGAGTCTAAGGAAGTTCATCCTGAATAATTAGCCTTATAACAATTGGCTGTAATCTCTGAGAGCTTTTGAAAGAAAAACATGATCCCAGAGAACTGAAAGAGATGTAGTTCTGGAAACTACAGTCCAGAGGAACACTGGAACTAGTTGAACAGGTAGTTAGTATTTTAAAAAAAAACCCAGGAAGGTAAGCTATAGATCACTAGGGTTTGTTAAGAACAAACTGGGTAGTCTCATCCAATTTTTTTATTTGACAAACTAACCAACCTCAGGGCTAAGGAACTGGCAGCAGACATGCTAAATTCTAAGCTGTACTCCATCATCCAAGACACTTTTTGGTATTTGCAGGCAATACCAAACTCAGAGTCACAAGTACGTTAGAAAACAGGACGAAGCTGAGAAAGGTTACATCAGTTTCTTATCCACAGTCTTTCAGTCTTTAATTTCATTCCCTGTTCACTTTTCATATGACTGTGCCAGAAAGGCTGTGAAGAATTGCAATTAGCTTCGCCAAACCTCAGAACAAGCGTGCTGCATTCTGGTACTTAGCTAAAATGAGTTACAAGTAGTACAGGTTTTTTTTGTTTGTTTGTTTTATTGTGGGGAAGGGGATGAAGGAAAGTGACCACAGGGTGACAGGATCTGGACTGTAAAGTCAATTCAAGATCTGCACAAGGTACTGAGCAGAACCTCAGCTGGAACTTATTAGAGACTGACTTGGCAAGCTACAGAGGGGCTCCTGAACTGTGACAAAGCCATCTCCTAGTCATTTCCCAGCCCAACAGACTGACTTCTGCAAGAAGTCACCATTCTACTGAGGACCAGCTCAGAAACTTCTTTTCCTCTGACATTAGTTTTCATTTGTTCTTAAAGAGAGTATTTAAAGAAGTAATTTGAGTTTCATGAAAATTCAGTGTAGACAATTTTCAAGCAGCATGACTGGCACAGAATCTATTGAGATTATTCCTCCAAAAAATGCTAATCAGATGCATGGGTGCTTAGTCTGTGATTCTGGAAAGGTGTTAAGTGACAAAAAAATGTGTCCCAATGTTACCTAATTGAGATATTTTCATGAAAATGTGATGCTTACAGCATAAATCACTAATATTTTTGAGATGCACCAGATAAAGTTACTATATATTATCTTTCTTATTGAGTTAAGCTCATCAATCTAAATTTTATGGGAGGGCTCCACATTTTTCTCCACAGCATTTAAGTTGCTTATTAATAGTCACTTACCTGATTTTTGCAAGCATACACTGGATCATTAAGATTTGAAACATCTTTTTGAGGAGCCATTTGATTTTCAGCATGTGAAGTTTGAAGTGGTTTTATAATAGCAGCACCTGAGACAGACAATATGGGTTTGCATTACTGAGTAGAAATCATTTGCTCATTTATGAGTTTCTACTAAATTTAAGCATTAGAAAACTAAGACCCCCTTTATAAATCTTAAATACGGACAAGAAGACAGGAAAAAATTTTAGTTTCTGCAGGAAACTTATTTTCTTCAGTGACAAAACTCACTGATCAAGCAAGTATCTAAAAGGGTGGTTTGAGGGAAGAAGGAACCAGACTCTTCAGTGGTTCCCAGTGACAGGACAAGGGGCAACGGGCTCAAGCTGGAACACAGCAAGTTCCATTCAAACATGAGGAAAAAATTCTTTGGGGTGAGGGTGGCAGAGCCCTGGAAGAGGCTGCCCAAGGAGGGTGTGGAGTCCCCTTCTCTGGAGATCTTCAAGACCCACTGGGATGCAGTCCTGAATGATGTGCTCTGGGCAACCCTACTTTTAGCAGGAGAGTTGAACTAGATGATTTCTATATGTCCCTTCCAACTCCAACAATTCTGTGATTTGTCAAATTGAGCTACAGATCACAAGCAGGTACCTTTAGCCTCACCTTGTAAAGGAGGATTCCGAGGATCATAATTCTGCAGCCAGCTAAATTGCAAGAAATGTCAATAGTTATTATCATTAAGTCACCTGTCCCTCCTTCCTCCCCACCTTCCAGAAACCTTTAATTTCCTTGAATGGTCATCATGTCTCGAAAAATAGCACTATAATACTCAGGTTAGTTATGGGACACTTATTACTGCATATGTCCATATATATATGCCCATATCCTGTTAGCTTCGCATTTTCAAAAGCAAAAAAGCCTGCAATAGGCTGCAGTATATGAAAATCAAGCTCTTGTTTTATCATCGCCAGAGGAAACACATACCATTATGATAAGCACCAACTCTAGCACTTTCAAGAGTTAAATGCTAAACTCCAACAGGCACCCACTCAGCTAAGTACTGTAGGATAAGCACAAGAAGCTCGATATATGCATTATTGTCAATATATACCTAAGCTGAAAAATCCAGCTCAGATCAGGAATCTGACATCTGGTCTCACTGCAGTTCCAGCTATGGCCACCAACCAAAATCAAAAACAGTCCAAGTCAAGAAGCAGCTGCTGAAGTATGTGTTCAACTGGTAGTGTCAAGAGAAGCTCAGGCAGCTGCAGGGTGAGTTACAGCCAATTAATACACTCTCGAAAGCATACAGATGTCCCTAACTTGAAAATGTCATTAGCATGGCCAACTTGCTTGAGCTTCCAAGTAATGAAGCTCACGCGTAGTATTTCCAAGACAGGCTGCCTGAAGCAGGACAGGTTATGCATCTTTATAGTCTGGATCTACTTATCAAAGACGAGACAAGAAACAAATCAATGAACTAAGGGATTTTCTCTCTGGGCCCCACTTCACTGAAGACACTATTTTTTCTCAACACACCCTCCAAAACACTCAACAAATATTGAACAGCAAAGAAGTATTGTAAAGCTTATATCTACCTTTCACAAAAATAATCATCGGTCTACCTCTGCTGCAGCATAGGGCATATGCACACAAGAAAAAAAAAAAAAATTAACCATAGACTACCTGAATAGCTCAACAAGTAAAATGATGCATCAGAATTACCAATATAGCTGTTGCAAGTCCTCTCGTGGCTGTGCCTGGTTGTGAAGTCCTTTCTGAAGGACAGCTCCTGCATACTGCACATTGCCCTCATTTACAAGCTGCTGAGCCCAAGCCACATAGAAGTTAGATGCCTTTGCACCAATTCCTTGTCCATGCAGGTAATCAAAATACTGGCAAGGAGAGGTGATGAACTGTGCCTGCATAAGATAAAGATGCATAAGCCATAAACACTTTCAAAAAAACCTCAGGGAACCGCAGACAAAAAAATTAACAATTTCTTAATTACCATTGTAATAAGGCATTCTTTTCTAAAGATAAAACCAATTGGAAGATAAGATACCTTTCACGAGCTTAACAGCATAATAACACAGCTTTAAAAAAAAATATGCTATCCTTCAGCAAGACTGAAAAGTTCTCAGAGCTTGGAGGGAGCAATACACCTGAATTCTACACCGCATCCCTGAAGGCTCCTTTTCCTCCCACAGCTCTTTGCGGTCACAGAACCAGGGAATGGTGGGACAACTTTAATTTTGTTAGGATAGCTTAATTCCCCAGGAAAGCATACACCTACCAGCTTAACACAGTAGCTAATAAATCTTGGATCTTGGTGGTACCTCTTCTCGCTTAGGAACATCTTCACAAGCTGTTCCAGGAGACCGGGCAAGCGGTTTTGCTGTTCTTGAAAGGGAAGACAGCCTTCTACCCACTGCATGTACCTGAAACACACCCGAAGATGTTACGATCCTGCCGCGCACCAGCAGCGATGCCGGCAGTAGGGCCTGGGGCGCGCTGACCTGTCCCATGGCTCCAGCGGGTCCGTCCCCTGGTAATTCTGTATCTGAGCCTCGTAGCTCCTGCAAGACGAAGGGGCAGGTCAGGCGGGGCTGAGGGGGGCCCGCCACGGCCTACGGGGCTGAGGGGGGCCCGCCACGGCCTACGGGGCTGAGGGGGGCCCGCCACGGCCTACGGGGCTGAGACCTCCGCAACCCCGAGACCTCCGCAACCCCCGCCCTTCTGCCCGAACGCGCCTCCCGCATAGGCCCGGGTGTCTCCGGTGCGCCCCCACCCCCGCAGGCAGCAGCCCCCCCGCAGGCCCCATTGCCGGGGTGGGGGTCCCCGCTCACCGCGCGGCCACCTCCATCCTCCCGCTCCAACGGCCGCGGCCGCCGCCGATTCAAACCCGCCGCGCAGGCGCCCTGCGGGCACCAACTGCCTTCCCATTGGCCACCGCCCTCCGCCAATCGCAGCCGCTTCCGCTAGTAGACCACGCCTTCCCTCTAATCCCATTGGGCGGGGGTTGTCCCCGCCCCCTGGGCGGAGGTGTCTGCGCCCTCCCGGGGGGCGGGGGGGGCGGAGGCGCCGGGAGGTAAGGGAGTGGGAAAGAAAAAAAATACATAAAATAGTAAGTTCAGATTTAGCGAAGCTAACGGTCGCATAGGGCAGGTCTAGATAGGGCTAGTCGCTGCCCTCCGCTTTGCTCAGCTTATAAACAAATGTGGAAACGACGGCCCAGGCCTTGGTGCCCATCAGCAGCACACCCAGCCCCTCCCACATCAAGACTCTCAGAATTAGTTATTTTTTCGAACTGCTGAATTTAATGTACTAAAGAGCTGTTTAATTCAGCTTACATGGGTCCATATAGGCATATAAAAGTGCTGCAATACAAGGTTCCAGTTACAAGAAACAGGTATTTCATAACATACTGAATATGGCACCATTACTCGACTGGCACAGTCAGATACTTCGCTCTCCTTCTGCTTCCCAGGAGAGTATTTCCAGTTTCAACATTTATACTGGACTTTGCACAAGATAAAGCTCCTTTACATCATGAAGCCGTTTCTGGCATCAGCTGCCCTTTCCACGGCCTGATCCAGCCCCCAGGCACAAGGGAGCAGCCAGCCGGGGAGCACTCCAGCCAGGCAGTGCTGAACCAGTTTCTCCTCATCTACTGCCCCCCATTATGCTGCACGCTCAGAAGTCAGGATACTGGGTACAGCAGGGGCCAGGGACAAGTTTAAGATCTCCTCAAATGAAGGGCCTTCGTCCTCAAGGGGGATCTCGGCTTCAAACATCCGCTGGAGCAGAGCATCAACCGTCCTGTACCCTGCAGGTGGCCAGAAGAGAGAGCTGTAAGCATCCATTCCTGTTCCTCAGCAGAGTTAGACAGTGGCTGCCTTAAGGCAGCTCTTGCTCAAAGGCTGCTCCCTCTGTTTTATACTAAACAGACAAGAAAACAAGTGCCCTCTGTTGTTCCCTGGTGTTTTACCCCATAAGCACTGTGAATGCTTGCAAAGGATAAGACCGTTATTTTAAGATTTTAAGCACTTCTATTCCCTTGTGTCTTGCAGGGGATTTGTGATCCCAAAAAGCCACCATGCCAAAAAGCACAAGACTAGGGAACTACTAAGGTACAGCAAGAAAGCCAGAAGAAAAAGTAGTCACTAAGCTAGAGGAAAGGAGCACATAGTCACACCGTGATGCAAGCCAGGAGGAACAGAGTGCATACAGGAGGGTGAAAAGCAGAAGACAGGTTTCTTGGCAACAGCAGGATCTCAGCCACCAAAGCACCATCTTCATGGACTGGCTACTGACCAAAGTGTGCACAGGAGGGCCTGGGTAGGAAAGAGGAAAAGGAGTTGCTGCAGAATAGAAAGAACAGCAAACACTGAGTGTCCACAGTTCTCTGAAAACCTCCAGCTGGGTTTTAGTGGCTTTTACAGCACAAAAAGCAGAATTGTGTTGGAGCTTCCCAGAGAGAGGGTGGCATCAGGGACAGTTCAGAGCCCTGGCATTTTAAACCAAAGACTAGTCACACTGGAGGGCTACACTTACGTTTGGAGGCAATTTTGAACACCAGCCCTTTAGTCTGTCGCTTTGTTCCACCTTCCCCTTCAAGGTCCTGCTCGCTCTCCATGTTCTCAAGGAGCTGTTCATCCTGGAGCTTATCCCTATACAAGAAGGACCAGAAGTTACCCCAGAGGACACATCTTACTCCAGAGGCCCATGGGTACCTAGTAGCAATGGATTCTCTGGGGCAGGGCAAGAACCAGTCATTGTGTTACTCTCCAGCACCTCTCCTGTCCTCTGGGCAACAGCCCTGGACTGGAAGAGCTCAGCAAGGCAGGCAAAAGGCCAAC
>JAOQGH010000023.1:5259140-5278199 GCA_025769975.1 Gallinago jamesoni | reverse complement strand
TTTCTGAGTATAAATGCCCAGGGTCCCTGTAACTGTTCAGTCCCAGTTCTGTTCAGTACCTCACCACACAAATAAGCATGCCATTCCTCTCTGCCCATTCTCTTTGATGGCACCTTCACAGTGCCATCAAAGCACTCTGAAGGTGCTTTGTAAGTTTAATACAGCTGTGCAAATTAAAAAGGTCTGCATGGAAAGAAGCCCTGCAAATATAAGAGAATAAAATACCTGGCTGCTAGAGCATGCCTTTCCTTTTCAGAAGAGGGTTTTAATCAAAGAGGATGTGTGTCCCTCAGGTTTAAGCCTTCAACAGCTACTGGGTCATTTGGAAAACAGTATTTTTAATGCATGTTTTCCAAAAATCTTCTGAAACTCAGATTCTGGTTCAGAGCCATTTAAAAAGACAAATGGCTGACAATTCATGAAGCCCCTGCAGGCTGGAAGAGTTAAAGCCCTGTTGTTGCTCTGAAATACCTTGTTGCGCAAAACACAGTATCGTTCTAACCGGAGATCCTGCCACCAGGAGCAGGACACCAGTATTCACAACAGAAAAGACTGCAAGCTCAGCATACATACATGACATCCGGGCTGTTTGCTGTCGTCACCAGCACATAGAGGTCAAACACAATTTCTAGGTAGTTTTTGAAATACGGCAAGCCTTCCGCTGTCTGTAGATTCCTAAGAGAAAAAGAACAATCTGAAGTGAAGCACAGAGACCACGTGTCCCACCACAGGAACTGCACATATCAGCGGTGTTTGTAATCATTTGGAGTTGCCAGAATCCCTCCGGCCCCAAAGTATCACACACATTCTTTCCACCCAGCTCCGAGCAAAAGAAGTATTCGCACCTCTCACCAAACAGCTTCAAGGCCATGAGGGAGAACATGAGAAGGCTAAACATGAAGAGCAAGAAGACATAGGTGATCTCTGGCAGTGTGTTGCGGATGCTGCGGAAGGCCCTCCGAATCTGCCAGGGAGAAGGGAAGCATTTAGAAGCAAGGCAGTACCTGTTTTTCCCCTCACCATCCCATCTGGATCAAACACCTACACAGGGGACAGGCAAGCAAAATGGGACAAAGGTAGCCTTCTGTCACCTAACAGGAGAGATTCTGAACCAGATGTGTCAGCTCTGTTCTGCTAAAACCCGTGCAAGAATACCAGACCTTTCCTTCTCATTTCCCAGAAGATGATAGGAGAGACCCTATCTAAACACCATCATGAACTCAGCTAGCCAAGCGACAGAGGGCTCTGTGGCACCACTGAGATGTTCTTGCTCCATAGAACTTGTCAGGGACAGAAGCCCATCACTCCAGTGTTCTGCAGTTACACATGCTCTTAGCCTGAGTTTGACTGCTCCCTCCACCAGGCCTCTGCACCACAGTAGTTTATTCACTTGTGAGTCAGGACCAGAACAGTCTTAGGCAGCGGGGCAAAGATCTCCTTGTGACAAGAGGAATCAGAGATTAAATCACCCATCCGGACTACAAGTTCAGTTTCTGAGAACAGCATGACACTTGTGCTTGTTTGCCTAGGAGAATTCCAGAAATAAGTAACCTGGCCCCTGACCCAGGGAAAAACAGTTTTCTTGTCTGCAGTGCTTCTCACGTTTCTCTCTCCCAAGGAAGGCATCTAACTCTGCTTGCAAACAGAGGCTGCTCCTCCACGTAGACTGGACTAAGTACAACCCACAGGCTCACCTTACAAGACCTATTCTTCCTTCTCCATCCAGTCTCACCCTTTGTTAAGCATGATTTTCCCAAAATCATCACAGCACCGGGTCTGGTGAGAGCTCTAGTTCCAGCCCCAAGCACCCTCTGGGCTCAGGACCCAAGGGCTCCAGACAGCAATAACCCAGCCCATAGCTACAGGGAGCAGCCTTTCGGTATTTTGCACAGTGCCAAGTAGATCAGTGAGAATGCACCCTTTTCTCCATCTCAAATTAATGCTTCAGGCCACCTCTAAGAGAAACCTTCACTCACAGGAACCTGAATTCTGCCATTTCTGCCCCCAAACTATTCTACTAAATTCCCTGGTTCTCAGAAAGCAGGAGGCTGTCCAAAAATAGGACCCTGCACCGGACATCCATCCCACCAGACCTCGCCTTACCTGGCGACTCTCTGCAAAGTTGATCAGGAAGATGGGCCTCACAATTCTTGACCATCTAATGCTGCTCACGTTGTATATCCTGAGGACCCCATATATGGCCAAGTCTGTTAGGGATAACTGTAGAAGAAAGAAAGAAAATTCCCAGAAGCAATGTCAGAAATGCATCTAGATGGTGAAGACAATAGACTAACTGATTCAAGACAGATGCACACACAACAGGTTTGTGAGAACGGGCCCAACTGTGGATTGATTTGGCCATGGATCTTGTAGAGCCCTTATGCATCAGGCCTATGTTACCAGGCAGGCAACAGGAGGAAGAAGCCACCTCTACATTAGCCACTTCAACTTCGGAGCCTCCTCTACACCTAACTCACCAGGATTGCAACCATGATGCAGATGTTCTTGGTATCCTTCCAGAATACGTTGCGAAAGGTGACTTTTGCAAAATGTGTCAGTCGGCCAAAGAACACCAGAAGGCACAACACCTCAACCAGAGAAGTGACCTGCAGAGGGAAAAGGGGCCCACGTCAGGAAAACCAGGAGCAGGACTAGCCCTCTTTACATGGATGAGGATGTTCAGACTGGGGTACGGGCAAAGAAAAAACTGGCAAAGTCAGCATAAAAGATTTCTAGTGGGTTTTTGCTCCCAGCTGTTTTACAGGTTCACGTATCTAGCACTGAGCAACAGTTTTAGGCTTCCTTTTGCAAAATTCCCTGTCGCAGGCAGGTTAAAGGCAGTAAAATTGTATTTTTCTTAGGATTCAAGTAGCACATGTCTCAAACACGCTAGTGCAGAACAAATAAAGGCTGCAGAAAAATCAGTCCTAAGGGCAACGTTCCACCTCTGCTTTCAGACATGAGGACTGGACTTAGGTCACACAGAAGGCTGGAATTGTTCTCAGAGATGCTGAAAAGCAACATGACTTTGTCTGCAGCCTGCAGTGCATTCCTGACAGCCATTGTGGCTCCCTGTATGCTTCCCGTCTAGCTCCTATGCCCTTTTTTGTCTCCATTTCAGTAGATAAAAGATATCAACAGAAGTATCAGCATCAATTACCTCTTGACACCTTTGACAACTAGTTTCAAACAAGAAATCCTTGCTTGCTCTACCAAGCAACGCAATACTAGTTGCATTGCTGCTTCTACACTGAAAACTTACCAGGAAAGGGAGCGGATACACAGCAGGTTCTTCAAATACTGCAAGGGATAGGTTGAGAAAGATGAAGAAGTAGGTGACTGTTCGCATAATCCAGTGGTTATAGAGATAATAAAGCCTGTAGAAAGAAGGCAGTGGCACCATAAATAAAGGCTTCATTGCTCATACTCATGGGCTCACCAAATACATCTTGGAAGAACAGCACGTGCTGTGCCAAAGAGTCAGAGAAGAAGGCGGCTAACAGTAGCACAACTTTTGCCAACCAGGAATTTGGCAATTTGTTTCCTAGCCCTTCTGTATAGTCTTATAGCTGATGGATACTGTACTGCTTTTCAGGAAGCAAAATACCCAGGAAGGTGTAACACAGGCATTCTTCAATTCAGTTTAAGACTACAACATACAGATCTGGTAAAGCTGCTTACTCTGTAATTATCTTATTACTAATTTAAATGCAAACTTCTGCTAAGCTCAGGTATCCACACAACACATAAACAAAGTCTGATTAGTTATCTAGCACCTTTTCTTTGCAGGTTAAAAAGCAGAGAGATAAAAGAAACCACCAGAGAAAAGCAAGAAGTTGCACAGTAAGCTGCTTTGTTTTTTTTATACAGAGCTTAAGCAGTATTCTCTCCCTCATGACAGCAAAACTGCTGGTGAATGCTAGCAATGACAGTGAACACATCCTGATCTCAGCCTCCCACAGGAGGTTTCACACAATGGCAAAGTGGGTCCTTTGGGGATGAGTATATAGCTTCTCTGCCAATAAAAAAAGCTGCCAACATTGCCATTCTCTCATCTGCCTGATAACCACCTGCAGAACAGCTACAGAGCAGGTGATTATACAGATGACATGGTATTACACCCTTAATAACACTATCAAGACGTGACCACATAAATAAAACCTGCTCATTTCTACTATTTATACTAAGTATACTTGCGCAGAACAAAACTATATGCATAGTCTTTTTCCAAAGCAGACAGACATTACATCTATAGAGCAGCATACGCCAATTTTTTAACAAACATACTTAACCCGAGTCTCCAGGATACCCTGGAGTTAACTTTAACAGCTAAGACATGCAAACTAAGTAAAAAAGCTTTGTGGGGATCGCTCCAGGAGTCATTAAAGCCCACACGCTGTTTTGCTGGCGGTCTGCTGCATCACCTTTCCCTTCTGTACACTAGCCACCTTCTCTCAAGTTTTACATGAGAAAACAGTTTGCCTAAAGCAGTCCAAGCCTGAGGGAAAAGCCACCTCTGACCGAAATTGCTTGCCCTCTTAAAAGCACCTAAATGGGAGGATAAGGCAGGCAAAACACTTCTGATTTGGGGAATTTCTCTTATCTTATTGCCAGTTAACATAAGCTTTTAGTTACTCCTGCCCCTAGCACCTACCGCCCTTTCTGAAGGACACCTGAGCAAAGGTGCCACACGCTCATTTGATTACCTGAAGTTTTGGTGTGCAGTGGGTTGTTACCACCCACTGCCCAGCCACCTGGCTCGGGGCCATTCTCCCCCATGGGCCAACCCTGCAGCCCCCTGCTACTAAAACCCTCCTGCTCACACAGTACAGCCACACTCCAGCATCCCCTGCCACACAGGTGATGGCTGACCAAGCTTCCCAAACTCTTCAACCCCACAGAGTGCCACAGCTTCAGCCTTGACAGACTTTTTTTTTCTTCAGCAAAAAACAAAGCTTTTATTTCTTTTCCCATTCTCAACATACAGATGCACTAAGCCCTACTCAACACATGCGTTTTGGCTTAAAGACAGTTCTCTGCATCTCACCCATGCACCCAACCTTCTCAACCCTCAGCTGGTGAGCTTGAGGTCCCCACCCTTTGCTGGCTACTGTTCTTTGGACGCAGCTGTAGTTGGTTCTCCCCACCTCAGCTTGAGTGTCCCCCAGCATCCTCACACTACCTGGGGGACCAGGGGAGAGCCCCACTCCTGGACGATGATACAGGTGCTTGCGGGAACGCAGCCCTCCTTACCTGACTGCCTCCGGGGAGGTCTTAAAAGGAATATTTCTGTTGTACTGCGCATCGGAGACAAACGCTGCTGCCAGCAGGAGATCCTGTAGAAGGGGGGGGGGGGGAACACAGAGAGCTGATCAGTAGGGGATGGAGCTTGAAATAAACCCCAAGCAGATATTCCAAAAAGATGTCTTTTCGCCACAGGGCAGGGCTACGGAGAAGCGGGCACCGCAACTTCGTACACCCGCCTCCCTCTTCTCTGGGGAGGGCCCCTCCGCTACCTGCGAGGCCGCCTCCGCCATGACTCCGGGAGAGGCTGCGCCTACCCGCGCCCGTCCCCGCCGCCTTTACCGCCTCCGGCCCCCGCCCCGGCGGAAGCGGGAGGCGGTGCCGGTCCCGATTGGAGCCGGAGCGGGGAATGGCTCTGGAGTCGCTGCGGCCGAGGGTGGTGCGCTGGGCGCTGCTGGCCGCCTTCGCCGCCGGGGTGCTGGTGGGCTGGCAGGCCGGCCGTGCCCGCCGCCGCTTCCTCCGCTGGCGCCAGCGCCGTCTCCAGCGCCGCCTGGACGCCGCCCGGGAGCAGCTGGAAGCGGCCTGAGCTGCGGAGAGCCCTCGGTGCGTCCCCCGGTTGCGGGCTCCCTCCCCTGCCCCGGCGGCGGGTTCGGGAGGTGGCCGCGACCCTCCCCGTGTGTCTCCTCCAGCAGCAGAAGCCGGTTGCCCCCCGCGCCGCTGCCCGAGCGGGTGAAAGCCAGGTGGACACGGACAGCTTCTGTGGAACGGGAGCGCCGTCCTTCGGAAGAGCTGCATCGGACTGGCCTAAGGAAACACCGAGGAACGATGATACCAAACGTATTTCCTTCTTGGTTTATATTTGTCTCGCTCGAAGCTTGCTGCCGAGGCCCACTGCCCTGGCCGAGAAGTGCTGCTGACACATTAAACTAGCAAAAACCATGACATGGTGTTCCTGGATGTGCTTATTTCTCTGATAAGGAAAAACACACCTTACAGGCACCTATAATGAGCGACGAATCTCATTAGGAAAGCATGCTCGGGAAAAAGACTGGTGGGGACAATTAAGCGGTGAAATAGCTGCATGCGTTGGTAAGGATGAATGACAAAATTAAATGAGGGATGTTTGTGCTTTGGATTCAGAATCTCTTCTTGCGCTTTGGACAAGGAGTTGTGGAGATGGCTGTAGCACATTCCTTCTTACCCTCCCGTCGTTAGCAAATTCCAGAAGAGTGTTTCCTCAAGCCTGGGAGAAGGGGGTGCTCCTGTGTGGCACTGGATGATTTACCGCACATTGTGCAAGCCGCTGTTTTTAAACTATATTACTGAATTGTAAAAGCTTCACATGTTTTTTTGGGAAAAAAAAAAAAAAAAGATATAGTGCCCACCATATCTTAAGATGACAAAGTGCTGATTTGTAGCCAGGTAAGTGGTTCAATGCCAACACTGGAGTGTATGGCACTGTGTGCCATCAAGTACCTGTATCCAGCACAGATGCTGTTCACAAAAGCACACAGTTCAATCCACAGCTGCGGTCTAAGTTGTATCTACTTCACCAGCGTTGTACCTGTTCATGGTGTGCCTTTTGGTGGTTTTAATCTTGAGATTTGCAGGCGGTTTAGAACCAGGGGTGTCTGTACCACCGCCAGTGCCATGCTGTGGCCTTGTCCGTCTGCCGTTTTGTCGGGGAGAGGGGAGTGGCTGCCCGTTCGCGTGAAGCACGTGCTTGTGAACATTTTCCACCACGAGCTAGAAAGTGACTGCAGCCTTACGGGGTGCCCTGAGGGGGGCAGGAACAGCGTTTACCTGCAGGGTGGCTGCAGGCTGTCTTGTCGGCCCTCAGGCCAGACGTGCCTGGGCAGTGGGTCTGGGCCGGGTGAGGCCCTTCTGGCTCCGACCCGCAGCCCAAAGCAGGGTGCGGCGGGGCCAGCCCGGCCATGGCTTAGCGATCCCCGGGGGTGGAGGCCGCGCAGTCCCGCCTTCTCCCTCAGGCGGGCGGCCTACAGCTCCCGGCGTGCTGCGCGCCGCGGAAGTGACGGCATTTCCCGGCGCCGCCGTTGCCTAGCGACCATGTCGGGGCGGCGGGCACGGGGCCCGCTGCAGCGGGTGCAGCGGCGGAGCCGGGAGCTGCAGGCCCAGGTACCGGGGGCGGACGGGCTGGCTCGGCCCGACCTGGCCTGGGGCTCCGGCGGCGGCTGACGGCGTGTGTCCTGTGTTGCAGGTGGAGGCGCTGCGGGCGGAGAGCGCGGCCCCGGCACCCGAAAAGCGGAAGGCCCTTTCGCAGAGGTGAGGAGGAGAAGGAGCAGGAGCAGACGGTTCCCTGTACAACTTTCGTGTTTTCTCCTAATTGTAACGATCTCTTCCCTGCCCCTTCTCGCTTGTCTGTTTCCCAGGCGGAAGCAACAGGCTAGCGGTATCCCAGTCGTGAAGGGCTGAGGTAGTTTTAAGTGGGAACCTACTCATCACGGATAATAATTGGCTAAGCCGCTGATTGGGCTTGTATCGGTATTTGTCAAGCTGCATGCACACAGAGGCGCTGAAGGCCTGAGTATCTAAATTCACACATTTAAGTAGGCATGCGTGATTTAGGTTACCCATCTATCAGAATTTTAAGATAATGCTATATATATCTGTCTTGTTTTCAATGCAGATGTATGCAGCTGAAGAAATTGGTAGATGAAAATACAAATGCTCTTCATGATTTGAAAAAAGTAAGTGCGAAGACAAATTTGTTAATGGTTTTCTCCAAAATGCATCACAGAGAGCTTTTAGAGCACATCAGCCTCCTTCAGTTTTGGATGCATAAAGACAAGAGCAATGCCTAGGACTCCCCAACCCCTGACTGGGATCTCTGAGATCCATTTATGTTCTTTATGTTTTAGTGCTTTATTGTGTACAAGTTCTGCACTTAAAATCTTTATCAACTCAATACATTATAAAATGTTTAAAGTATAAAATGTTTATCAACCCACTGCATTGTATTGGAAACAGAGAATGCAGATTTGAAATTTAACACAACATTTCATTGTGGCAGAGTAAATGGGTAAGAAGGATATCACTACACACAGAGTGACAGCAGCCCAGCAATGTGGAAGCTCATATGTGGAAAACTGACCTTATAGAGGAACTTTAACTTTGTTTGATTCTTTGAGCAATTTGTCATATTCTTCTTTCTCAGGCTGATGAGCCTGCGCCTGTGGGGAATTATAATCAGAGGAAAGAAGAAGAAGAAAAGCTGTTGCTAAAACTCTCTCAGCAGCTGCAGAAACTTTTTCTTGTCTTGGATCAGGGTTTTCTTGTCTTGGATGCAGCGTAAGTAGCTTAAACAAAGAAATACAATCCACACTTTTATAGCATTGTACGATTAGAAAGGACCCTGAAAAATTGTTAGATGATCCCCTTTATTATCTTAGCGTACATTTAAAAAAGAAGTGCTAAAGAGCCAGCCCTTAGGGGGCTTGTTTTCTTGATGCAGTCATGAATGACTCGCTTGAATTTTCTGAGGATGTTGGTTAATGAGAGAGGATGCAATGTGGTCTGTACGCTTAGGGAGGAAACACCATTGGGATTTTGGATTTTTTTCAGGTCAAGATGAAGAGTAAAACACAGGAATGAAAATTCTGTATCTGGATAATGTCCTTACAGAGAAGGCCATATTGCAAGGCTAATAATTTTAAAAGTTTGATTTATTTTGGGTAGGGATGAGCAACGTCAGAAAGATCCTCAAACAGAAGATGAAAATGGAGAAGAGGATGAGAGTGAAGCTGAAGAAACTAGTGAGGAGGAAGAGAGTGAAGAAGCAGATGATGATGAGGAGGATAAATTGTTGGATGATCCAAATGTTAAAGAATGTATTGCAATTGCAAACTTTAATGCACAGCAGGAAGGGGATCTTGCGTTTATGGTAAATATGTCTCTACAAAGTTTTTTGGCTGCAGATCATTCTGTATTAAGCAATAACTATAATTAAATCCTATGCTTCTGGGATTCAGCTGGTTCCTTGAGGGGTTCAGGGAGAAATGGGAGAAATGTACATTTTGCTTGGTGGAGTCTAGTGTCCTCTTGCCGCCTTCTCTCCTGGCACTGTGTGTTGCAGTTTTCCGTGATCTCTCTTGTGGGAAAAACTAAGCTTTTGTGGTTGGGTTTTGTTGGATTTTTTTAATTGTGTCTAGAGCCATTTTAAACTATTTGGTTGTCTTTTGTCTCTGTCTCTCTCCTTCTAATGGCAAAGAAAGGTGAAGTCCTACTTATACATGACAAGAAGGTGGATGGCTGGTGGGTAGCCGAAAACTCAAAAGGGAAGAGAGGCCTCGTTCCTAGAACCTATCTTGTGGTTAGTGTGGTACAACCTATTTCTGTTATAGTCTAAACTCTGATATCTCATATATATTAATGTTAATATAGCTGCATAAAATTGATCATAACGCTTACATGGGGACACGTTAGCATTTTCCATTATTTGGAAGTAATACCATGTTTGTATACATGTGTATGGAGGTAGCCAGCAAAAGTGATATTTTTATGCCTTGTGAAGATGTGACACATGGTGAGGAGAAGCTCAACATGAGCCAGTAACACATGCTGGCAGCCCAGAAAGCCAACTGCATCCTGGGCTGCATCAAAAGAAGTGTGGCCAGCAGGTTGAGGGAGGTCATTCTGCCCCTCTGCTCTGGTGAGACCCCACCTGAAGTACTGCGTCCATCTCTGGAGTCCTCAGCACAGGAAGGACATGGATCTGTTGGTACAGGTCCAGAGGAGGGCCATGAAAATCATCAGAGGGCTGGAGCATTTCTCCTATGAAGACAGCCTGGGAGAGTTGGGATTGTTCAGCCTAGAGAAGAGAAGACTCAGTTGAGAACTTATATAAGCTTTCCAGCATCTGAAGGGGGCCGACAGGAGAGATGGGGAAGGACTTTTTATCAAGGAATAGAGCGATAGCATGAGGGGTATTGGTTTTAAATTGGAAGAAGGGAGATTTAGATTAGATCTCAGGAAGAAATTCTTTACTGTGAGGGTGGTGAGGCACTGGAACTGGTTGCCCAGAGATGCTGTGGTTGCCCCATCCCTGGAGGTGTTCAAGACCAAGCTGGATGGGGCTTTGAGCAACCTGGTCTGGTGGGGGGTGTCCCTGCCCAGGGCAGAGGGGTTGGAACTCCATGATCTTTAAAGTCCCTTCCAACTCTGACCATTCTATGTTTCTATATAAGCGCAGAGAAGTTTCTTGAGTGTGAAAGTCATAATCTTTGTCACTAAAGGTCAACTCTAAAGACGGAAAGCTGTTATGGATGAATTTAGGCTTTTCATTATTTATATGACATTCGAGTTCATGTAAATGTTGGAGTATTTTGTAATTTGACATAGAAGAACTGTTTTAAAAACAGATTTTAAAACTTTATAACTTTTCTTTTTTATTCATTTTTAGAGTTGCCTACACGTGTTGGTTCATGTACTTATGCACATATATGTCTAGTGTACACTTGTGGTGGACATATATGGGTATGTTCAGTTTGGATTGGATTAAATACAGCTGCTGTATTTATCTTTTTAAAGAATCTGCTTTGCAAATGCAGTCTCTTGCTTACTTGTAAAAATATTCCAATCACTTGCTGCATCTGCAAAACTAAGGACAGTGTTCTGCAGTTACAGTGCTCTGGAGTGATAAGTCATTACAGACAGAAAACTTCCTCTGCTAACTACTAACATGTACTATGGTTGGAGTAAGTATTTTTAAGAACAGAATTGTGAAGAACTCTCAAGCACTTTCCCTTTTTGAATCTCAATTACAGGTCCATAATGAAGAAGAAAACCAAGAGCAAAGTGGAGAACACATAGAAGTGGTGGATGAAACAGCAGATGGAACTGAAATTAAAAAAAGGTAAATGCAGTGATATGAAGCAAATAAGTATAAAATTATTCTTTCTTCTCCTTAAATCTGATTCTAAAATAATTTCTTACAGTGAGAATACCTTAGTAGGATATTTGTTTCTTTGTGACTGCATTTTTCTTTTCAGTTCAGCAGACATTTGGGGTTTTTCACTTTGCAGACACATTTTTACTCGAGTGGTTTTGTTGGGGAATTTTGCTTTGGTTTGGGTTTGTTTTTCCCTGTCATAAAAATAAAGAATAACTGTGTCAAATTATGCTCCAGCTCATGAGACAGTCTATCAGGTAGTCTTAGTGCCTAGAAGTATGCCTGTATTAGTATCTCTACATATGGTTATTAAGCTGCAAGTATTTGAAGACAAACCTGTATTTAGTGTTTAAATTTTTGTCCACACAAGGATGATATTTTTATAAAAAATCAATTGTTTTTCTTCCAGAACAGATTCTCACTGGGTAGCTGTAAGAAGAGCTATTACAGAGGTAGGTGTATCTCTTATATAGCAACTTAATCTACCATAACCTTAATTTTTTTGTAGACAAGGCTTGCCTTTCACCAAACGCTGTGTCTCATAGTACAAGCATCTGTTTTTAACTAACATCTCTATCTTATTTTTTGTAGTAAGAAATGCTACAGAAATGTTCTCTAGCGCTTTAGAAATAGGCTGCAGCCCAGCCTATGTGTCTGAAAGAAGATGTAAATGAGATGTCTTTTGCTGTTTTGCTACAGTAGTGCTACACCATTGCTTTCAAGGGTGTGATTTTTGTTATGTCACTGGCTACTCTGCTGCTGTTTTTAAGTGGAAGGAGGATTTAACAAAATTGGAGCCTGGCTGGGCCCATACATGAAACAGAGTAAAAGTAGTTACCAGAGATGGGCCAAACTGGCTTCAGATTAGAAGAGGTTATTGATGCCCCAGGTCTCCAATATTGGTTGTGTGAGAATTCTAAATAAAGATAGAATTAAATGTTAAATAGCAGGAATACTAATATCTGTTTGTTTGTCTGGTTTTTAATAGCATGACACAGTAGAGGTATTGGCAACGATAGGAGCAGTTCCTGCAGGATTCCGCCTGTCCACACTTTTCCAGCTCTTAGAAGAAGGTAAGGTTTTCTCATAACTGCAGTGCAGGATTCTCAAGTATCTGTGGTAAGTTTTTTCTTCTTCACACAGTTTTACTTTATCTGTGTGAAATCCTGGCCACACAAAGGCAACGACAAATTTCTGAACGATTTCCACAGATTTTCCTCTTTGGAAGATCCTTCCTGTTGACATTGTAGAAAATTATGATTTTATTTTTAATCTTTCTTTTTTCTTAGAGATTTGTTGGGAGTTTCTTCACCAAATATATTAGACATATTTTCGTAACCTTTCTGTTTAAAACCATCTCGAGTCACTCGCTTTTTTTATTAATTAAATTACTGTGCCTCTGGAATGAAATAACACAGAACACTTACAAAGAGTAAAAGTACCCTTTTAAAAGGATGCTTGTAGAAGATACCTCCATAGTTTTGTTTGGACCAGTCAAATATTCAAATGGACTCTGTCCACATCTGAATTTTGGGTGTCGTTCATTTTGTGGCAATAAAAATCATTAAAGTTTTAAGAATTTTTGAAATTACTCTTGTTGTAGGTAATCAGTTCCGAGCAAGTTACTTTTTGCAGCCTGAACTTACTCCATCTCAGTGGGCTTTCAAAGACTTGGTGTGGAATTCTGAAAAAAATACTGTGAGTATTACTGGTAAGAAAGCTGTCATGCTTTTGATTTGAGATGTGAATTTCCAGCATTATTCCATATTGGTGGATCAACATGGCTGTGAAACAGGTGATAGATTTTGATGTCAATCTGGACTCCTTAGGCAGTAGATGTTATCATGTCCTACTCTATAATAGGCAAAAAATCAGTACAAATTGTCATGTTGGATATTTTTTTAAGAGTCATGTTTTAGCTTAAGTTTGTGGGTTCCTTCCCTGTCCGGGGTGAAGCAGATTTGCATGGGTGACTAGCCTGAACTTTTAAACCATGAACTTCTGCTAGGCAGTGTAAATCACCAATTTCATGTTCTTTGATTTTGGCTAATGATCATGATTTGCACCATTTTAAGAATATTTCTTTCTTCTCAAACTTCAATAGGACCTTCTATCTTTCACATTAAAAATATTTGTAATATTTATCTCTCTTCTTTAGAAGAGAGTGAAAGGCTTATGAGAAAATTTTGCTGCTGCTGCTACTAATACTATAGAAGCTTTGTGGTTTGAAGAATCCAGTATAGTGAACGCTGGATTTGATCATCTCAGTAAATAAACAGGAATTGGTACCACATGCAGGATGAGCCTGTAGATTTAATCCTCCTTCTGTTGTCTGTCTTGCAGATCTATCCTAGACCAACTCGAGTATCCCTGATTGTAACTTTATGTAGCTGTAAAATGATTCCTCTCCCAGGAGCCAGTGTACAGGTTCTCAGTAGACATGTTCGACTCTGTCTGTTTGATGGCAATCGGGTAAGCTGTTTGGCTATCAAAAAAAGTCTTGAGGTGAGGATCTTTCAGGCTCTGGTCTCTCCGGTAGCCAGCTCCTCTAGATGTCTCACTC
Organism: Gallinago jamesoni; assembly: GCA_025769975.1. NCBI lineage: Eukaryota > Metazoa > Chordata > Aves > Charadriiformes > Scolopacidae > Gallinago > Gallinago jamesoni. Next base: position 5,264,484 of record JAOQGH010000023.1, on the reverse strand, counting down.
AGAGACACACAGACACACAGTCTGCCTCCCAAGCCACTTAATTTACTCTCTGATTAGTCTGACTTGATACACTGAATACATAGCCTCACTCTCTCACTTGCAGTCACCACAGACACATAGGCCTCAGTAACCTGTGATCTGGCTGGTTGCTGGCACCTGGACATACACACACACACACACACACACTCGTGCAGAATAGAGAGCCCATTCACCCAGAAAAATAGTTATAAATGGAGTTTAATGAGGAAACAGGACAGACTACATTGTTCATGTGCTGGGCTTGGCCAGACATGCATACTTATGCCTCTGCTTTTCCACCCTTGTTCCTCCACAAAGCACCTTTATTCCTCCCTTTTCCTGTCTTTGGTTCCTCCCATGAACTTCCCGTAGTAAGTCATGTGCAGTCCCAGAAGGCCCTTCCCTGCACACCAGTGTTTCCTACCCCTGAGCAGAAACCCCTTTCAGTCTGTAAGGTGACCCAGTGAGCTGCTCCCCTTGACTCATCCTGACGGGAGTCACACCTGGCCCCTGGGGCTCATGGCTGTTCTGGGCAGCACTGGGAGGGGTTGGGGTGGCAACTCCATTTCTCCATAATTTCGTCCCCCCGCCTGCTATTGTGCCTCTTTGCTCATTCATGTTTGTGGAGATGAGCCTTTTCTGGGCTGATCTCGCTCCTGTGATGGGCTTGATCCACTGAATGCTCTTGGGGTCAAAGGGACTATTGGTGTATGAGAGACAAGGATGGTTGGAAAGTGCTCTGTGGCTTCAGAGAAAACTCCCTCTGTAGTTCTTTAAATTGAAATAATCTGATGAAGTCAAAGAAAAAGCATTAATTTTTATCTTTTTTTGTGTGCAGAGTGTTGGATTAATCTGGGATAATACCGCATTTCCTTAAAGCTGCATAGCTTTCTGGAAAAAACTTGTCTTAGCTTTTTTTCACAACTTACAATATTTTAGGTGCTGAGTAACATTCACACAGTGAGAGCCGTGTGGCAACCTAAAAACCCTCAAACATGGACCTTTTCTCCAAGGGTAGGTATCTTGTTTGGGGAGTTACATACCCAGCAACTATCTATTTACAGCTACTTATTTAGTGACAGCTATTGCATCTGATATTTGTGCTGAAATAAAACATACTGCAATTAAAATGAACGTGCATAAAAGAAAAGACTTGCTGAAGGGCATCAATTCAAACTAAACGAAGTGTTTTAGTGAAAATGCTTTGGAGAAGAGAGTTGGAGGGAAAGAAAAGTAGCAGGAGGGACTGGTGATCCAGACAGTGATACTGGTTAACTTTGAATTGGTATCAGGCACACACTTCACTCCTCATGGAGAAGTGACCAGACACTTTTGCTTTGACTGCGTTAAAAAAAATAGTACTTCCATGTGCTTCCATCTTTCAGGTGCTGTGCATGGCCACACTCACAGCAGCATTGTCATGTGTTACCTCAGTTGTTGCTGTCTTCTTGGAGGGAATTAAGTGCTTTTTGGCATGTAAAGTTCTGTAATAGGTACCTTGATAGCATAGCTGTGTTTCATGACAAGATAATAAGGAGAGCAAGGTCTCAACTTAAATTGGTTCTCCACTCATTGTTTTCTTTTGTATGCAAATAAGATTGGGTCTGAGATCTTAAGTGAATGAGTGATTTGTTTGATGGCATTTAAAAATAAGTGGTTTGGTTTTGTTTTTTTTTTTTACAAGGTATATTCACTTTTTTCCCCCCTCCCTCTCTCTGTATTAGGTAACGGGCATTTTACCCAGCTTGCTGGATGGTGACTGTTTTGTCAGGTCCAACTCTTTGTATTCAGATATTGGTATATTATTTGAACTTGGCATCACTTATATTCGCAATGTAAGTGTGTATAAATGTATAAATTGTTCCAAGCACAGGTTTATAAAATGAACAGTATTCAGTGTTAAGCTCCAGTATCTCAGCAGCGAGCTGTGAGATCCAAATGGAAGTTTAGCTGAACTGTTTCTAGCCTATAGCTTATAAGATTGTCTTCCTTTTGCCTTCTTGGAGGGAGGGGAGATGTGTTGGGTTTTGCTTGGGTTTTAGTTCCAGTCAATATTTCTGAGTAGTGGACATGAATGTACCTTTACTTTTACTGAAATAATTTCTGTTAGTCTGCGAAAGACCTTACATTATGTGATTGGAGAGGACCAATTCTCTTCACTCCTGCATTGCTTTTTCTGTCTTTGTGACTCATTTCAGACTACTGTGCTGTATACGAAATTTTTAACTGTTTAAATAGTATGCACACTGGTTTCTAGCTGCAATTGCTGCGGATACATTTTTCTGTCCAGGATATGCTTCTGAAAAGTAGAGCAGACAGTGATGCAATAGATGATACGGCCCATTAAGAACTACCATAATAGAAGGCAGATGCATGCAGAAGCATAAGAAACACTAACTTTGGAGGATTCAGTGGCTTTTTGGAGCAGATCAGTGTTCTGAAAGATCTCAGCCATATGACTTGATTCTTGCTGCCTCTTTCTGAACACTTAAATTTTCATTATGCTTACAGTCTTTCTCAGGTGAATCTTGGAAATCAAGTAAATCATGCATGAAAGATGGAAAGTGGGGAAACCACAACAGTTAGCAAGCAGGGTATTAAATGGTGGGCAACAGAATTTTGAAAAGGTGGCTAGAGAAGTTGCAAAGGGAAGTATTGTTTTATTTTCTCTTTCACTAGGACCTGTATGAATTTAAGGCACAAGAGGGCAGTGTCTGTGGAGGAGACACATGCTCATAGTGTGGTGGGGATGCATAACTTGTGCAGGGAGATAAGGAGAGTGCAGGGAACTGGACTATGTAAGTCCTGGTGATGAACAGTGTGTTGGTGAGTGATGGTTCGCAGAGATCCAATGGGGCATAATGGCCTTTCTCATGCTAATTGGAGTAGTCAAGGTTACGAAAAGCTGCCTGCTTCTGTTTAAGTTTAAATAAAAGCTGGAGTATTTACAAGTTCCTACCTGTTATAAATGGTTTTGGGGTCTGGAAACGGGCTGGGACACAGGATCAGCTAGCTCCCTTTCTCAGACTCTGTCCAGAGCTATGAATAAAGCTGTCCAACGCACAGGATCACTGGCTTGGAAACAGTTGTCTCTGGGATCAGATGGGTAAATCCTTTTGGTATATTTTTTTTTTTCCCTCCTCCTTTCTGTCCTGCATGCTGTAGAGCATCAGTGCAGGTTTAGGGTGAGTTTACCTTCGTATCTGTGCATTTGTTTTTCTGGAGTTTTGATATACTTAGGTTTCCCTTTAAATGTGTATTTCTTGGCTTTAGAAATCCTCATCTCTTAAATATGTTCATGGATGACCAACTTCAGCAAAGTTGTGTGCTGTTTGGTAAACATCTTCAAACACCTGTGAATGTGACATGGTCAATGTTTGCTTACCACATATCTGGGGCTTTTACCATTTCAATGTGATTATTCTAAATAATTGTTTGTGGTTCAGTTATTCTGGTTTAGCTGCTCAAGTTATTTATGTTTCTCTTTTTTTTTCCTAGTCAACAGGTGAAAGAGGAGAGCTCAGTTGTGGCTGGGCATTTCTGAAGCTTTTTACTTCTGATGGAATGCCTGTTCCTTCCAAGTAAGTTTATTATGTTTTCCTTCTCTCTCTCTCTCTTTCCCTTTCTCTCTATTTATTTATATATGTCTATATTTACATATATTTTAGGCTAGGATTAAAGTTCTTATTTCATACTTAAACACTGATATGTGCAAGTAGTACTAGGTCTTCTGGTGAGAAAGCTGATCCTGCTTCTACACCCAGTGTACGTTCTACTAAGTTTCTGTGGGAAAAGTGCTCCCTGCACTCAACATTCAGATTTGAAAAGTTACAAGTTAGTATGTGTTTAAAAATAGTCTTCAGTGGAATTTTAAAACTATGGAAATGTCTGGGAGTGACAATGTCCTTTTTAATTCTGGCTCTTCGTTATGTGCACTTTGCTTTATATCCCTTTCTCAAAAAAATAAGAGATTGGTGTCTACGACTTGGAAGCACGTAAGAGTCGTTCTAAATTAATCTCTCACTTGGAGAGTGTGAATGAGCTTACATTTTTGCAGCTGATTTGTGATTAGTTCATGGGTCCAATAATCTTAAATAACAATAAAATGCACATTTATATTTCATTAAATGTAGGAAAGCTTTCTGTTAACTTATAGAAATGATTCATTGTAGATCAGACTTGCAATACTTGGGTTTTAGCAAATATATACGTGTGTGTATTCTGAATATATTTGGATTACAGGGCAAAAAAAATACCCCCAAGAGACCTCTACTGTACTATCTCTTCTGAATCTGATCTCTAACATAGTTTTGCTATTTTATTAAGTTAACCATGGCATCTACAGAGTGAAATCAGATGCTTGCTTCGGCAGTGACTTACTCTTGACAGAACTGGGATCACATTATTCTTCAACATTTTAAATCTTCCATACCTAAAATTTCCTACATAAGCGGTGACTCCTCAGAAACATTTTAGTGAAACAATTGCTAAGCTTCATATAAGAAAAATATTTGAGTCATGTGGAAAACAGTGTTGCTAATTTATTTTACAATAGTTAACAATTTCCCAATATAATATGTTTTAAATTTGTGATTTGAGGTTTGGTTACTTGATTAGGTTTAGTCATTTCATAGAAAATACTATTCATAACATCAAGCACCATATCAGTTTTTTATTTGAGATAGCAGGTTGGTTTTTTTCTCATAAAGAGGTCGTGCTGTTCTCACATATCCTTAGATCTTTCTGTTTTAACTATGCTGCTCTTCTTTAACAGGATGTATGAGCTGTTATTAAATGGTGGTACTCCCTACGAGAGAGGTGTTGAGGTTGACCCATCGATAGCAAGAAAAGGTATGATTTCTCCTAAACATTATATAAATTAAATGATACAACAAATGCTATACTTGCTTCACAACATACAGTGCTTAGCTGGGGCTCTTACTAGCATGCAGTTACCACAGCCTAGTTTGCTTTTGTGTGTTTTCCTTTTGCATAAGAGAGAGGTTATTGTTAGGGCTAGTGGCATTCAGAAGTATCTGTCAGTGCTAATGTTTCTATAATTTCCTGTGTCTGCAGGTTGAGGATTATTTCTGATAAGCATATTGAATTTTTTTCTTTAACTGCACTTAACACTTCTTGGCTATGGGGTGATGGTGCAAGGCTCAGCAGTAACACTGGTCTAGAAAGTTCCCAAACCAGGCTGTTCGAGTCCCACACTATCAATCCCGTAGAATTTATGTGCATAAATATGCTACAGAGCATCTATACTGCTTCTTCCCTGGGGAGCTGAGTAAAACTTCACTAAGAGTTGGTTCAGACGGTAGAT
>JAOQGH010000023.1:5233881-5259040 GCA_025769975.1 Gallinago jamesoni | reverse complement strand
GGTGGCCATGGCTTTCCTCTGGATGCTGTAGTAACATCCATTTGCAGTGACACATGCTGCAAGCTATACAAGGCCCTTACCTTTTGGGCTTGGACACTTACCTCTACGTTACTTTATGCACATTATGAATCCATCATCCTAGAGAGAGGTAATAGCTTATATTAGACCAAATGTTGATATAGCTGATATGTTGATATATTTTCAGATGTTCAATTCCTCCTGGTTTTAGACCATCCTTAAACTTACTTTAGCAAAACATGTCTTGCTAAACTTAAATTTCTATTCTTGTAATATAACTTTTAATGTTCTTTCAGAATGACAGATCTCATATTGGGTATTTATTTCTAAAGCAGGCAGTGGTGTTTTTCATCAGTTTATAACACTCAAGAAACAGCCTGTGCTTGTAGTGAAACTAAGGTCTTTAAGCACACAGTCAAAAGACATCCTGAAGTAAGTATTTGTGTGTGCCATAAAATTACATTATTGTGTTGCCATAAGATCCCAGAATCATATCACAGAATGAAAAAGTATTTCAGATGGCCCAGAATGGTCCCAGAGATCTGAAGTGTTCCCTTTCCCTGGAACAGTGGCTGTGCAAAAATCTGAGGGTTGCATGACCTGCATATTGTACTCAATCTTTGTTTGACACTTAGAGCTATTTTGTTGAAAACAAAAAGTCTTTATGTTTAGATAAGATTGAAAACTGCAACAGCAGGAGTCTGGAGTTGTGACTTACCAATCTGCAACTTCAAAAGCTGTGATAGATTCATGGAGAAGCCACTATGAGCTACTAATTTTCTCCATGAAGCTGTTGTTAGCCTTAAGTTTTGCTGAACAATGCTTTGTAGGAGCACTTTTGAATAAAAATCTCAACTGCATGTTGTTCATTTTCCCAATAGTTTGCTACCAGAAACGTTAATTGGCAGTATGTGCTACATCCATCTCTTGATATTTTATCGACAAATACTTGGTGATGCACTCCTGAAAGACAGAATAAGCATGCAAAGCACAGGTAAGAATTGCTGTTGTGGAGAAAAACTCAGTAATAGAGAATGTCTTGGAGAAAGATCAGGTTCCTAAAGAGACTGACTCTCTCCGGAGTCTCCCGTTTATAAAAGAAAGCAGGAGTCTGCAGGAGCAACTCACTGATACAGGGTACTCAGAGAATTTTGTTCCCTGGTATTGCTGGCACTGAGCGACCATCTCGAAAGGTTAGAAGTCATGCTCCCTGTGTAGAGGATTTCTGTGCTTTAACTTCCAGTCTGTAGGTGTTGTGGGGACAAACGTCCCTGTTGCTAAAAGAGAACACCCTCTTGCTGTGAATACCACCACTCGGTGTGTTTGCATTTCAAACTAGTAATATTTCAACCTGTATCTAATTTGTAGCCCTGACATCGGTTCACATCGCAGAATGCAAAACCCATAAGAATAGTTCTGTTTTCTGTGAAATATGAACTAAGTGCTTTCAGTGAAATTCTCATTTAAAAAAGCCTACGTGGATAGGTAAGAGTTATTTCTAAATAAATAAAAAGCAAATAAAGCTGAAGGATTATTTAGTAGAGATGTTTTGTTTTCACCTCCCATGCAATGAGAGATTAGACACACACAGGTTTACTCATTCATTTCTAGTGTGTGCATGTTCTCTGAGTTATAGAAGAGATTAGGCAGGTGTTTTTGTCATTGAGGCTACGTCATCCTCTTTATTTTTTTAAATTGTTATTTACTTATTGGCTAGTGCCACAGGGGGAGACAGAAGTGGAAGAGTTCTGGTATTAGAACTTGGTATCGTTCTATGATTTTGCAATTCTTTATCTTTCCTTTTTCTTTTCACATCTCTCCTTCAACAGAACTGTAATAGTTTATAGTCTTCTCCATTTTTAAATCAATCTGAAATATGGAAAAATTACATTTTTCCATATTCCATGTAGTACAACTGTACTACAGGTGAATTTATATTGGTACAGCAAAGTGATTTGCTTATATTTTCTCCTGTTTCTTCTCCAGACTGAATTATGTGTTATCTGTTCCTAGGGCAAATGAATTTCTTGTGCATTTACTAACATTTTTAACTTACAATCTTTAGCCATACTTTGTCATCTGAAATACAAATCCCTCTTTCAAAGGTGCTCAGAATTTAATTCCCTTTGTGATTTTCATGAACTTTAATATACATTCTGAGAATACTGATTTCAGTATCTGAAAGTCTGATGCTTTCATAAATTAATGTTTTCTGTAATAAACTTCTAGAGAAACTGAAAACACTTAGTTATTAAAGGCCTACTTATTGATTTGATCTTTATAAAGCAGGACAAGACACTGGGCTGATGACCTCTCCTGGAGTTAAATTGCATCCATTTGGATTTAGATTTCATTTGGAATGTTTTAAAGGCTTTGCCTCAGTGTTTCAGCTGTTGTTCTGGTGACATTTTCTACTTTTTTTTCTGGTGTAGAAACGGAAGATTTCTCTTATTTCAAAATCAACTATCACTTTAGAAAAGACGACTTAAAATGTCTGTTAAATTTCACAAAAACAATCAGTTCTGGCTTGCTTCCATTAAATGTTTTGTTATTAGTAAATGGTTAGTGTTTACTAAACTTTCAATCAACTTCAGTGTGAAGAAACAACACTGTAAATTAAATATTTGAAATCACAAGAGAAAGAAAACACTTCATCCAAAATTCACTTGTATATGTCACTTGTAGCACTCTTGTAATTTTATCCACAGCCTCATTAATTAAAATAGTTACAGGACCCCGGCACCACTAGGGCTTGAGATTTGCTGCCACTTGCCCTGTTATCTTAAAATAGCACACGACACAAACCAGTTTAAGGTAGAATGAAAGTGTTTATTCATAACAGCCAAATCAGGCAGCACAATTTCAGATATTTATAAAAAAGACAGGTGCAGAAATAAGGAAAACCACCTCAGTCTACCCTTTGGTTAAATCGGTAAGTTCTCTTGTTTGCTGGCTTCTCCTGATAAACCTGCAGTTGGTTTTTGCCTGTCTCTCCTCTCTCAGGTTAACCGTTTCTCAGCCACTGAGAGTTTGCTACAGAGAATGCAGGAGTTAGCTCTTGGACCTTCCCTGCTGCTCTGCAGTACTGTTACAGCTAATTTTCCCTTTGAAATATTCGGAGGGGAGGGGATGTGCAGAATACCTTGGTGTGTCAATACCTCGAAAACTGTCTGGCTTCTTCCTTAGTCTTGAATATGTTTGTTTTCTGTTTCAGATTTAATCTGTAATCCTATTTTAGCAACTTTCCCTCAACTCATGGATCAACCAGACTTGATGGATGCACTTCGGGTATGTTATCTACATCACATTCAACTCCAGCTGACATGTCAAGATATCCACATAGTTTGCAAAATTTGAGGCTTTTTTTTTTATCCTGTGAAAAGACTAAGAGCAAAGCCAAACATGAGAAAAGTTTTGTCTGTTTCAAGACTGTGCAGATCTGTTGTGCCTTAGTGCCTTCAAAATTGCAAGAGAATGCTAGAGTACATGCAAAAGGGATGCAAAGACAAATAGGCTAGTGTGAGCACTGCTAGCCACAGCAAGAGAGTGCTCAGTGGGATTAGCCATCTGAATCTTAGTCTTGCTTCTAGGACAGCACTGCTTTTGTGACAGGTAGGAGCTGATTTTAGCTTCTGACTGACAGGACAGTGCTCACTGTATTTGCACTGCAGTCCCTCGCAGGTGTCCCAGTACCAGACAACAACAGCTCAGTTATTTCTGCCTGAAGGACACTACTGTTTTTTGTTTTTTTTTTTTCTTCTGCACAGTGGATCCCCTTGGTTTCATTTATTAGGCTCTGAAAATTGCAAGTCTCCAAATCCTTGCAACTGTAAAATTTAGTGGAATGGCTGTTTGCTTAAATCAACTAAACTGGCACAAGAGAGGAATGGGGAGTTGAGGAAAGTGGGACTGCAACAGGAGCTTAAACTATTGTGGAATTTCAGCATGAGAAATTTTTTCAACTAAAAATGCAATTACAGAGTCATAGAATAGTTTGGGTTGGAAGGGACCTCTAAAGGCCGTCTAGTCCAACCCCCCATGCAACGAGCAGGGACATCTTCAACTAGATGAGGTTGCTCAGAGCCCCGGCCAACCTGACCTTGAATGCTTCCAGGGATGGGGCATTTACCACCTCCCTGGGCAACCTGTTCTGGTGTTTCACCTCCCTCGTTGTAAAACATTTCTTCCTCATACCTAGTTTAAATCTTCCTTCTTTTAGTTTAAAGCCATTACACCTTGTCCTATTGCAACAGATCCTGCTAAAAAAAATTGTTCCCACCTTTCCTGTAGGCCTCCTTTAAATACTGAAAGGCCACAATAAGGCCTCCCTGGAGTCTTCTCCAGGCTGAACAACCCCAATTCTCTCAGCATGTCCTCATAGGGGAGGTGCTCCAGCCCTCTGAGCATCTTCTCTGGGCTTCCTCCAAAAGGTCCATGTCCTTCTTATGTCGGGGGCTCCAAAGCTGGACACAGGACTCCAGCTGAGGTCTCACCAGAGTGGAGTAGAGGGGCAGAATCACCTCCTTCACACTGCTGCCCACACAGCTTTAGATGCAGCCCAAGGTGTGATTGGCCTTCTCGGCTGCGAGTGCACATTGCTGGCTCATGTCCAGCTTTTTGTTGCTTTGCATCTCCGTGATCTCAGTTTGATTTTGCATTTCATTTCATTTTAGAGTGCTTGGGCAGACAGAGAAAGAACGTTGAAGAGATCTGAAAAGGTAATGAAGTACAGGTTTCTTCTTTAATGTATCTTCAATCTAATTTGATCTAGAAGCTTTCTGTCAGTGTTACTGGTAATTAACGTTTCTTCTCACCATACATTTATTTAGAAAATGTAGATATGCTAAATGCAGTTTGTAACATTTCTTACCCATATTTATAACCGTAAACTAGGAGAAGAAGGAATATGAAATTAACTTGTAACTTTTTGTGTCAGTATTTCTATATGGTTGTTAGTGGGGAAGCTATTACTGGCTCATACCCAAAGTGTGGCTCCATTTCATGATGTGCTTCCATTACTTGACTGGTACAAAAGGGGCTGTGTATGTCCACAAAATAATCTTTCTTCCTCCAACCTCTGAGCTCCAGTCATCCCACAGTCTGCCTGGAAAACGACCCCCAAATTCTGCAAATATCCTATGTCAGACAGTTGTAATCTCCCATTTTAGTGTATAGACGGCTGGAGAAGAACCAAATTGGCCATGTCACCAGGCTTACCTGTACCTTGTCCTGCCTCCTGTCCTCTGGACAAAAAGAAGCTGTAGGTAACTGAGTGAGAAGGGCATTGGCTCTCAATTCAAGACACTTCACTTGGGAGCAGCAGCAGGGTATTTCATTCATTGCCTATGCTGCTGAACAGATACACGAGACCTCCCCATTTACGCAAAGAAAACAAAATGCTGTTGAGTCAGAATTGCTCTTTCAAGGCCATTCATCCAAAATGAAAGCTGATCTGCTCAAAGAATTAGTAGCTCCTCAGTATCCTAGAACCATCCAGTTTTACCTGATTTTTGTCATGTGCCACTCCCTTAGTAGGATTGCTTCCTGGTGAGTTTACTCCTCCTTGCACGGTTATATGATGCTTGGCTGCTGAGTCTCCTGCTGAGACATTAACTGTTCAGTGCCAGTTGAAGAGTCCTGCTGGTCAGTGAGTTTTCCAGGAGGCAGTGCTCTCTCCGTTTCCTTTCATGAAGGGGGTTTTCTAGTGTCCACGTGGAAAACGAGGCACACAAATCTTGTCTAGTTGAAGCGTTTAGGATCTTTCAGCGTTTTTGATAATTCTACCAGGCTTCTTCTCGGTCTCTGGGGTTCGTAAGCTGGTCTTTAGAGGGGAGGGTGTAATTCTCACCGCACACAGAATGTCCTGTCAGGGTGTGAGCAGCATTTACAGCGTGGCCTTACATCCTGCTAAGAGCCACACGCTGTGAGGGCTCTGGGGTTGTTGCAACTCTCCGTCTAGGGCAGTACAGAAACAAGTGGGGTTTGGGCTTACAAGGCAGGGAGGACGTGGCACTACCCTGGCAGCCGTGGCAAACAGTCTCACTTGGTACCCACAGAGTGGGTTGTCACATGATGGTGTTTTTAGCAAGAAATATAAATAGCCCGTGAGCAAAGGGCTGTCAGTGACCATTGCACAGATCACTGTTTTGTGGGAACAGTGGCAGGGTTGGGCTGTATATTGCTGCTCTTTGTCGTTTTGAAAAGCAGGTGGGCTGAAGAACAGATTTGTTGATCTATAATTTATATAGCGTGCTTCTTGGTGGTAAGTTTGAGGGTCATCTGAGCTAACCGATGCTTGCTTTGGAAGGTCAAATCTCTTCTCATTGTTATCCTGGGAACTGGGGGTTAGTTGAAGATTTTCTTATTTTGTTTCTTTTTTTTCTTTTTTTTTTTTTTTCCATTTGTGCAATACTTTTGTAGATGTGCTTGGCAACACCGTGTATTTACACTGAAGTTATTTTCAAATACTCTTCTCTGCAGAGAGATCGAGAGTTCATGAAGTCTTTGTTTGTCCTGGTGTACCACGACTCTGTCTTCCCTCTCCTCCAGTCCACTTTCCTCCCCCGCTACAAGTGGGCTGAGGAGGAGTCTGAAGCATCTCGCTGGAAGGTGATTGCTGACTTCTTGAAACAGAGCCGAGAGAATGATGGTGCACTTCGGTATCTGCTGTCATCAGAAAATAGTCACAAACCCTTTGATATCTCTGAGCTGGCTTATGATTTCTTAGAAGCAAGGGAAAACACTCCTGGAGTATGAATGGATTATGGAAGAAGAATTCATGCAATGTAAGATCGGAGTAACAATATAAAGAATTTCTTACAAAAAGAAACTGTGTACTATCTGAAGTCTAATGAATATTAACATATTTAACATTGTGAGAGACTAAAATTATTTGATCAATTTAACTAACGGAAATTACCTTTTAAATTTTCCCCTTTGGAATGTTAGACAAGGCTGTGGTTGTGTGTTGCTACCTGTACCTCTTGTAGCCCCATTGAGTGTCACATTTTGCCTAAGCTGAGCAAATGCGGAGGCAGCGCTTTTCTCCTCTCATGCCACTTCCAATTAATTCCCAGTTTTGTTTTAATCAGGGCGAATAAAAGACTCTTTGTCACAGTACCCCAGTAGACTGGTAACAGGCAAGGAAAATAGCAGTGATCTTTAAGAATGCTGCTGAGCAAGGTCAGACAGGTTAGGAAAAAAGAATCATCTCTCGTCCAATCAGTGGACGGCGGGTCGTTCTGTATTTAGACTGTTTTACTGTTTTTTTTTCCCACTCAGGAAAAGGTCGGGTTATTCATAGGAATGTGCTTGACCCGCCTAATACAAATAAAAGCTGGTGAGAATGTAGGGCAGGCTCCCTTTCCCCTGTATGTGGCCATGCCATGGGGTAGCTCCTCCTGGGCTGGCTCTCTAGGGCCGGCGAGGGAGCTGTGGGGCGTTCCTCTGGTGGACCAGGATGTGAAGGGCTTCTTTTCTGTAAGCAGTTGGTACCCACAGGTCATTAAGTGTTGCCGTGAGCAGTGGGAAGCTGCTGATTGGGTTTCTGTTTGGCACTGGAGTCTCTGGATGCAGCCCTTCCTGTGTGGGGATGGGTATGTTGCCACTGTGTCCCGTGAGGTAGGTGGGCACCAAGTCCCGCATGGATTGAAGTCTGAGCCAGGCACTAGTTTTGTCTGGTGTGAAATGTTTTAAGACAAGATCTTTCAAAGACCACAGCTCGCTGCACGGAGCCTGAAGCCGGTTCCCACTGGCAGTGGTTGTAAGCTGGAACCTCCAGAAATGCCGCAAAGCACTTCCCCCTGGCCTAGGAGGGGCTCAGAAAATGAGAAACGTTATGGATTTGATCTTTGTTCTGTTATTGTACTACAGCTTGGCATATAAGCCATATTCCTAGGGCATCACTTGGCTCTCCTCACAGAGAGATATGCTATCTTACCAGGATACTGTCCTCCTGCTGCAGAGTATTGCCTGAGAGACAGAATGACTTCACTCTAAGCAGAGATGCCACCTTCAGCCTTTCATCCCACTGGTTATCCATGACTTATGGGGTGAAGCGGAGTCCTCTGGAAAAAAACATCATGTGCTTGTCGAATAGAAAGCGCATTTGTCAGGAGGCAGAAATTAAAGCTGTCCCTGGGGCTGTCCTTCAGCCCTTCCTGGGTGTTTAGGAGGACGCAGGCAATTCCCCCCTTCTCTTTCCAGTGTGTTGAGTTGTCTGTAGAACACGTTTGGCTGCAAGTTGTCGAAGGCTGGATGTGCCCGTTGAGGGGAAGGGTGGGGAGTCTGATGTGAACACAGAGCAGAAACCTGAACAGAAAGGGGAGGAGGCAACAACAGTGGAAGTGAAAATATTTCAGGCTTGTAAGAGTGCCAAGGACAAAAACCAATTACAGGAAACATTTCTGCCCCGGTGTGGTGCAGGATTATTTTTTTTTCCTTCCCCTCTCGTTGAAGACCTTGAGCTGATTGTGTGCCGGGGGGGGGGCAGGGCTGGGGTCCTGCTGCTCTCCCATCCCAGTGCTGGCAACAGGGCGTGTGGGGCCAGCCCCGATAACCGGAGGGCTGCCGAGGGCTCCTTCAGCCGGAGGACGAGGCGCGGTGCCAGCCCAGGCTGGTTCCTGCGATTACGTCCCTCTGGGTGTGTCGGTTAAAACCCCACGCGAGCGGAGCTGGAGCTGGAGCAGCCACGGACAGAGGCTGAGAAGAGATGGCCTCGGCGTGTAGCCCCGCGGCCCCGCCGCAGCCTGCCTTGCCCTCCGGACTTGCCGTCTTCAAAACCATCCCCTACGCGTTCATCTTGCCAGAGATAGTGAGTACGCTGAGGTTCAGTGCCGTACGGCACTCCGCTAACGGTTCTAATGAATCTGAAAATCAGGGAGCAGCCCCCGGGACAAACCTCAGGACAGCGTTACTGGGAAATTAACATCTTTTATTTTAGCTTGTACTGAATGCGCAGAGATGGCCTTCGTGATGTAGGTTTTGGTTTTTTTTTTTTTGAAACAACTTGAGGACAAGATACACTCCAGCTCCATCCCAGAGCCCACGTGGGTGTTGGTGGCTGCTGCAGGGCTGGGAGAGGCTGAGGAGCTGCTGGTGCCTCCGGGGCAGAAGGAGCTCTAGTTATTGCATAGAAATTGCTTGAAAATCAAGATAATTTTGTTCACTGTATTAAGTCTGTCCGAGGCCTTGAGGGAAATCTTGTGTCTTGTAATGTGTGACATTCCATGAATCTTTCGATTGTTTCTGGGTCCAGAGGGCACCCGGTGGGACTGGCTGAGATAACCACTGGTGTACTTTGATACGTGACACAGCGACCCACACACACACAGAGTCATCGGGGCTGGGCTCAGATTCCCCACTGCCAACCTGGGGGAGTGTCATCCACCGGAGCTGGAGTGGCACAGGGCGCCGTGAGTTTATCCAGATAAGTCCACGATGATGAACATTTGAGGTGGACCCAGAGCGAGCGTCTCACTCTGGGCTGGTACGTGGCATCAGGAGGAAACGTTCTTGTGCCCAGGTTAACAAGCGGGCAGGGCTGGGCTGACACGGCCATTCACCTTCCCCAGATAAAAAAAAAACACATTTTTCTGCTTTCTCTGCCAAAGCCTTCAGGGTGAGATGTTTCTTCGTGTTGAACGCAGCAGCACAGTTCCCTTTTGTAAGAAATGGTTTGAAGCATTTCTCAAGAGTGTTTCAGGGAAACTCGTGCCAGCTTGTGGTGCTGCGATGCTCCGGGAGGCTGGTCTACACCGACCACAGATGCAAGGCTTCCCACGGCCACCTGGGCCAGCCCAGGAGGGAGGAGAGAAGAGACTCGGGGAGGAGAAGGGGCTTTCCGCATCCTGTGCTCATTGGAGATACCTCTGTTTGTTTGTCCCTGGCAGCTCTGTGGGGCCTGGGTGTGGATCCTCGTCGCTGCTACTGCCGTCTCCTTCCCACTCCTGCAGGGATGGGTGATGTACGTGTCCCTCACCTCCTGCCTCATCTCCCTGCTGCTCCTCATAAGCTATTTCTTCGGCTTCCACAAAAACAGCGAGAACTGGAAAGTGCTGGTAAGGAGGGGCTGGGACAGTGGCAGACGGTGGTGGCAGCAGTAGCGTGGGCACAAGATGACCGTAGGTGGTGACGGGTCAGCTAGCCAGCTGCCGGCCCTTCTCTAAATCAGCTGCCCCTTGCCTCCTTTGGCAATGCCCCAGGAAGCCATGGGGCTGCGTGGGAAGGGGGAGGGTTCAGCGTGGTCCAAGGGTCTGGTCCCTTCCCCTGTCCGGGTGGGTGTGTGTCCTGTTCCAGTGCTCACAAGTACAGATGCTGGACTCTGTCCTCAGGGCGAACTGGAGAACAGTCCTGGGCTTTGATTCTCGCTGCTCCTTTGTCCTGCAGGACAGTTTGTACCACGGTGCCACGGCCATTCTGTACATGAGCGCCGCTGTCCTGCAAGCCAATGCAACCATCAGATCTGAAACCGGCCCCCGCTCTCCCCTTTACTACCAGCTCAACAGCGCGGCATCGGTGAGTGTCCAGGAAACCTAGCAAGCCAGAGCACCCCCTGGGGAGATGCAGGAGCAAATATTATAGCCACAGCAGAGCTATTCCGAGCCCAGGAGCTCCTCATCTCTGTGTTGTGCAGCCAGCATGGGTTCCTTGGGGTCCAGCAGCTCACGGATAGCCTTGTATGGCTGCCTCCTGGGCAATGGGGGGGGCTTTACCTCTTCTTTGAGGCTGGAGAGAGGTCTAGGCTGGGGGGTTTCCCCAGGTCAAGAGCACTGAGAGGAGACGGGGTTAGACTCTCCCAGCTGACCCCAGCTTTTGCTCTTCTTCCTCTCATGCAGTTCTTTGCCTTCATCACAACGTTCCTGTACATCCTCCACGCTTTCAGCATCTACTACCAGTGACCCTGGCGGTGCTGGATTCGCCCCTGCAGAAAGAGAGCTTTCCCAGTAAGAGGGATGCAGCTGTCTTCCACCTGAATGTCCCTGGCCTGGGCCTGTCGCCTACCCCGTGGGGAGGGCAGTTGCTTTTTCACTTCATTAAAGGAGGGATTTTTGTACAGCACTGTTGGGTTGATGTGCTTGTTGAGGTCATTTTGCACCTGGCCAGTGGGCTACACAAGGGGAGTGACAGGGGTGCAGGCTCCCAGCCAGCCTCCCACTCTGATGTTACACTAAATAATAGATGACCCAGGGAAGGGGGAAAGAAAAAAAAAAAAAAATCATTGTTTCTTCAGCAAACAGTTTCCTTTCTTTTATTATTTTCATGTCCGGTTCAGCTAGATCACTCCCCAATACATAAATTCATAACAGTACAATATTGTGTTCCTTGACTTTCTGATAATTTGGTATATGCAGTACTTAAAATAAAGCATCTACAACAGTGTCTGACCAAATAGATTTCGACCACCATATAAACTAATTTTACTCCGCAAGAGTTAAAAATTTCCTTTCAAAAACCAGAAAGTGTTCACAGACTTGGAAAGCTACAGCAGACTTCTTAAACAAGTAAATCATAGAACTTCTAACAAACTTCTAGACATATTATAAAACTACAGCTTGAAAAGACTTATTACTACAGTTATTTACAGTAGTTCTCCAGTGTCTGCAAATTGTCATTACGAAATCTGCAGCCAGGGAGTTCAGTCCCTGGCAGCACCATCACCTGGCACTGGCATTACAGGTGTTCCTTCCTCTCTCCATCCTCAGCAACTGGTGGAGGGAGCCCCCTCCTCTCTCTGCACCAGATAATCCTCCACCCCTGGGACAGCGTAGGCTCGCAGTTCATTTGAGTAGAGGAGGTAGTCCTGGAGACAGGCTGGCAATGGCAATTCCCGGATAAACTGGTCCGATCGCAGGTGTTCACTCTTTAAAATGGATCGGATCTCAAGACGACAAAGATGTGACAGGGAAGGAATGGAAGCTGAAGATTCAAAAAACAATGAAGAGGAGGCCATGGATGACATCACTTGCCTACAGTTACATGGTTTAAGCTGGACCCCATCTGAACCCCCCAGTGTCTGGCAGATAACAAAGCGGAGTTCTCAACAGCAAAGGGCTGTTGTCTGCTAGAATCAGTATTTTTGGGATTTCCCTCGAGGAGCTAGAAGTTACCTTAAACTTCTAGAAACAAAGTATCAAAGAATCATTTCATCCTTAATCAGAAAGTTTCATCTAAGGAGCCTAGAAGGGCTACCTGCTTCGGGAGAGAGAGGCCCATGTCATCACACGATACATGAAAAGTCTAGTCTACAAGTAAATCAAGCAACAAAATAATACAAGGGAAAACACTGATAGGGTAAGTATTAAATAATAGCATGAGTCTGGCATACGATGCCAAATGTTCTTACACCTTCCTACATAACTCAACTTAGGACAAGCCAAAAGTTTCACAAACCTGTTTGCAAACGTGCATTCACTCAGACACAAACTTCCACGTTATACATCAGCTTATCCTGATACAGAACTCTCATGCCTCCAAACTCTCCTGGAGTGGCTTCTCCGTTCATTTTATTCACAAGGAATCTGCAATATTAACTGCACCGTGTTCCAATAGGTAAGAGTAAGCAGGGCAGGTGCGTGGCTTCATGTGACCATTTGTTTTGCCAGGCTTCAGCTGGAGGCGCGAACACCCAGCCTTGAACTTTTCTGCATGAGCCCTTCATTTTTAATTCCCTGTGCTCACTGACGTGAACAGCTTTAAATGAGTCACTACAAAGACACCTGAGTGTGGGTTTTTCAGTAACATAACGCGTGGTTCACAGAGCATGACCTGGATGGTAAAGCTGCTTTCCTGAAGGGTAAGCGCCACGAGCACTGGTGTTTTACTGGACAATCAATCTGAAGCTTTTTGGCTGACCATATTTTGCTTACAGGAGCGACAAGGAACAGCTAGATTTGTAGGTATTATTTGGTATGACATTTTATACGGTTTGTATTTTAATTACCGTCAAATGTTTACAGAACAGGATAGGCGCTTCATTGGAAATAAAAATCAAATTAAAAAATAATAGAAATCAGTGGGATATCGTCTAGAAAATGTAACAAACTAATATCGATCATCTTCCCTTAAATCTTCCAAGAAGCTGGACAAATCATTTCAGGAAGGTACACTATTAATTTACATTCAGTACCCATACTTCATGGCACATGCATTAACTTTAAGTGGACAAGAGAGCTAAGACTGAGGATACCTACTTGAAACCTGCTAACTCTGAATTGAACGAGGTAACGAGTAAAATTAATTCAAATATTTTTGCCTCGCTTGCTTGTTTGTCTAAGATAACTGCTATTTCTGCTCCCCGTTTTCTGGAGAAGCACTGTCTATTCAACCTTCTTTGCCAAACCCAAAGCTGTTTCCCTTTCACAGCCTGGAAGCTGGCAGACAGAGACCATTTTTCCCCAACTGCACCGCTTACCAAAATGGCTCCCGGGAGTCCAGGTGAACTTCTCTTTGCATTCTGAAAGGTCCTGCTCTAGAGATGGAGAAAGCCTCTTCCAGTTTGTGAACTCCAGGGTGAAATTAAGGGCATCGTCACTCACAGAGAAAATCCTGCAAAATGAAAGCTCCCATAAAATATTTTATACAATATCGTAAATACAGTAATGAAAACAGCATATAGAAAACTATTTTCTAACAAAACCTTAATGATGTACATCCTAAACCCAGAAACAGAAAATCAATAAAGAAAAATCCTAAGTAATTTTAGAAGTATGAGCTTTTACTGATGTAATTTTACATTAGTAAAATTTCTTAAAATTTTCTTCAATTCTTAAAAGTAAGTTAAAATTCTTAAAAGTTAGACTGTAAGAGAAAAGTATCTTCCCTGAAATTTAAATGCCTCAGTAACAGGCAGCATCCTCCCTACAATTTCTACCTAAACTTTAGTAAGGGGTCAAGGCAGCAGAGCGTTACAAGAATTACCATCAGTTTGGGGGAAAAATACATGTATGTTCAGCTACTTAAACAAAACAAAACCGCAACAGAACCAATGAAAACAAAGCCAAGAAAAGTCCCCTCAAATTTCACAAGTGTTCCAGACTCTCTTTCTACCAGAGATCAGTTATATGTATTCAGAAATCAATATGACTCGCATTTCGAATCTTTAGCATGTGTAAAGAACATTTCACGATAGCTTAACTGAATGAAGTGTGGAAGGAGGTTTAAGTAACAGGAGGTAAAGGAACCATTTCACCGTTATAGGTGATGAAGAGCCACGCAATGCCATGGGACAGCTTCTTGGCTAGAGGTACACACCCCAGGGTTTTCATCTGAGTGGAAATCTAAATGCTCTACACACACAAAAATACTAGACTAAAAAATTTTAATACACTTGCTTTTTACAAGAATTTAATTTTAAGATTATTTTGTGTCCTTTCTATTTTTTATTATTTTCAGTTTTTCACCAAACACTCATACATTCACCAAAAAACATACAGGAGAGAGATCTCATTTCCTACCTTTCTTTAAGAGAATGGTTATTTCACTTTTTGCACTGGTAATTAAAATCGTCAGTGCTCTAGACTGACCAGTTTATGACTGATGATACCGTGGGTTTTGCACAAGGAGCCAGGGACAGTTAGTGAACTCTATGTATAAGTGTAGTTTGCTGTCTGCTATCCTCCTGTTACCTTCCAGAGTGGAATAGGTAATATCAAAGTTGAACTTCAAAAAACGTTAGTTTTCTAGATTATGATGCGATATGCTTTATTTTACAAAGTGGATAATTAAACAAAGGAAGTAATCGGTCTAAAAGTATCTGTGGGTTATGTAACAAAATATCAAAAAGCATCACATACAATGTACACGGACAGGGAGATTTGTTTACTCACTGAATTGCAATCTTCGCTGTGTTTATTTTTGCACTCACTGAGTTTTCTCTGAATACATATGATCTATGGAAGCGTGGATATACCACGCACTATACAGGCTCCTCTCATTACTGTTCAGAAAGCCTTGGACATTAATGATTAACAGAATCTCACCAAGTCATAAATGAGTGCATTTTAATCTACCAAAGATGCTGTTAAGATACCACGGTTAAGGTATCTGAAATACAAATCAATATTTAAGTTAAAATCCTACTCCTTTCCTACAGTTAAGTAGCGCATGTAATGAGTTTATACATCTCACGTTTTACAGCTGAGACACATGGTAGTAAATTCTGGGTGTCATCTTCACAGACAAGAAAACAACCCAAAGAAAATACAAATACTTCATAATTTAAAATATAAGTTTAATTCTGTATGTCTAAATACAAAACACAACCAAGCAGTTATTTGTACGTGGAAGAATTAAAAAAAAAAAAAGAGACTGAAATTTTGGCCACATTATGTTGTTTAACACAATCTCTAATTGCATCTTTTTCCTTTCCGCCTAACCTTGGCCCAGCATCACCTTATATTTGTTTCCCATCCCTCCTGACCTCTTTCTTGGTATTTGAAATTCTTCTTACTATTACCATATTGTACATACACATGCAATTTGCAACTAAATTTGGGGACTAATAAGAGATGTTCAACATAAAAATTGGGAAATGATGCATTTCCCCAGAGTAGTGATAAAACAATCTCCACTGGAGCTCTCTTCCTAAAAGAAATTGATTTTACTAAATCCAGCCATTATCTGTGAGTGATTCATTTCAGACTTTCCCTAAACCTCACTGTTCCTGATCACGGATCAGGATTCCTGATTATGAAGTGCTACCCCCTGAAAGCATGCCTTCAATAGCATTGGCACCAGCTTCACAGAGTAGCATACAATATTGAAATAAACAAGATAACATTTATCTGCTTACCAGAATCTGTTCATTAGATTCTCGGGGTTAAAGCCAGCCAAGAGCAGGTAAGGCAGCCATTCCTTGTACTCTGCACGCACTTTAATTGTGTAACTTAGGAACTCTGGTAATTGGTCCCCGGAAGGCAGTGAGCAGCCCAGCTTCAAGAAGCGTTGAAACAAAGTAAACTTTCGACGTAACAGGCAATATCCCAAATTAATCCCAAGTAAGGTGATCCCGTACTTCAGGAAAATATCAATGAAATGAAAAAACCTATGAACAGCACACAAGGAACAAGACATCCTGTTAGTTTTTTCCCCAGAAAGCATCTACCGTTTCGCTCCTTTCTTCCAAGAAAAGAAATTTCTTCTACCAAAGATGCCCTCAAAACAAAGAAAAATCTGCCCCCACTTCATCAGGTTCCACCTTAAAAACGTGCCACATGCAACCAGCAAAAATATCCAACCATCCCACTTCAGACTTGTCAGGGGTGTCATTTACACCCAGCCCTGATTGCAGGAACTACTGTAAATGTTTTGAAATGTCCTTACTAAAGCATTTTATCGTAATAGATTATACATATAGCATTATATCGTAATATATATATTAGATACATTATCATAATACAACAATGCATGAGATTATGGATGATAATGAGCGCTGCTTTTAGTTAGTAATTAGATTGCACATTACTTCATAAAAATGGTTTTGAAGTGGTGATATATGTTACCGGCCTCATTTTAGTACATTTTAGTTGTTACCTGGTCTTCAGCCCTTCCTAAATCCTTACTATATCCTAAGAAAAGGACAAAAGGGGAAAAAAACCTATTTCCAAGGATTTTTAAAAGCCGCTCCCTAGGAGTGTGTGATGAAAATTAATAATAACAAAGCCTAGGTGCTGCTTCACTGCACACCTTATGCACCGTTTCTGAAGACAGGAGAAAGCACATTCTGCCTCCCACCCTGATGTGGGATTTTCACATTTGGGGTCTGGATGAGCTCCTGCCTCAAGCAATTCCAAAATTACAAGGCTGTGAGGCTGAGACACAAGAAGCTGCCACGGGTACAGTCACCGGGATGTATTTCCACTATTTAAAAAAATAATTCCATTCTTGATTTCCCTCCTTCTAGATTGATGGCATATATTTGATAAAGCTTTTGAAAATTTCCCTATGCCAACTGTAAGAATGCGAGATCCTAATAATAAATAGGATACAACTAGTACACACTTTGCAAAAACATATATTCAAACATACTCAGCAGAGAATATCAAAGCAAATTTAATTCTTTCAACAGCTTTATCCAGGGGAAAAAAATACAAGACCTCAAGACCATCATTTGTAATTATAACAAGCTTTCTCATAAAAAATAATCTCTCAAATAGCCTCTACGCATCACATCTGTGTACAATTCTCAATGATTTAGAAGATTCAGGGCACCAAGGCACATCATCTAAATGTTGGTTTTTTGGCTCAAAATGTTTGCAGGTGGCAAAATTCTGGAATCTAAGAACTGTTAAAATATTGCATATTTTTATTTTTCTTCCTTAAATAAAAGAAATGAGAGCAGATTTTGAGCAACCTGCTCTAGTGGAGGTGTCCCTGCCCAGGGCAGGGCGGTTGGAACTGGATGATCTTTAAGGTGCCTTCCAACCCAAACCATTCTATGATAATGAGAAACTGCAACCATGATTCCAAAACGTAAGCCAGCCCCAAAAGCTATGGTTTTACATCTGCTGGATAAACTGCTTTTTAATGGAGGTGAACTAACTTCACCACCACCAAAAACTCATTAACTTAAATGGCAACGCATGAGCAATCAATTTTGATCCATGTACATGAAATATGCTGTTAGAATGTGAGTTTTAAGACGACTTGAAAGCCTTTATTGAAGATATTTTCCTTATTGCAGCATTCTAGCCACCTTACATTACTTTGCATTAATATTCCTAAGGATTACCTGCAAAGGGTGAACTAACTAGAATTCTGGCAAAATATTAAAAGACAGACTGTGATCAGCTGAAAAAAAAAAAGAGTTTTCAAACGTATTCTCTACCGCATGAAACTTCTCTGCGGTTCTAAAGCATAAAGCAGCATCAGGCAACTGCTCTCACGCCTCAATTAAAATGTAAAACACAATGCCATTGCAGTTCTGTACAAAGCTCAGAACTGCCAAGAGGTGACTTGAGATTTGATTCTCTATTCTGATTTGATTTTATATATTTAATTAGTTTTTGAGGAGCACAAGGTGAGCTTGGGGACAGCAACATCTTCATCTCTTACATTAACAGCCCACTCCTCCACAAATTAATTTCCCACAGAAAAAGGAAGAAACTTCTGTACTGAAGGGGAAAAAAAGATCAACAATGAAGAAATAAAGAGCACCTCATTGACATACAATATATATACTTAGTAGTAAGGCTTTTTATACCTTATTATTTTTCCTCCAAAATTATAGCCTTTGCATTTTGGGGCATTGTTTCATTTCTTACTGAATAACAGGAGGTGCACATCACTCACCAGGCTTAAAAAGAAATGGGTCATGATCTAAGAGAATATACCATTCAGTTTCCCAGGCCTATCCAGCTGATTAATTCTGCTTGTCTTATGCCCAAGACTGGCACCCAGAAGAGAAAAGCACTATTTTCCCATAACTCATCCTTACTGAAAAGGATCTGGCTGCTCAAGAGTCTTTTTGACCCAATTACAGCATCGAGTCATATTTCCAGAAGACAGCGACATGTCGATAAGGCCTTCTGAAAGTATGAAAACTGCAATAATGTTCTACAACACACTTCTTCAAGAGCCAATCTTATACTTGGAGAATTCAGCGAGGTTCTTCAGCTTGTGCATGCAATCCAAACCCAGCACACTGTTTGGATCTTCCAGTTTAACTCCAGCAGTTCAAGAATTGAGGAAGGAGGGGAGGAAAAGCGCACATTTAAAAAGGTTAAATAACTACTCAGCCTTTTCAAAATATAAGAGGTAAACTTACTCTTTTTGGAAGACCATACACATGGGTGATCTGCATTCGAACATAAGGCACTCTTGAGCATCTGGACTGTAGCCTTCTTTAAGCAAGATTTCCAGACATTCTTTATTACCACCATATACTGCTGAATACACAGGGCTCACTTTGCCTTTGCCTTTATCACAAATCCGATCAGTAACTGCTATTAGCAACTCTAGCACCCTGCAAATATTTAAAAACACTATTTACTTTGTGATCTTATGTAATAATTAATTTTATATGTATGGTCATTTTTCATATGGTCACCACAACTTAAGAAGAAAATCCTACCTATTTTTCCACTACTGAGTTTGTATAAAGGAACAATCTTTATAATTTCACACATAGACCCATAACAAACATTGCGCTTTGGCATGGACTGGCAATAAATATTTTAATCCAAAACAGGGACAGGTGTTTCCTATTGTCCAACAATCCTTTATACAGCAATAGAGGACTAACGAACATTAAATCCAGACTTGTATGAAGTCTGGAAGCAAACTTAAATTGAGTTGCAAATAAAATGAATATTTACTTCTGTTCAACACCACAAACTGAGATACTGAAACAGAAAAATCATTCTGTTTCAGAGCCCACACCTCCCACCTGCATCCTTTCCAGCTAACAAGGACTAGTGGCAAACACCAATTCCTTTGCTACTGGAACTTACTGGTGCTGCTCAGAGGTCGACAGTTACCTAATGTTGCAAAAGCTATGAA
Source organism: Gallinago jamesoni (assembly GCA_025769975.1). Lineage (NCBI taxonomy): Eukaryota > Metazoa > Chordata > Aves > Charadriiformes > Scolopacidae > Gallinago > Gallinago jamesoni. Next base: position 5,239,525 of record JAOQGH010000023.1, on the reverse strand, counting down.
GGCAGTATTTGATTTAATACACTTCTAGTACTGACAACTTTGCTGGTCCATCTTTCGTTTCTGAGAAAATGAACAAAACCCAGCTTCCTCAGTATTTACTACTATCTGCTCTCCTCATCAGCTTGAGGAGAGGCAATAATTTGACACACAAATGACAGCTCAGCTGATGACCTCCTTCTGCTCAGGGTTAAGATCAAGCATCTACTGATAATTTTGCAGTTAGTATCATCATTAATATATTTGGGTTTAAATGCTGTCAAACATGTGCGAGCCATGGTGCTCCTGATGCTTCTCCACAATGGCCTGCTACTCTGGGAACTTCCTTCCGCTCCAGATTTTCTGCTAAAAATGTGATTTATTATCACTGGGATAGGGCAAAGGTAAAAATGCATTTCTGGAAGTATTAAAGGAATTGTTTTATGGCTTTGATTTTCTGACTGGTCCAGCTAACTTATTATTTGTATGTCATTACTTCTGCCACTTAATGCTCAGGACTATAATTCCAATGAAGAGCTGTTCAATTAATGTATAAAGCATATGCTATTGTCACTTATATTTTAAAACATGAAAATAATATGGCTATTGAGTGAATTGGTATCTGGTTCAGCACTGCGGAAACCTCTCTCAACTCATTAGGATGTTGATCAGACCCAGATTAGATGCCCAATTCAAAACAGTTGGTCACTTTACTGAGACTACTAACAGACATTTAAAAGTATTTAAACACTTAGAGATTCTAAACTACAAATCATCTTGGGAACTTGTTTTTTCTTTCTTTTAGAGCTGAACCTCCTCTTTGTCGAGGAGGTTTTCATTACCAGAATCTTTTGCCTGAATGTCTTTTTAACCACCTACTTGCTGTGGCCCCTCTCAGCCGCTGCGTGAATAGGCAGCTGCCAGTTGTCCTCGTTGCAGTAGAGGTTGGGATCTGCTCCGTTGGCCAGCAGCAGCTCCACACACTCCACATGGCCCTCCTGCGCCGCGATCAGCAGAGGAGTGGCTCTGTCCTTCGCTTGACAGTTTACATCTGCACCTGGAAAACAAACAAACAAACAAAAACAAAAAGCCTATACATCACCACCGCACCACACAAAATAAACAACAAATTAAAGTTAATTGGTTCTTACAGAGTGACTTCAGCACAACAAAAGTTTTTCACAGCAATATGGAAACATTTACTAGCTTGTTGCTAACTTTTTAAACAGTCAGTGCTTTAGCCTTAACTCTGTTGAAGACATGAGATAAACATGCTGGAGGGAAGGTAATGAGCTAGGCAATCGTTTGATTGCAATTATTTTTTAAGATTCTTCCCGTTTGCTTAGTACTGTTTCTCTGGTCAGGTCATGGCTTCCTAAGGGTTAACGGTTATGGCAATTAATGTTGTTTGTAAGGACACATGCACTTAGACATATAAAACTTGTTCATTACGTGAATTAAACTGTTGGTGTCACTTCATGACCAGAGAGAGGTACCTTCACTTAGCCTGAACAATATCCAATTACAAGAGCAATGTCATCAAAATCAGACCGCTAACATAGTATTATCGAGGGCTTCTAGAAGATCCTGAAGAACCTTGATCTTTTCTCAGGTTTGACTGACTTCCTACCATCACTTGTTTAAAACTACATTAAAATACTGAAACAAGATTTAAGCAATTAAGACCATTTTGTAGACCCATCTGCAACTAAAATTACGTTAGAACTACTAAAATTTGAAAGTTACGAAGTGCAAAAGTAGAACTAAAATTGTATCTGGTGACAGGTTGATGGAAGTTTAAGAACAATGAAGCTAACTGAATGATGACTATTACCGTGGGATACCAGCAGTCTTAAACTCTCCAGCTTTCCATACTGAGCAGCAACAAATAAAGGTGTGATTCCAAAGTCATCCTTACATTCCTTGTTTGCCCCTTTCTCCATGAGTATTTTCATTATCTCAGTGCATCCCTGAAATAAATATTCTTATTCTTAACCAACAAAAAAGCGGGGAACTGAAGTAATCTATTTTTCCCACACATACCAAACAGAAATAAGAAAAATTCAATATTCTAAAAGTGTACCCAAAAAAATAATGGTAGATGCAAATAGACAAATTTAATTTAATTTCTCACATTTGCTCATTTACACAATGCATACAAATGGAAATTAAATTAGTTTATTAGAACCATCAAGCCAACATGAGATTCACTTCCCCAATATAACACATGAGCTTGTGAGGACATACAATATTTATAACACCTAAACAATTATTGCTTCCCAACATCAACATCTCATGTAGTTTCAGATCCACCCTTTAGAGCACTGTAAGCCCTTCAGCATTTAGGCAACCTTATGACTGTCAGGATAGGTTAGGAAAAATTACACGATAAAAAGGCAAAAATAGATATATTACCACTCGGAATACATGGACACTAGATACATAATACATGGAAAATACACAGTACACTTAACAGATTACCTGATAAGAAGCCTGGTGCAAAGAATTCCATCCAGACCAAGAATGAGGTCCTTTAACATCTGCTCCATTTTGGAGCAGAAACTTTACCACGTTTGCATGCTCATTCTCAACAGCTTCAAATAGAACAGTAAAAAAAAAAAAAAAAAAAAGAGAAGAAAATAAATCCTATTAACTGGATTTAAAGAACTCATTAAAAAACTCAAATGGTCTTACAGGAAACACAATAATCATAATTCTTTTAAACTTGCCTTATATATGCTTACTTGCCTTTTACCCCCAAAATAGACTTGGAGAATGGAAATTTATCCATAAAAACTTTAGTTAGACTTGTTAAAATTCCACCTATACCGTGCTAACGCAGACAGCAAAAGCAAGTTTCTCTTGCCCCCCTCTCCTGTGGTTTACAGGGGGACAATCCTGCAGCAGGCACCCAACTGCATGGCGGCTGTAACGGCCTCTCGAAGCTGTGAAGCCCAGTGGCTCTCTCACAACAAATTTCCCCAAACTTAAACTTCTTCTTTAAAAAGTTTAAAAGTGTTTTAAACACCTATATAAAAATGAATGTATAATGTATCCATTTAACTTATGCTAATCTGTTAGTTGACAAAGCCTCCTTTAGCATCTTGACTCATCCTCAAGTTTTTGCCACCGACAATTCTACCGAGGCACATTTTCGGTGTAACTGTAAAAGCTGAGTGATAAATGAGCTGTGAATAGTTGCTACTGATTGAATAATTTATAGAGTATTAGTGCAGGACTTGGCTTAAGGGGTGCCCCTGCCTTGTAGTACTGCCCAAGGCAGAGCTGTGCCCTAACCCCATTACATAGCCAGGACTAACCTGACCATTTTAAAAATCTCCTGGATACACAACCCCAGCACTATTCCTTGGCCCTGGCCAATCTATGTAAGCACTTTATATATATAGTGCTAATTATAATTATCCAGTGTAATTTAATGATGATTTCCTCACAGGGGCTACCTGTTAGCAACTGTTTTAAGCAAATGAACTATTTAGTTGCTTAAAAATAAAATGTGAATAGACTTGTAAACAAAGGTAATGTGGCAGCCACGGTGTTTGCCTGGGTACAGAGGTGAGTAAAACAATAAGTATATTTAATCAGATGATTTAGACTCTGAGGATTCACAACAGGAGAAGTTTCAGGCATTTAATTATGTCAAACATAAATCGTAGAAAAAATACTAAAATAATGGACCTTAATTGCTAAACTAGGAATTGCAAGAAGAATAAAAGGTCTTCTCACGTAAGAAGTAGGGTGGAATTAAAAAAAAAAAAAGACCCTCATACAGATGTAACCTTATACCTGCTAGACCTTTTCTGTGCTAGAACGATACAAAAGGCAATACAAAAAAAAAATATTTGGCTTAACATTTTTGTTTTAAAACACAGTCTGAAGCAGGTTTATCTGTAAATTTAGATAAACCTACCCAAAGATAGAGCAGGTCTAGAAATTCTAGAAATTACTAGACCCACGGTATCTTTGAGTCTAAAGCTCAAAGGCTCTTAGGCTACAAACAATGAAACATGGTAGGTGGTAAATGAACTCTGGTGAGTTTAAACTTGGTGAATAAGCTTTTTCTCCACTTGTTAGTTGTTCTGAGATTTCAAGAAAGCTTGTGTAACCTAGGAACAGCGCGGTGGTTGCTTCAGTGGTAACTTCATTGGGGTCAGCCCCAGCTTCCAGAAGAACACGAATACTTTCCAAAGACCCGTGGCGTGCTGAAAGGTGCAGCGCACACATCCCTTCAAACGTCTTTGAATGTATGTAGCCATCAGATGGAGCTATGAGAATAAAATAATAAAAAAAAGATATACTTGGTAATAAATTACAAGATGAGGTTATTTTCTTAAAATAATTCAGTTGTTTGAGATGTGCAGCCTACAGCATATCCACAAATGTGCCGTTAGACTCCTTCAAACAGCAGTGTCAGTTATTGTTGGCCCTACACCTGCCTTAGATAAAGTAAAATCAATTGTCATTAACGGACTATAGCATGCCAGTTTCTCTTGACCATAGCTAGGCAATATCTACAAAATGACACAGAAATTTACAAAACATGATTACGATAACAGAAACCTATTTAATTTATAGGACAAGGCAATTTAGCAGAAGATTGCACGATTCCTTACCTGCACTAATGAGCAGCCTCAGACATTCACTAGAATTGCGAGCTGCCGCTTCGTGGATGGGCACCCACCCCCTGTTATCTGGAACATCAATGCTGTATCCCTTCTTAATTAGTTTCTTCAGCATTTTAACATTTCCTTCTCTGGCTGCAAGCCCCACGGCAGAGCATCGGTCGGAATAGGCCTCCATGAAATCCATCCTTACCCATAGCAAACTCTGTGGTGAGGGGAGGGGGGGGGGGGAGAAGGGAGGGAGAGAAAGAGAGATGCCCGTTAGTCCGGAATATGCATATGGAGCTTTGGTTTGGGTTTTTTTTTGCAGTAGTTTTGTTTGGTGTTTTTGGGGGAAGGGTGTTTTTCTGGGGGTGTGTGTGTAACAGCTGCCCCGCCGCCACCCCGCGGCCCCCCGAGGGTCACGTCTGAGAGCCCCAGAGGCACGGCCACCCCACGGGAACGCAGCCAACCCACCCCTCCGCCTCCTCCACAAAGCCCCGAAGCCGGCGACGACTCCGAGGCAGGAGCCCCGCCGGCTTTTCCCGCTGCCGGCCGCGGGGCCGCCCCGCCGGCAGTGCGCAGGCCCGCCCGCCAGGCAGCCGGTCAGCCATGTGGGTGTTCGGTTACGGCTCCCTCATCTGGAAGGTGGATTTCCCCTACGAGGAGAAGATGGTAGGGCGAATCCGGGGCTACTGCCGCCGCTTCTGGCAAGGCAGCACCGACCACCGCGGCGTGCCGGGCAAGGTGAGGCGAAGGGGGCGGGGGGGGGACGAGGCGGGCCTGGCGGGGAAGGCGGGCGGGCCCGGCCCGGTAGCGCGGCCCCTCACCGTGGCGGCGGGGCGGGCTGCGGCCTCCGTCCCGCTCCTACGGACATTAACGAGGGGAGAGTGCCTCAGTGCGGGCTCATGCTGTGAAGAGAAAGGCTGGTTAATCATAAGTTAAGGCCAGAAGCGTTGAGTAACGATCTCACTGCTGTTCTGCTTTTTTCTCCTTTTTTTTTTTTTTTTTTTTTTTTTTTTTTTTTTTTTTTTTTTTTTTTTTTTTAT
>JAOQGH010000023.1:5209054-5233781 GCA_025769975.1 Gallinago jamesoni | reverse complement strand
GGACGTCTCCTACGACTTATGGGAACCCCAAATGACCGGTCCCAAATACCAAACCAATTTTTTTTCTTTTTTTTTTTCCTTTTTTTTTTTTTTTTTTTTTTTTTTTTTTTTTTTTTTTTTTTACTTTCAAATGAAAGCTCACAGACTAGGATATATTTACTGCTTGGCAAAAGGGGAAAAAAACTCCACAAATAAACAAAGAAAACCTACCACCAAGAAAGAGAAACTAAAATTCCAGAAGGGAGCATTCCCAATTTCATGCCAATTTACATATATTTTTAAGCCACAGCAGGGAGAGTAAGAGCCTTACTCTGCTTTGGAAGCCTGTACCACCCTCCCCACGGAAGGGCTGTCACCCTTATATGATTCTAAATAGCTCAACAGATGTTAAAGAAAAAATAGGTTACAGAAGTACCCAGTGAGTTAGACGAATTATTTTGATGTGGCAGGACAGTCATTGGGCTGCAGATGCTGCTCACGATTTAGTCCCTGTCAGAAACACAAATTGATCATAAATATACAGAAACCAATACTTGCGTACAGGTCGACAGCAATTTACCTACTCTGCGTGCTGGTTTTATATCAGGACAGTGTATTCTGATGCTCCCTAAAGCAGCCATCAGACCTGCACCCTGGAAACTCCACTCAAACTGAAACATGGCTTTAAAGGAGCTGCCCCAGAAAAAGCCTAAGATTTCTTTCGAGAAAAAAAAAAAACACAGCATGCTCAATGTACCATGGAAGACATTTTCATCTAGTTCTAAATAGCACTAGTTAGAACCTCAAACACCATAAAATAACTTACACCATACTTAAAGATAATATGCCCCCCCCCCCCATGACCGCTCACTTGCATTTACTTTTCTGCACTTTGGGCACTAGCACGAGTTGAGCATCTAGGATTTAAAAAGAAAAAAAGAAAAAAAAAATTATGTGCAAATGGTCTTGGGCTCGAGTTTTCAGGTTGGAGCAGCGCTGTGCAATTGCAGCTGTCCTGCTTCTGAGCCCCCAAATCCACTTTGCCACGTCTCTTTTAAGACTGAGTGGAAAACCTGGCTTTGTAACCCGGTTTACGTGCTGCTGTGGTTCTCATCTCCAAACCCACCCAGCTGGAGGCACAGCTCGGCCAGCAGCTGCCTGGGTAGGATCTGCAGGCTGGACAGCTATTGCTGTCCCGGTGAGAACATTCTCATCTGTCAGTCACCCCTTTGTCAAAGATGAGGTTTGTGCGAGCACTGGGAAATTTCTGTTCTTCTCTTGAATTTGGATGAATTGAAAAGCATGTGCAGAAGTTGTTAGGGTGGGACATAAAAGAGTGTGATCCCGTCAGCCTCCCCTACTTTGGAAATCAGGCTTTTTTAAAAAAAAAAAAAAAATCTAAAAACCTCTAATCAGTCAACTGAGAAAGTCTTACTCTTGGATCTTCAGAAAGGAATAAAGCCCACACCAGCCAGTTTTTCCTCCTTTTTGCAAGTATTCTTAGTCACCTCATTGCATTATCTTCTGCTGGGCTAGGCTGAAATTCAGAGGAATACTCAGGGTGACTGTCTTTGTGCAGATATTGGAAACATTGCAAAATGGCCATGCTGGGTTACTACCCATATATACTTGGTTCCCAGAAGCTTAGATGTTTGTATTTCTGCCCCAGTCAATGCCATACCCAGAACTATCATCTGTAGGCATACACTGCCTTAAAAACACCACCACCACCCTCCCCTCAACCTCATGCTTTGTTCTATTTCTGACTGAGGGCACAGGTTATTATTTATGTGAACTGGTTAATACATTTTATGTTATGTTTTATATAAAACACTTAGCATTAACAAAATACAGCTTTTCTCAGCATCAACAAGTTAATGCCTTTCTGTATTCCTGCAGACCAGCATATGCTGAGAAAACACACAGCTGGGACCTCCCATTTCACCGGGCCAAATGCTCCCTGCTATAAAATTTTTTTACAATCCTTGACATCAGAGATTAATTACATCTCCTGTGGGTGAGCTACAAGTGAAACTGGTCCTTCAGCACCAACACATTTTAAAAAGCAGCAATAAAACAGTAGCCAACAAGTCAAAAAAAAAAAAACCTCTCCTGAAAACACTCTTTGCTCCAACGTTTCATGGTCCGTGCAACAAAAGCATACAGAGCACTTTTATGTACAACGGCTGCAAGCTGTTAGTGCAAAACTTGGTTGACCTTGTCATTGTACTTTGAACTGTTCAACTCCTACCTTAGCAGGACAGCTAACTAGTTAAAAAGTTATATTTAATCACGGGGCCATAGTTTATATTGGAAAAAGTTTTGTTAGAACAGATTAAGAATGCAAAAAAAAAGGAATAAATGTTTCTTGAAAAGCATACAGCATATTAGCTGCATTTAAAAATAAGATTTTCAGATGGTAGTACATTAAAGCATCTTGAATTTTACCAGGCAATGTGTTCCCTGAAAAAAAGTGCTATTGGCTTAGAAATATCCGAATAAGTAGCAAAAATGTTTTCATAAATGGCAAATTCAAATTTCTTAGTGCAAGCTTCAGAAAAAATGGCATCAGAAATGCAAACCTGCATGATTTGCATAAACCTTCCCAAACACTGAAAGCCTGGGGGTTTGCTTGGCACAGAACTGCACAGAAATGTAAGCACATTCAAGGGTTGAAGCCATTATTATCACAAGATGGTTTGAACCAAACTAATAGCTTGCTGCTGCCAAAACAATGAAGTCTGGCTTCCTCTCCTTACAATACCCCTCCCTCTAGGAAGTAGAAAAGGCTATGCTTTGTTTAAATAAACTTGTGCTTTTAAGGAAACCATTTTAAAATATTACAGTCCTACTTATTAGCAAATTCACACCGCCCTTTCTGAAAAAAATTAAGAGGTAATCAAGCTAAAATTATTTCTAAGGTCAGATGCAAAATGTATTGATTATCGGTAAATATTTAGTAATTTTGGTAGTTGAGCAGTTTATGGCACCACTGAAAACAATCTAACAGTGGAAGATCTTATTTTAGTTTACTCCAGAATTTCACAGCATGCACCAACGGAGGAACTTTATCTCCATGCAGATGGAGAAAACTCCTGGGCCAGGAGAACGATCGTAGTCTCTAGCACAGGCTCAGCACCATGCTATTTTCCTCTTTTTACTGAACCCAGGTTGGTAAAGCCGGTAAGAATCTCCTGCCACATGCACTCTTAAGACAGGAGTATACATTTGGGAGTACTGTACATCTAGTGTACAGTACAATTGAGAGCCTGAAGTGAAATACAACACTAAGAGCTAAAACAAGATGTATTTAATTTTCCACAATCCGATTTTCCCCTTCTGATTCAGAGAGGTCACAGCCCTTAGTGCTGCAGATGCTGTAGGAGATGCCCGTGCAGCTGCAGAGCACACTGCTGCTCCAGCACCATCCAATGCAAGGCTGCCTTTGTCAGCCTTTGTGGCAGTACACTGCACAGAACTGACACAGATCCCTCAAAGACATCCCATTTTTTAGGAGATCACTCAAGTTTACTCTTTCCAGTACTCCCTGGACAAGACAAAAATGGTTTTGGTTTATATTATATAGCTAGTCATTTATAGACGTGTTACTTTCTTTTCTTAGCTAACAGAGGTAATATTCATGGTTCCTTAATGGTGTTTGTTTTTAGGTAGTTCCAGGCAAGACAAGGACTCTGCAAACCAATACAATAAATACCCTGTCCTTCCCTATGCAACCAGATTGTTCTTTCATCACACAACTACTCTGAAGATTAAGTACTCTTCAGTACTTTACTTTTATTTAATATTATGCTTCAGATACGGACATTCTTGGTAATAAAGAGAAAGTTGTTTTCCACCACAGAATGACTCCCCAAAAGGAACACCTAAGTTTTCTTGATTAACCACAGTAACAGGCCTGGAAGTACTCAAAAAGTAGTAATTTAGTATTAGTTTAGTTTTATTACCTCATTGTATCAATCAGATCAGGAACAGATGGTTGACACTGGGACAGAACTGGTATTAAAAATGAAAAACCACAGCAACTCACAGCTTAGAAATAGCCTTGATGGGATTCTAAAAGATCTGATACTATATAATATCTACACTTGCTGGTACCTATGAAGCACTCTGCAAAAACTAGGTTTCATATTTAGCTTGTTACCAAAGAATGCGTGGGTTGCCAGTGGCTCGGTGCAAGAGAAAACCCAACACTGTTTCTGTGTGAGAGAGACAAATAATTATCAAAGAGAAAAGCATGGACGTGTCAATGCAGCTACTAGTGACGAGTCATAAAGACTGAAACATAATAGTCCAAGACTGAAAATCAGCTAAGAATAAATGAAAGGCATGCATCCAAGTACATCAAGTCCAGATTATTTTTGCAACTCCTAAGAATATTAATTTCTATCCTACACTGGAGTTGAATTAACACTAGTACCTCTGCTTTCCCTTAATTCTAATGAGACACTTGTCCACTAATTTAATGCCAAAATTAGCACTTTTAAACTACAGATGTAGCTCTCCATAGGGTTTTATATTTCAAAATTTTATTCTCCAAGTTACACAACAAATGTTAATAATTTTCTTTTCAGTATTTACAAAGCGGCCTCTTTATTCTTCCTGCAAGAAGAAACATAATGGAAAAATAAGCCATTACCAAGGCCCAGCAACAAAGAATGAGCAGGGAGAAGTAAAAGAAGTAGAAAATAGTCTTTTGCACAATAAACTTATTTTTCTACATTGAATAACATGGTGCTTACCAGATTTCTTCGCAATATGTTTTCAAACATCTAATTAGCTAGGAGCTTTTAAACCTAGGAGTTGTCATGTGTCCTAGTGTGTAATTAACATTATCTAAAATCCATCTCTGCAAACCAAAACAGAAGTGGTAATATCTCATCTAGTTCTACACAAGCTAGATTTCTGTGTTACATTATTTTCCATGCCTTCATATAAACCTTCTGAATCTAAGTGAGAAGGTTCATTTCATTGTCACTTTGGAGATTAAAAAAAAAAAAAGCAGCATAGTACCGTGGAGAAGCAACATGACTGAGGAAGGTGCACTGATAATAGTTTTATATTAATGAATTATCACCATTTAAAATGAATATAATTGAGTCTGGACAGCACATACCAAGCAAGGACATTCAAAACCTCACCATTTATGACTGCCATTAATCTAACTTGTGTGTTGCAGATGCTTTCCACTCAGAATTTAACATTTTGTTCATCACAGTTTACCTAAAACAGATCAGAAGCTATTCTTGAAAAATATTTATACTGGATTTCAAAGAAATAGATGTTATTGAGATGGTCAGAGAACTAATCCAAGACATGTTCCTTTAATTGTTTTTTGCTGGTTTTTTTTTTCTTATTTTGTTTTGGTTTTGCTCATGAATTCAATTAAAAGCCTGTATTTGAACTATGATTATTTATTTTTTTAACTTTAGCCTGGAAGAGTTGTGACTCTGGTTGAAGATGCTGAGGTATAGTACTCCTCTTCTGTCTCTGTAGTGTACAAAATGTCCTGTTGTGTTCCCAGCCTGTGTGTTAAGTCTCAATATAATTCTCAATAATATAATTCTCAAATAATTGAGTTATCTTTAGTGCAATGAACAGTTCTCTCAAAATTTCTTAGAGTTACACCAACGATACCAATTGTTTCAAATCAATCAATCAATCTAAACTAAGAAACTGGGAGTAGTTTGGGTCTGCTATTAACAGATGTATATATAAAAGTATTTTCTGGAATAGTCACTTCAGCTATCCTGTGACAAGATGCAGAATTTTACTTCCAGCATACATATAGTGCTGATGATACCCCAGTAGTAGACCCCAGATGTTGTGTCAGAACAAGAATGTTGCCGTCCCAAAATAAAACAATGGAACAAATCAAGATCACATCACAGGAATAAAAAAGGAGATACCCTTGCTTTATTTTTTTTGCTACAGAGACAAAATGTTTAAGGAATTAAGTGCCACAACTGTGCTTTTGGTTTCTATGTAATATTGTGAAATTAGTTCCTGTTTAGAGAAAAGGCCATTGGTCCTTCTTGCTTATCTTTTGACTTCTTCCCTAGATATCACTTAAGACAGTGCAAGGGGGGGAATGCCTGGGCTGGGGAGGGAGGGGGGATGAAACTAGGCTTAAGGCTTAGAGTCATGTAAGCTTTAGGAAAAATCAAGATTTTTCAGCTTTGAAAACTCCCTAGACGTACATTTTACCCGTTTCAAATTCTAATCGATAGTGAAGAAGCTAATCTTCACAATTACCTGCAATTGTTTTTAGGGCTCTGACCCACCAGGAAACTCCTGTTTGGACTGCTCACCAGCTAGGACAGAAGCACTGAGTCAGGCTGGGAAAGCGCAGGGGAGGCTATTGCAGGGTACACCTTGGATGCAGTCACTTTCCCACTCCTGCTGATCCTTCAAGGCGCCCCACATCCAGCAGTGCTGCTCTATTCTGGCACCTTGCTGGGGACGGCTGTGATGGTCATGGCTATCCACCTTCACACTGCGCCAGGAGAGGGAATCCCTGCAAGTACTATTGCCTCTGGAAGGGGGAGGGAAGGAAGGATGGCATGAAAGCAGGCGGGAGAGCAACACCACGTGACACCAGGCAGCAAGACAGGAAGAATGGATATTTTGGTAGCAGTTAAATTTTATTTACAGTTGCTTCTCTAGATATTGCTGTCTTACTAATCTACTTCCCTGAAATAGCAGCCACAAAGAGAGGTGAGTTTAGCGGTAACATCAAGTGCAGTTAGCAGAAAAAGCAAAATGCCATGCAGTACCTCTCGCTGTGATTTTCTGTACCTTTCTAGAAAGGTTTCTTTCACATTACTGTACTGCTGGGTACATTATGTTACATAGATGCCTATGTAGGCAAAGAATGCCTATGTTTGTTGTCACCTAGTTTGTATTGTTAAGCAAACTTATTGGTTACCATAGAAATGTTTTTCCCCCTTAGCAAACCTGTTTAGTTTGGTTTGGTTTTTCTCCAGTATCTGGTGTTACCTGATAATCACGCTTTACATATAATCATCAAATGGTGTGAACAAGTCATTTGCTTTAATTTCTGTTACTCATTCTGCAGTTTAAAAAGGTAACCTTATTTTGAAGGTATCTTACCAGACTACAGCAATTATTCCCCTCTACTCAGGCACCAAATACCTTGGTGACAACAGCAGTGGTACACTTTAACTGGTAATTCCATCTGTCATCTCTGTGTCCTTTTTCACTTGGAAAAAGCTTGGAAGCACCTAGCATAGAGAGTTATTTTAACTTGGTGCATCTGAGTTTCTTTGCCAGTTAAGAGGAAACCACACAGAAATAGAACATCATACTCCTTGTCAGATTTCTGGATTATAGTTTTACATCATCTGAAACAGAAATTCCCCATACTGACTAGTATTCATTACTAGTATTATCTGCTTTAAATCCTTATCCCCACCTATCAACACCAAAGTAGGTCTGAATGGCACATTCAACTCAAGGGAATAATATGTGCAGAAGAGGCTGTTTCCAAAACTAACGTGTTTCTTGCAGACAGCTGGAGCGAACCAGCATCCCAGATGGCTGAGGGAAAGCAAGGAACCCCCTTTTTGTATTGGTAGTGTCGTTCTGGCCACAGCACGTTGAATGCTCTAACCACCTACAAAGGATGCAACAGAAAATTACTCCTGATTTTTTTAATAAAATGCCTTTGACTAGCATATAGTCAAGTCATAGTCTGACCACAAAATTCAATGCTCGTGAATTAACGCCACCACCCCAGCATTGTCTGATATCATGATTAAATGCTAAGATCCATATTCAGACGGAAAAAATCCCAAAACATTAATTGCTTTGTCATCATAACTGTAACACTGATATGTATACCTACTTAGCTGCAGAAAGAATCTATATTTGATGTTGCCAGCAGACAAAATAGACTACCATTTATTTTAGAACTGCACTACGTAAGAAACAATATGTAGCCCTTAGTGGGTAACAGACCATCATTATTTTTCTAGATTACTTCAAAACAAAACCCCATGCATATCAATCCCTACACAAGTCTCACGGATTTGTTTATCTTGGTAAGGGAGTATAACTAATTCACACCACAGTTAAATGCTTTTTCAGAGATGTTATCTGTCAAAGATGCTAAGGAAGTTTATCCTAACAGCATTTGCTGAGGTGCTGGATATGCCACATTTACTTGTGCAAAATGAAGATTTCTCTCTCAGCTTTTTCTTTTCTGATTCAGTGTCAGCAAAGTAATGTTAAAACACTAATCCCTCCAAGTATGTGTAACAGGTGTAAGGTGACACTTGGGGCCTTAAAAATGAAATCGCAACTAAACAGAAAATGGAACTTATCAAAATTACATTGAATTGGGCACTATTTACAATTTTAATTTTCACATACAAATTTTGTGAGGTCAAGAAGATACTTTGTATCTGTTTTGCGAGCTCCTTAGAAGGCCAGGCCAAAGCTATTTACTACTTCAAATTTAATTGTAAAAAGAAATTGTTTAGTAAGAAAGGCCTAAACATTAGCAAGAAAGTGGGTAATCAGTCTGCATTTTTACTGAAGATTTCCTAAACAAAACAGGAAACTACAAACAGCGCGAGAAATAGCTATAAAAAGACTGAAAATGGAAGAATATATGTATTTTTAAGAGTATTTTGCCTAAATACAATGGAACTACATTAATTCATGAGTATCTTTATAAGCACTGGTTGGATTTTCTTATGTCCTTCAACAGGGGTGCGTATGGGGTGTTGCTTACAGACTGCCAGCTGGACAAGAATGTGAAGTAAAGGCATTCCTGGACTTCAGGGAGAAAGGAGGCTACAGGACTACAACTGTTGTTTTCTATCCAAAACACTCATCAGTAAAACCATTTGATGTCCTGTTATACATTGGAACTTGTGACAACCCTAACTACCTTGGTCCAGCACCTCTAGAAGAAATCGCTGAACAGATTTTTAACGCAGTTGGTCCTAGTGGAAGAAACACAGAATACCTGTTTGAACTTGCTAATTCTATCAGAAAACTTGTACCAGAAGACGTAGATGAGCATCTCTTCTCCTTAGAGAAACTAGTAAAGGAACTCTTGGAAAAGCGTCAAAACCTAAATTGTCTATAAAATAACTTCTTATTTTTAATGGTCTTGCTTCAGAGGAATGGTTTCATGGCACAATGGGTGCATGAAACATGACTTGGAGGCGTGGTTCTCTGTACTAGGCTAGCTTATTTATTTTAATATTGCATTCAGAATAGTAATTGGCCATTAAAACATACTGTTACAAAAATCATTCTTTCAGGAGTCTATAGAAAAGAGAGCAGAGGAAGGGTTTTAGGTTTGAATTTGGTGTATTGGGTTCTTATCCAAAGACTACACCTTTATGAAAATTGCAAGAGAGCCACTTAAACTCCTCTTTTTTGGAAGATTTTTTTTTAATTATTGTTTCAGGTGTAAAATAAATCTTTAGATTATTTTTAAGATCAAATTCTGCATTCAGATAGATACAAGTCTCATTGAATAAGTGAAAGCTCTTTCTGATTCCAGTCCACAGGCACAGAGCTCAGCTCAGCTAGAGAGATTGTTAAGTATGTTAAGAATGTTAAGTAGCTGTTGTAAACTGCATAGTAGATGTTCTACTGCACATTTACACCATCAATGTTCAACTTCACTGAAGTTAAGTTTTTCCACTGAATTAATCATCCTGTCCTTTATCTATTAGCTTGTCCTTAAACGCAGAGGATAAAATGTTTCATTGTCAAGGAAATAATTATTTCCCTTGGCTCATTATGTGAAGCCCCTGAAAACCAAAGCAAAGGGTACTTTGACACAAACAAGCTATAACATATCAGTGCCTCATTTTATATTTTAAGATTAATATAAAGAATAAAGTGAAAATGTTAAAATTTACCGAGTATGAGACAGCAAGAATGTTCAGAATCTTTGTTATTTGCCTTTAGATGTTGCTGTAACCTCATCTCTTAAAAAAAAAAATCACAAATCCCTAAGGATAGATTTTCAGCCAGTAAATTTCACTGTTTTAGGAATTCATGGAAAAACAGGTAATTAAGAAAGGAACCCTATTTCCAGTAAACTTACATGTATTGTATGGACATCCAAATAGAGTGGGAAAGCCACCAGCTTAGGCTAGTAGGCTTATGTTCTTGTTGGGGTGGAAAGTAAGTGTCTTGCTTCTCAAAAACTTAAGTTATTTTTGTTAACTTTTAACAAAGTATATTTTTGGATGTTAATATAGGAAACCTCCTATTTCAAACAGCATGTAAAATCACATTTTATCAAAGAATGTATAAGTGTTTAATAGTAGCTTGGAAGCCTACATTTTGGGTCAGTAATAGAAAAATTGTGTTTCTACTATACAGGTTGTCCCTTTCTCTTCTTTACATTTTCCCATTTTATATTTGTAATTGTTTGAAAATATCAGGGTTATCAAAATAACGAGCTGCTATTATTTTACTTGGCTACCCACAAAAGCCAACAAGAATACAAATGAATGTTAATGGGAAACATTTGAGAAAGGCAGCAAGATGAGTAGAAAATAAGATACTAAAATTCAAACCTAAATTCAAGATAATTAGACCACTTAAAATATTTAACTAAGAAAACTGTATTTTTTACATACCAGATTATAGTTTTAGTGTGCTTCTGGCATCTCTCAAGCATTGATTTATGAAAGAAAAAAAAGTATTACTTTTTAGAAGCTACTGTTTATTATTAATAGTAGAATACCACTACTTTAAGAGTACATGATGGGGTACCACTTGATGCACTACTCTAAACTCCAGAAGCAAATCCTCTGATCATATCAGCAAAATAATCATATGTATTGAGGCCCCGTTTTTCCACTAGTACTCATGAGTAACTTGCAAACCGATGGAATGTCCTTCTTGATTCTCCACTGCACTATGCTGCTTTGAGATTGACCTAACTGGGCAAAAGAGGAACCCCAACTAACTCACCTGTACAGCAGGACAGGAGCATGATCAGAACTTCCAGATGTCTGTGTGTAATGACGCTCATTAAGATGTCCAAAGCTGGAGCTGAGTGACTTCACACACCAAACATGGGCAGTGATAACCATCACACAAATCAACAATAACGACCATGCTCCATTACACATGCATTTATTCACCTTGACTTAAAGAGTAAATCTTAAGTGCCACTTAACTGTTACTAAAAGTGTTATCTATGATTTATTTCAAGAATACTTAAGTGTTGAAAAGAACAGCACCCTCAAAAAAAACCAAACCCAAGCAACAACAGCACTTCCTCTCTTGTGCTCACTTAAGATTTAAGCAAGCTGTATTAACGTTAAAACATGTACAATGGCATGTCCACTCTATCCATTTGTAAAAATTCTTTCCTCAAAGACTTATCCTAGTTCCTTAAAACAGGGCAGGGGATGCTTACGCTCACTAATGATCCAAAAACAGTGATAATTCCCTCATTAAAGCTCTAATTATTTAAGCACTGTGTTGGGGTATTGTGATTATGTACGGCTCTACACTTTGCATCTTTAATTATACTCAGGACACTGTTTGTTCATTTACTTTCCAGATTCATAAAACTTGCAATAATATCTGTAACAATACATTCCAGTTTGTGCATACAACTTCAGTACAATAAAAATGCATGGAGAAAATGTTGGAGAAAGACATTTCCAGAAATGTTTGTTTACAGTGTATTCATATTAGAATGGACATCAGTGCGTGTCTTAATTGCATCTTGTTAGAAAATGCTGTTAGATCTAATGATGAAAAACAACATACAAGAGCTAGCTTGTATTACACAGTCTTAAACTGTGTCAATATTAGGAATTAAAGCACTGGAAATATACCTTTGTTCTTGCTTTATAGGATTTAAGCCACAATTCTTCCAATAGCTTAAATTGCCAAAAGTCCAGTATACTTTCAGATCTGTTACCACAAAAAAAAATTAACATACACTTTTTATATGTCATGTATAGTTAATTTTTTTGTTTCCCTACAGGTTAGAACTAAATCTAAATTTGTGACAAACCATAGAGATTTTAGACGTGATTTTATTATGCAACCACACGCACGAAGCTACCTCTAAATGTGTTTCCAAACAGCGTTTAGGGAAACAATAGTCATATCCACATTGTCAGTTTTACTCCCTGGGATCCACAAACTCAAATCACCAAGCAGTCAGCGTGGCCCTCTGTTCTTCCACGCACGAAGGAAGCGGTATCTAGAAGTATACAGTGATGGTGTGACTGCACAGTAAAATGTCTAACGCTATTTGTAGGAAAAGGAACTTGCTCAGCAGTTGGTCAAGATACAAACTCCCTGTGATGCTGAAAGGGATTGCCATTGAGCAGTACGTAAGCCAATATACCTGCAAATTTATCTGGAATGTCCCAAATTAAAGTCCTATATTAATTTGAGTTAGAGCGGGAAAAAAAAGTAAGTTTTGTACAAAGAGTGCAATGAATTTAATTTGATTGTGCTAGAATGTAAATTAAAATATAAAAGCAGATATTAAAAAGTAGCTTATGTAATATCTGATATTTTTTAGTATGATCAATTAACTATTTGATAGCAGCAGTCATTAAACACGCAATCATCTTCTGTGAATATATGAATCTAACCTGAATATGCAACATTTTAGGTTTTTTGTCTAGCTTTCGATAATAAGCACACTTCATACCCATTTTTGCTGCCATTGACAAAATTAATGTCATCTTAGTCATAAAATTTCTATAAACAGACTTGCATTTCTTAACATAAGAAAACTCAAGGACAAGGGAAATCAAATTAATTTGATTAATTAATTGCCAGATTGTAAGATCCCCAATAATAATTTCTGTCTTTCCTTCTTAAACCATTTTGTGCTCCATATTTTCCATGGATGAGCAAACAGCAAAGATCAGATGGGACTAACCTAATCTGTTCTAATTTGGAAACTGTGCTGGACCACTCAGGTAAACGCATACCTGTCTATCTATAGACACACGGAGAGAACTCTTAAGAGTTCTATTTTTATAGACGTAATTTGCTTTTACCCATTGGTTGCGCTTAACAGCTTTGTGCGCTCACTAATTACCAAAGACTGGAAAGTCATAGACCTTTTCAAAACAAAACGAAGCTAATTGTCACGCCCTCACAACACACAAAGAGGAACTGTTAATTATTTCCTTGCTGTTGTATCACATCTTTATGCCCACTTTCATGCTCTCAAATTTCTTTTTTTTTCACAAGTGTACATAAAGACCAGACTCTGTCTAGACTAGGCTACTTTCTAGAAAATATTTCACAAAGATAACTAAAGAACGTAATGATTGGTAATTCTTAAAATAACTTTAACACATTCAGTAAATCGATTTTCACCACTAATGCACAAGTATCCTGCAGCTCTTCAACAACTGACCAAAAAAAAAAAGGAAATCATACAGTCTTAACACCAGCTCTACAAATCTGAACATTTCAGGCAGTTTTGTGAAAAGCATAGGAAAAAAAATATGTACTTGCTAGCTCGAGCAGACACACCACCACCCCCAAAAATTGCATTTTGAACACCATTACATCTTAAAAGCTAAAGCAAGAAAGTTACAAAATTGATGGCAGAATCCACCATAGTTATTATATCACTACTTTATATCATTATTTCCTGAAGTTCGTCCTCTTTAACTCTGGTATATGTCCCTTCCCTCCCTTTCCTGGATGCGCAGATACAGGCTTTACTCAAACTAAGGAGTGGAGGATGTAGGAAAAACCTGACCACAGCTCCCCCATCCGATCTATTTCTGTACGTCTGTTCTGGGTTCTTACCCGGTTCTTACAAGATGATTTTCCACTTTGTTCAGCCAAGCTACTGACTGGCAGGGGGTTTGCAAACAGACATCAGGACAGCAAGCCCCCAGCAGGGCCCTGTACCTTGACTTTCAACCAAACAAGTACGTAACTGTCTCAAGATTAGAAAGAGACTGTTTTTCAAATAGCTATTCTTCTCTAACAGTCTTCTGCAAAAGCTGGGCATAGACTCACTTAGATTACCAACTACAGTATAGCCCCAATTATTGCAACTTCATGCTCCCTTGGTATTCTTACATTAATTTCTTTGCTCCTCTCGCTTTTTATTAAGGAAGCTTCCCTTTAATTGCTGCCCTTCTTTGTCTCAAACAAATGCCTTGCCTGCATCTTTCTAGCCTTTTGCAACTTGTGTCTCTTCTCTGCAGGTATTCTGGCACTTTCCTCTCATGGTGCACATGTTTGAGCTGGAAGAATAATTCTTCTCCCAGTACAGCTATACCTGCTTCAGCATCAGTTTAACAGGAAAAAAAAAAAATACACTCTTAAACAAGAAAATCACGGTAGCAAAGGCTGAAAGTATTCACTAAACCCAAGGCAGCCATTTAGAAAAGTTTTAAGCGATATAATTTCAAACCATTTGCTCAAACAGTTCAAAGGGACTCAGCCAATTTTGCCCATTGTAAATTCGAAAGTGCGCACACATTGCCCTGCTGGCAGAACAGCAATGGAGAACGTCCTGAAACAAACCGTCTTAACCCAAACCACCTGAGCTGATGACGCGTCACCCAGTTACCTTTCTGCATCACCACTAGGATTTTTCCAGGCATCATCTACTTCCTTTGCTTTCACATACTTCTCTCAATAAATATCTCTCAGTAAAAATCTACCAAAGTAGGATTCATTAGGCTTTATTGCAGAGCAGGCAGTTAATTACCGCATTTTCCTCCTTCCTCCAGAGTCTCTATTTCAGCTATGTCTTAACTTATAGCTCTGTCTGAACTGGAGATAAATTTACAAAGAGGGTGGTGAAACACCAGCACAGGCTGCCCAGGGAGGTGGCAAAATGCCCCATCCCTGAAACATTCCGGGTCAGGTTGGAGAGGGCTCTGAGCAACCTGCCCTGGCCGAAGAGGGGTGGGCAGGACCGGGTGGCCTTCAGAGACCCCTTCCAACCCAAGCCACCTTACCACCCCATAAACCCGAAAGCGCTCACACCGCCCTGCTGGCAAAACAGCCAGGAAGAACGACCCGAGACCAAGCACCCAGCACCGTCCTGCGGCACTAACCAGCAGCACTTAGCGCGACTGCAGTCGCTGCCCCTGCCCCTGCCCCTGCCCCCGCCCCCGCCCCCCCGAGAGACTTCTCCTCAGCCAGCCGACGGCAAACGCACAACGGCCGGGCGGCGGGGACTCCCTCAGAGCGCTCCCCGACCCACCCCCGCAGCCGTTAATGAGCCCGGCGGCGCCGCCACCGCCCCTTTTCCCCCTAGACGCACGCCCCCCCCTTCCCGGCTTTGCACGGGTTTCCACGGAGAAACGGGGACTCCCGGCCCAGCCCCATCCCTCAGCTTCACTCACCCACCGCCTCCCGCCAACCGCCGGGGCGGCGCGCGGCGGCTGCCCCGGATGTTGATCGTCCCCGGCGGAAGCAGACGTGGCGGCGGCGCTGCCCGCCCTCCCGCGAGCCGCCAGCCGGCATGAGGGGCTGCCGGCACCGGGCGCCCACCGCACCGGCGCCGTTCTGCAGGCTGCTGGCGGCGGCGGTGGCGGCCGTGGCCGTGGCCGAGGGAGGCCGTGCTCTCCCTCAGCTCAGCGACGACATCCCCTTCAGGGTGAACTGGCCCGGCACCGAGTTCAGTCTGGTGGGTACCGGGGCGTGAGGAATAGCGGGGAGGGTCGGGGTGGGTCTCGCTGTCTCCCTCGCAGCCTTTCTCCACCGGGGGAGCCGGGCGGGTATAACCGCTACAGGGCAGCCCGGGCGGCGGGCGGTGGGTCTGAGGGCCGGCCGGTCGCCTGTGACCCCCCCCCTGCGCGGGGGGTGTTTCGGTTTGGGGCGCTCTCTGCGTGGCCGCGCCTCAGGCAGAGCCCGGGGACCCTGACACGGAGCGCCAGCAACACGCAGCGGTGCCGTAGGGCGAGTTTAGGCCACGGCCTGAGCCTGTCAGGTGGGGAAATCCCGGGGAAACCTGCCCTGAAAGTCAGCACGGGAATCGCGGAATCAGGGAATTGTCAGGGCTGGAAGGGACCTCTAGAGACCAACCCCCCTGCCGAAGCAGGGCTGCCCAGAGCACATCACTCAGGACAGCATCTACAGGGGCTCGAAGATCTCTAGAGAAGGGGACTCCACACCCTCCCTGGGCAGCCTCTGCCAGGGCTCTGCCACCCTCACCCCAAAGAAGTTCTTCCTCAGGTTGGAGTGGGACTTCCCATGGTCCAGCTCGTGCCCGTTGCCCCTCGTTCTGTCACTGGCAACCACTGAGAAGAGTCCAGCTCCATCTTCCTTCAACCCACCTTTTAGATCCTTACAAGCATTGATAAGGTGTCCCCTCAGCCTTCTCTTCTCCAGGCTCAAGACCCCCATCTCTCTCAGCCTTTCCTCATCAGGGAGATGCTCCAATCCCTCCAGCATCTCTGTTGCCCTACACTGGACTTTCTCCAGTAGTTCCCTGTCTCTCTTGAACTGGGGAGAGCACTGGACGCAGGATTCCAGTTGTGGCCTCCCCAGTGCAGAGCAGAGGGGAAGTGGCCAGCTGCACATGTAATGGTGGTGAGCCTCTTTCTTTAATAAAGGCCCTTCATAAGGACTGGAAGTAGGTCGGCAGGAGTGGGATGAGTGTGGAGAAGCCACAGGGATGTGGCTGGAGGTGGAAGGATGGAAGCAAAGCAGAAGGCAAGCAAATGCTAGCAAGCTGAGGTGGCAAAGCCTAGTCCTGTGGTGTCTCCAGGAAATACACTGGACCACCTGCCTTGTGAATTAACTGTACCAGCCATGAATTCAGGAATGTTTCTAGCGAGTAACATTAAAAAAAAAAGATCCACCTGGCTAATCTATAGATTGGTTGTTTTCATAGCCTACAACTGGTGTCCTGTACAAAGAGGATAACTACATTATAATGACCACTGTGGATAAAGAAAAATATAAATGTATACTTCCACTGATAGCAAGCGGCAATGAGGTAAGTTCAGTCAAGTCTTTTTTATAATTGTGAGTTGTAAGCAGGTCTTTTACAGTATCTTTTTGGTTACTTTTTTTTTTTTCAAAATAATCACTTTTTTTTTCTCCTGTAAGAGAAAAACTCTTTAGAATGCTTCATGTTTTCACAGTTTATAGTAGATGCCTTCGCTTTGTATTACACACTAACTCTCTACAAAGTGGTGCCAAGTCTGAACAAGCTTAAAGTCCTTATTTGGCAGCAAATGATTGCTCTAATGTTCTCTTTATTGTTAGGCTTTTCACCGATTGGGAAGTTCTTGTATTTTAAGTAGCATTGTCAAATTCAAGGCCAGTTAACAACTATAAAGGATGTTAACACTGCTGTCATAATCACTGCATCTGAAAATACTATCCCAGTCGAGCTTCAACTACCACTTCAATCAGTAATTTTTATTCTCCATCGTCACTTCCTCAATTGGATATCTGAATGTACGATGTGGGGTTTAAATGAAGGGGGAAAAAAAAAGTATATAACTACATTTGTTTGTACAAGAGAAGATAGATTGAGGAGGCCTTTGGTGTAGCTTATCGGTTGGTCATTTGTTCCTCCCACATTTTTTTCCCACTGTGAGAACTTGCACAGCCAAGCTGTACGCCTGTGTTAGGCACCTCCATTTTGACATAGCCCTCATCCTTTAGGTGACTGACAGTACAGGGGGCTTCAGTGTAGGTGAGAAATCTTTAGTACTGAAGAACTGTGCGGAAATCTCTTCAATGGCATGCATGTTTATAGAGCAAAAAATATATGGAAATAAATTTCCACAGTATTATGTATGCTTTTTTTTTTTTTTTGATCCATTTTTTTAATTGTGTAAAAGCTGGGTGATGTTCCGATTACAGTGCATCAGTACAGCATCAGCATTGACTAAAAAATGAAAAGGTTGTTGATGCTATTTTCCTGTTTCCACCCCAAGCTGCCATTCTGGACATGGGCAAGCTGAGAGCTCCTACTCTTTTGCCACATGTGTGTTTTTTAAACCATAGAACTTTTCTGTTTTCACTGCTTTATTTGTGACTTTTATTTGCTCCTTCTTATTAAAGTAATATTTTTTTTCTTTTTTGGTCTAATCACCACACAGATCCTTCAGGGCAGGAATTAATGAGATTTTGTACCTTTTAATTTTGCAATACTTTTATTTTTAATATTGTGAATTAATAATAACTAACCAAACCACTATTAATTTTAATGTAATGACATATCCTTCTGTTCTAGGAAGAAGAGAAGGACTATAAAGGTCCTACTCCACGAGAATTGCTGGAACCTCTTTTTAAGCAAAGTAGCTGTTCATACAGAGTATGTTACTTCTGTGCTGATAATTTGAATGCTAATTGAAAATTTACAATCCAGTTCATTTCAAGGTTTACCGTAGTAAACTGTTTGGATAACTGTCTCAAACTTGAAGTACTAATTCAATCCAAAGTAAGGTCTCTACAACTTAATGACTATATCTTAATATTGCTGATAAAATTCTGTATAATTGAAGATGTCAGGATTAAAATAAATTGGGTTGCTATAGTAGCAATTTAAAAATGTGGATTCTAAATATTTACTTCCAGGAGTCAAGTCATAATGTGTGACAGTCTAATTAAAAGCATTTCTCAGAAAGTGCTAGAAGACCAAAACAAACATACTTCTGGATACTCTGAAAGTTTTCCAGGTTTTCATCAACTGTTATTCCGAATTCAAAGTCTTACAATACAAGAACAAGCCTAATACCAAACAAATTGGTACTGAAAAGCAGAGAGAACGAAAGTGGCCAAGTATTATACCTATGCAACATCCCACAAAGGCCCGCGAGGAAGAGAGTGAGTCAAGCACAATTGGTATAAAGAGCCTGCCTGTACCTATGGCAGTTGCCAAAACCAGTCTGTGCTTGGTCACTACAGCTTAGCTGCAGTAGTTTGGTAGCAAATTTAGTCTTTACATCTTATTTCATTTTTTTCCCCTTCGTTTTATACATGTGAAGGTTAAGGAAGCTGCCTGTTCTGTTTATCTGGAACATCATCAAAATGCTTGGGAAATACTGAGACCACTTACTGTTGTATTGTTTTTGAGGGTGCCCAAGTCCACCTGCTTGGGCTGTGCTTCATTGCTGCAAAATGCAAAATTTTGTTGTTTGGTTTTGGTTTTTTGGTCTTTTGTGGGTTTTTTTTTTGTTGGGGATGGAGGGCGATGATGTATCTTAACATATTTATTTATTTAAAGATTGAATCTTACTGGACTTATGAGGTCTGCCATGGAAAACACATCCGTCAATATCATGAGGAGAAGGAAACGGGACAGGTAGGCTTGTTACAACTTGCAACCCCCTTTTCCATTGGTATGTTTATGCTTAACTCCTGTAGAGGCCTTGAATGCCTGTATGCTTGAAAAAGTATGGAAAAAAAGTAACCAAAATTTATTTTAACTTCTTTTGATTATAGAAAATTAACATCCAAGAATACTATTTGGGGAATATGATGATAAAGAACCCATTCTCAGAACAAGGTTTGTCTTAAAGTATTTTATTTTGCTGTTTCTCTTTTAATTATTTGGTTTTTAATAATTACTGTCTGAGAAGTATGCTGTAGAAAACTGATTATCAGTGCAATAGAATACAATTATGTAGATTTTTTTTATTATTTTTTTTTAATCTAGATGTATCGTTTTCAGTGAACTCCTTGCGTTGCTTCCATCCTGTCAATTTTACCGTGCTGTCTAATTGAGTCATTAATCTGCCACGGGTAGAAAACACTTGGTATGAGAAACAGAACCAGTATACACCAGGCCAAACTTTGATAACGTAGGCTGTTGCTACTCGTGCTGAGTGTGGAGAAATATCTTTCAAAGCAAGCAGAGGGCTGAGTTTGTAGCACACTTGGGCTTTGCTATTCTGTAATAAAACATAGTCTGCAAACCCATATACTTTTAGCCTTTGCAGGTAGATTGGATCCTTGAAACTGTTTGAGAGTCTTTTTTGGGGATCCTGGTGCAGATCTGCAGAAATACTGAAGTGCCTAAAGCAGGACTTCAGTGGAAAATAGGTAGCTGAGCCCCAAACTCAAACCGCAATTTAGAATAACTAATTTTCCAGACACTTCAATTTTTTTCTTGTAAATTATTGTAAATCCTGGAGTTTCTGTAGTTGTACCTACCAAAATCTGCTTCCCTAGGTGAGCATTTTGGCAGTATGTTAGTTTAAAGAATTCCAAAAATCCACAGACTAAGTGTTCATTCATGAGAATTGATAAGAAACAATAGAAAAAACAATCAAGTGTTTGGGGTTTGGGACTTGGTTTTGGTTCTGTTTGTTTTTTTTTTTAATTCTAGGCTAGTAAGTAAAAGATGGGCACCACCATTTTTCTCTTCATAAAGGTGATTAACTTGAATGCCTCAGTCTTGGAGGGGATTTAGTGCTATTAATTCCATTCCTTTGAATTCCTACCTGTAGCCTCCCGTTAGGTATCTTAGTCCTGAAAAGAAACATGGCTTCAGAAACTGCATTGTTTGGCATTTCTTTATTAGTGAGTTACAGTGCTCGTTTGTAGGATGTGCTGTCATCAGTCCTGTGCAGAAATGCCTAATTCTGCTGTGCAGAAAACAAAATGTTTAATTGGAATTACCAATTCTTTTCTGGGGCTAAATGCTGAAGTTTACTTCAAGTCATTATATCTGAGTCTTTTAGGATGTTGACCCTCTGTCCTTTCCGCTTAGGTGGCAGACTGTATTCTTTCCATGCTTCCTATACAACAGTTCACACTGCTTCTCTTAAAAAATAACATAGATGGTTTCTTTAAACCACTGTGAGCTGAATTCACAAGTGTGATACAGTGAACTTGGAACAGCTGAACGGGTGACAGCAAAGCAGGAGTGGCCTTTTGCTCACCTAGTTCTGAATGGAGTCCAGACTATCTCCTGAAGCAGTTGGGAAGGCTAAGGATAACTCTCACCTCTGACAGCTCGAAACCCCTGCCCTGTCATGATGGTTACTGTCATGATATATGTATGGCATGCAGCCTGGCATAACTACTTCCTACAAGCATACCCTCTGGGGCTGGCTAGTAGGTGGGCTGAAGTACTTGCCTGTTTATTATCCCAGTCTGTAATTCACTCACTTTGAGAAACATCAGCTACCTCTCAAAGAACAGCCGTAGTGACATGTTCCTTTGCACTGAGGGCCTTCCTGTGGTCCTAGGACTGGATTTAGCATGTCTTACAAAATTTCACTTGGTTTTAAGATGATGCTAACTCATACTTTGTTCTGTTTGCTCTGGACCCCAGATCGCTGTTTATTGCCTGCCTTTCCTCTTTTGCACCTGCAAGTTCATGAAAGTGACTCTTGGGAGCTTATATGGAAAGTACTAGCACATACATAAAACATACAAACTTCTCTGTATATAATTTCACTTTATTTCAAGTTCACAGATTTTATGCTTACCTCATTCTTAATTATTCCCTAGATCAAGAAGAGAAGGAAAATCCAAAAGAAAGTGCAAAAGAGGCAAGTGAAAAACATCTATTTTAACTTCTGCCGTCAACAGTGGAGGCAATTTATATATGATGAGATTATGTAATTAGTCCCCTACCAAAAGGAGTATCAAAAAATTAAACTTTCCTTGAGCTACATGCTTCTCGCTTTTGATTATCAGTCCCAGCTCAGAAAGCTTATTTAGTCTAGCTAGTCAATTTTCTTGCCCTTCTCCTTACTTACATTAGTTATGCTAATCTTAAACTCAGATGAATTAATACTTTTCTTCTATGAAGACAATACAAATAATGACAAAGTCACATTATGGTCTAGCAATAGTTATTTTTCCAGCTACATCAGAGATCCCAATTCCCTTAGAGACACTTCTGTGCATTTGGGGTAGAAATGCTTAACAAAATCCTACAGCACAAAATCCCTAAAAGATTTCTTAGCCAACTTGATGGCTCATCCCATAAAACTCTGTGCTTCCCTTTTCCATTAGAGAACTTTTCCATTTATTTAGGCCGCAAAACTCAGTTTTGAGTTACGAACTTTTTAGCAAAACAATGGGAATACCTGAAGCACATTGGAGTTTGGAATTAGCAATAGTGTATCTGACCCGTGGACAGACACGCCCCTACCTTATTTCCATCTTCATTTTAATTCTGAAATGAAATTTTTATTTACATGTTCTTTGTAATGCTGATTGACATAGCACCAAGTGGTTCTTCTGTGGTGGATCTCAGAAAATATACATGCCTGATAAACATTTGGGAAGTAGTTGGGGGAGCAGAGCTAAGTCAGAATGTGGCCCGTTCTAAGGGCAGTGGCAATTATGCCTCTTTGAAATTAAAGAAAACACCAAGTAACTGCACAGAAACTTGTTTCAGTCCAGTTCTGCTGGCTCTGCACAATTAAATAGTATTTTTTATTTCGGAATGGTCAAATTAACTTTACTGTGATTCTTAACTTTTACTTTCTTTCACCTAGATACCTACAAAAAATATAGAAGGGCAGATGACCCCATACTATCCTGTAGAAATGGGAAATGGCACACCTTGTAGCTTGAGACAAAACCTACCCAGATCAAGTACAATGATGTACATCTGTCATCCAGAAGCTAAACATGAGATTCTTTCAGTAGCAGAAGTCACAACCTGTGAATATGAAGTGGTTATATTGACACCTCTGTTATGCAATCATCCTAAATACAGGTAAGGTACTCAATTTTGGTTAACATTATGACTTTAAATTTTTATCAATTTCCATGCACATGTGTGTTTATAGAAGTCATACATCCAGCTGTGGTTTCTGGTACAGAGCTGTGATGCTTTTATGTTCTTACTTTGGCTGTGCAGTTTTGCCATGTCCTAATTTTTCATGTTAAGTTGCACACTGTTTGCATTTTGTAAGTCTCTAGTAATTGATCCCATATGAGAAGCAGATGGGAAGTATAACTTGATTTTCAACAGGTAAGTTTCTAGCCCTGTCATTCTGGAGAAACACAAACTAGGGCATTAAGGTTGCAGGGAGGTTAAGAACACCCTCTCTCCTCTTAGTTTATGATTTCAAAGTCTTTGGGGATCATCTTAATGATATTCAAGGACTGCAGATTGCATATGTGCATTGTATGTGCACATAGACTTAGCTCCTCTAATTTCAGAAAACAAAAGTATGGTCTTCAGCCATGACCTTAATGTTTATTTTAGCAGTACTCCCAACTTAAGGAGCTCCCATCCATCTGTTTGTTGCCTTCCCTTCAGCTGAATAGGTCATTTTCATATGAAGAATTTGAAGAAATCACAACTTTAGTGTTATTTTCCAAAAATCACGTTTAGGATTCCTTCCCTGCCTCCCCCCGCTTCTACCCTCAAGTTGTACCATGCATCTAAAGGATACCCTTAGTTTCAATAGTACTGAATTTTGATGTAAACAGAACTGCAAAGTGAATATGACATACAAATGAAGGGGGAAATAATGGACAGGTGTTCTGAATTTCCCATGGACACAGACATCAGAACAAGTGAGTATTTAATCACTGTTCTGAAATAGGCAGCAAAATCTAAAGGACAAAATCCTCAATTGTGTGTTTTATAGATGCCAGCTAGATTAAATAAGTTATGCTATTGTTAAATATTTAGTACCAATTACAAATTTTCTCATGTAGATGGGCTTGGTAATACTATGTTATCTGTTGTGCTTATCTGTTGCATGATTATCTTTTTACTATATGAGTCCCTTAAGCTTCTGTATCAGTAGAAAAACAGAAGGTGCCCAGGTAAATTGTTCTGTTAAACAATAACCTGGAATAAAACCTCAAGCTGCTACCTCCTTCCAAAGGGAAGGCACGGGAGGCTTCGTGGCCACTAGCAGGAAGGACTTAAACGTACAAGATCTTTATTCTCCCGCTTACATCATCTCAGTAAATAAAGATGGGTGGAGGTAGCAGGGTGGAAATGCTATTTGGTGTCAGCAGAGGTAACAAACCAACCTCTTTTTAAGTTAAATGCACTTTTCCTCTCATGTTTCTGAGAGAAATGCACTGAGCAGTAGTTGAGCCACCAGCGCTTTTCCTCTATACCCATTATCTTATCCAATAATGCACTTTGCATTAACTTGCCAAAAGCATGTCCATTAGTTGTCGTTCTTATTTAGGTACAATTTGACTGTTCTTTTTTTTAAATTAGTGGGAATTGGGAACAGGGAGGAAGGCAGTAAAAAGTAATGTTTGTGTATGCAACTGTTAGTTTAAATAAAAGTCAGATAAAACTAGGCTTCTTTGGTGCAGGGCTTATTTAATCTAGAGTGTAACTACAATTTGGGAAATGTTTTCAGATTGTTTTAACTCCAGTGATGATTATAGAACTGCTGCTCTGTAATACAGAATCCTCCTAGGAGGACATCACAAGAAGCCACCTTGCCTCTGAAGCAGTATTTGCATATTTGTTTTGTAAATAAGCTTTCTCTAAAGAGGACCTTTTCAATGAGACGAGCAATGGAAGCTGAACAAATGCTTTATTTGTCAGTATGATTTTCGTTTTGATGTTCGCTTTCCTTTACTATTTTCTGTTAAGGCTTATTTGGTGTTTTAATGAGGCCTTCATTTGTGTAAGCTAAGAAGAAAGCTGTGTTAAATCTGCTTCATCTCTTGGTTTTTTCTTTGCTGAAGTAAGCTGCATTTTGCAGACGTAGCTCATAAAGAGAGTGATAAAGGAATCATAGGTATATATGCAGTATGAAAAACCATACATGTCAGGTAATATAAGAATGTATTCTTTTAACTG